>CM075943.1:57021163-57103739 GCA_038030265.1 Corythucha ciliata
TATAGATGGGTAGACTTTACTCGTTCGTTAAGTACAGGCTACTCTACTATGGAACAATCGTTGGGTAAAAACTACCAAACAGTGAAGGTAATAGTTAACTTTCTTTTGGTATATGGAACAAATCTGTAAAGTAAATGCAACACACACAAATTTAGATTTTGGGTAAAAGCTACAATATGAGTTGGGTAAATATAACACTCGAGATGAGTGGATTTTACTCGTCCGTAAAGTACACTCTACTCAACTTTAACGCAATTTGTCGTGTAATCGCTACCATAAAGATGAGTAAATTTTACTATACGAATAGTTGCACATTATAGTTGATTCAACTCAATGGTGTTAGATCTACTGATCGACGGTGAGGTAGTTCCAAACCTTATAATTGAGTATATTTAACCCAACGACCTGTACTATAACCGTTTTGTTACTTTTACCCAACAGTATTGTAGTCACTGCATTTACTCATTTTTTGAGTAGCTCGAAACCAATTTGGGTTAAATTTACCAGTATATTTTTTTCCGTGCAACACGACGAGAAATGTCTCTGGTACTGACGGTTGCGTCATCCTCGACCATTTCCAGGATCACTTCATCCACTTCAACATCGTGACGATGTGCAGCTTCTGTCCTGTTCCTGGCGAAAGTAAAACTCTCCGTCAACCTTTGATGCACACGTATGAAAACGATACCGACGCCTGTATTCCCTCTGAGCTGCTCTTGAATTACTGTCGCAAAATCCTTGAACAAAATGAATATCCGTATATTCGCATGAAGAGAACATTTTGTACGGGTAAATTTTCGCTACACAAGACAAAAACACTACTGGCTTTTCAACACATTGTGTGTTATTCGAGTCACTTAAAAAAAGGGGCAACTTGCGAGATTTTTCTGAGTCAATGGGCCAGAATAAGCTTGAATTTTCGTATCTAAGAGAAATGCAGACTTTAAAGTGACAGCTGGATGATGCGGAAGTGACCACCGCGAGTTCGCGGAAGCCATTTTGAAAATAGCATGGGTCATTACTCGTTAATGAAAAATAGTCCTAGTGTCGTACTCTTAGCTTTACTCCAATAATCTAGTCTCGATTAAAGAAATAGGGCGCTCCAATGGTAAAGAGACGTGTGTCCGAAATTTTCAGTTCCACATCAACTGAAAATCGCTTCAGTTTTTCGTAATTTTTTGGAGTACCAGAGGCGGAAGTTCACAAACCTTGAGAGAGAGTCGCTGCAGATTCCAAAAATCTGTCCCGAGTAAGGGCACGAAGTTGTAGGATTGTCATTGCATCTCTAAACCACTCCCATAGAAAACTGAAATCAATCTTGCCGCCTAGTAATTTAGAAGTACTTATTTTTATCATAGGCTCTGACTTCAATCGTTTGTTCTCAAGATTAATTTTCGTTTGAAACATCACGAATTTTTATAAAACAGGCCATGTTTTAGAGAGTTCCGGACGACTAATTCAAAAAAGTGAGGGTTAATTAGAAACTTATATCATACGCAAGTTTTTGTGATAGCTTCCAGGTGGAGAAAAAAAAAACGGTGGGGGGGGGTGGAAAATTTTCAGAAATCTGTCAAAAAAACTACCCTTGAAACCTTCAACGAACATCAATCTAAAAGATACTTTTCCTAGCTTTCAGAACGTGTGGTCACATTTGAACTTTAATGAAGTGACAGCTGACAAATTGACAGCTTTTGCCAAAAAATCAAAATTTCAAGGGAAATTACAAAAAAAAATCATATCTCCTAAACGGTGCACGATATAACGCTCGGAAAGGTCGCGTTTTATTCCATTTTCCATGTATTTTTTTTTTGCAACACTACCAAAAATTCACCCTGTATATTCGGAGGGGCAAGGATATCCCTTAGCAATATTTCTGAATTTTTTTTTACTGATTGTATATTCCTATTATTTACAGAATTCATTTTCAGCACGATAAATGTGAGATATGTGGGTATTTACTTCCCGCAGTGTTTTCTATTTCTTGTTGCCGATCTTATGAGGTAAGAAACGGTTTATAACTACTCAGTATATTTCATTGACGAGACTACATTATATTTTCTGTTTTAACCATTAGGTGCACCGTTTGGATTACGTTTTAGAGGAATGAGTGGATCCAATTGATTGGATGGAACGTCCCATGCCGCAATCATCAGATATGCGTGATCTTCACTTCGAAGACCAACACTTCATGCCTCCAACTCAACACGGAGGGAAACCACTGCTTTTTAATTACGATATTCCTATACTTTAAGCAGTTTCAGTGCTAGTATTAGCCGTCATCAACCCACATCCACTGATGTGAACCACGGGGAAGACCCTGGTATCACTGTTATCCTCCTGTATCACCTTCTCCTTCAGACCATCAATTCAAAATTCATTGCTTCCTCAGGGACGTCTTTTTGTAAATTACAGAGGAATAGTATTCCTTTATAGTGCGTCAAAAATTGATCATGCGATTCATCCCACTTCTACTTCAAGCTCTATGATTGGGCGCTAATTACTATCTAAGTAACCATCATATACGCCATCACTTCTGCTTGTGCGAGCAATCCTCTTTCTTTTGCCTATCTAGCTATACTTTTGGTGTCCTCAGTTCCCTCCTTTCCTCATTGAATTCACGTGATTCTTCTCATCCATCGACTGCATCCACTGATAATTCAGCCAATTAGTCCGTTCGTCTTTCTAAATTGCCCAAAGTACAAGGAACTAGCAAGATTCCAATGTTGAAACTCCTTCACTAAAAAGTTGAGAAAAAAAAAACGCGTAAGTTTGGCTCTGGGTAATTCACCAATATGTTCCATGAATTTGAATTCATCAGGTTTTTCACTGTGGTCTGAAATTGTTCTGAGCACGAAAGGCGGATTTTGAGTGGAACTGGGCTAAATTGGTTGGGAATTCGTCGCTGAGAGACAGGGAGAGGGACAACCGAAGAGTGTAAACGGTGAGGGGAGTCCTTAACAATTATTTGTATTTATTCAATTTTTTTCTTGGGGGAGGGCGGGGAAGGAGCAGATTACGTTTGGCGTTTACCAGACGTTTTGGGGGTTGACCAGCTGTATGCATAATATTTTTAAGATTGCGACGGCGCCGGGGGGTCTCTCGAAAATTCGAAAGCCTCTCTGAAATTGAAAAACCAGCAGTCCGCCTCCGGGAACCAAAATACCATGTTATGTACGTAAAACTCACCTTCAGACCGCAATTAATTGTTTCCTCTGGAACCTCATAACAAGGAGACTTACAATACCTATAATTTTGTAAAATATTGAATAATGAAAGCCGTGATTCGTAATCCCCCCTCCTACTGACGCCTTTTCACCCCTTTCTCAGAGCTGTTCTGTTGTTCTGAAGCTGTTCTTCTGGAGATCGTTGCAATGTCTATTCTTAATTCTCTTGAAAACCCTCTAAGTACTTTTCCAATTATAAATATAGTAGTCTTAAATAAAATAGACGTATATTTCTAAAGATTATACTAGAGGTCCTCTTTGTACAGAGAGGTTCACTCATGACTCGTCCCTTCGACTAGAGGATATACCAGATCGGGGTGGTAAGAATCGCACAAAGCAATACACTGACAAGCGTATTATAATTAATATGAATATACTATGTAAATTTTATTGAAAGCCTATTTTTCTGGTGAATCAGAAAGGGGTGGGGTTGTCGCAAGCTTCGCATTATACGACAGGTTATAAATCCACGATATTTCTGTCATATTTTCTGGGTAATCTCAAGTGTCTTATTCATTCCCAGGTGAAGAATTCGACATAAGAGATATAGGTCTGACTCAAGCCAGGTTTTAAAAGAATGAGAGACACCATGAAAAATATAATTTTCTTCCTGTAAATATGCTATCAAGTCGTTAGGTAGTTTTAGATACTCATACTGAACTGTGAATAGTGATTCAGAGTTATATTACTGTGCGAGCTCTACAAACAACACAATTTTACACACTTTGCTGCAATATACCACAACCTATTACTACTTGTAAACCGAATTCTTTCCACCTACTATTCTGTAATTTGTATACGGATTCTCATGTTCTCACATCCTATGATGCTTCATGAAGTATTCCTCTTTCATAAACCATAAAACTTGATCGATGTACCCTGAAAACGACTTGAAGTATCAACGAAGAAAATAAAATAAATTAATCCAATTTGACTTCCTTTTTTATTTTTGAACTTGGAGCTTCGCGCCAAAAAACCCAGAGGAGGAGTGAAAATTAAACAAAAGTACCATGGAAACAAAATTTGGATGAAGAAGGAAGAATGAAGTGAAGCTAACCTTCCCATTTCCCCCCGAGAAGCTACCTTCCCAGGCGCTTCGAAAATTTAGCGAAGTTTCCCTTCTTTACGACAGTATAGTTATTATTCTATGGTTTGTCCTAAGCGTTAAAATTCTTGAAATTGAAAGGCGAAAAAAAAATACGGACAAGAAGTCTTGATAAAAATCCCTTTTGAACCTTTTTCCTCGTATATAGAGCGGCGGTGACGTTCCCATCTTTCAAATTAAATTCCTACGCGGAGACCGTACAGACCAGTACAGACCACGAAAGCGCCTGAAAACCATTTGGAAAGATGCCCAACTGTTTGTAAGGCGATAAATTGTTGTTAAAACTGATTTCTGTTTTATTTTAAAATTATCAAACTTCATTTGCAAGACAAGAAGGGGGCAAATGAAGAATTGCAGCTCTACTCGAGGAACCCATTTAGCGAATGGTAAAATCCTCTCCTCAAGACGCGTCTGGATCTCAAGTGTTGATTGCCCCACTGTTTGCGTTAATGAATCATTTTTCTAACTTTCTTACAGTAACAATATTTTAATACTAAAAGTCAAAGAGGATGAAGCGCGTCGAGATTTATTTTAAGATTTTAAGTTGTTTTTAGTGTGAGGAACAATATTTACACTGATTTTTAAAATTTTATTCGCTCCGTGATGATCCAAAGACCGCGTAATTACTAACTGCAATAAACTATCTTCCAATTATTATTTTTAATAGCGAATGTAATCCTTGTTGAGTGGGATTTTGAGGTCCTGCGTCGTGTAAGTCCTGTCCAATTGTACAACCACTATACATGGGTCGTGAATTCGTGATTTATTTGGAATCGAAAGGATTTGCTTCTTTTTTTTTTCTTTTTGTGTGTGTGTGTGTGTGTGTGTTATACAGGACGAGAGATTTTTCTCTACCGAACCGGATCCATCACGTTAAATCTAATTACACACAGAGTGTATTTCAGAGAGTGTTTGGTGGTGCAAGTGGTGAATGATACTGGATATTCCGAACCAACACGTTGATAGATGTGGCTTGTGATAGCACGGAGGGGGGGGGTGTCATACGTTGAAATCGATACGACCATGTAATTTTTAAAAATTCAATTAGCGTGAGAGTCGTACTGATTCGGATGATCCCCTCCCCCCTCAACCAAATGGTTCAAGTAAATATCGTGGAATCAATTAAGCTCTATTTGAAGTGTATCCAGTTTTATTCTGACGTCATCTTATGGACAGGATTATTCCTAACAAGAAAAAAGAAAGAATCCTTGAGCTCCAAATTGTCTTTTTTTCTCTCTCAGAATCAAGCAGTAAACATTACCCCCTCCCACCCGTCGTTCTATTACTAGCCGCCGCGCCGCTCTACTAACTAAATAATGTCACAACATTTTTAGATGAAAAATCACAATTTAGACAAGCATTGTAGTTTCTACCCTTTTCACAATCCTCCAAGCTCAAATGGAGCGAAGAATCCGGCGCTTTTGAAAAAAAAAAAAAGATAAGGTTTTCCGCTGATTCAACGAGAGCTCTTTCGATAAAGACAGCGTGATTGTGGGGATGGCAAAGGGGGAAACTGTACAGACAGATACATTTTCCTCTTAGAACCGCCCCAATAACTACGGGCCCCCCGGGTAGGGACGAATCAACGCTATGAAACCTATAAATCCCTATTTTCTCTTCTTTAAGCTTTCGGAGGCCCGTCTGTGAACGGTTGCAAGAGAGACGAGAGGCGGATCGTCCTAAGCAACCGCGTTCAGAAGGGACAAGGGAGGCATCCAAAAGCTTCAAAATTAATACATAGGGATTTTTGGGGCTACAAGCGTAGATTCGTGACTAATATTGAGAGAAAGGGCTCATTTTCCACTAAAATTAACAAAAAATACACCAATTAGAAGTATCTGAAAGAAACGTCGACTCCAAATTTAGAACGGTAATTTATAGACGGCTAAAACTGAGAAGACGCGCAAATGTGCTATAGTATTGAGGTGAGAACGCAGCAATAAGTTATGAAAAAGTGATTTCGCGGCTAAATAGCGAAAAAGCGCGAATTCATGGCTAACAGCGGGAAAAATCACCAATTTGCCGCTAAAAATGGAGATAAACGCTCATTCAGGTCATAATTGAGAAAAAGCGCAAATTAACGGTTATGGAATTGAGAAATCGAATCAGCAGGCCCAACTAATATTTAGGAAACACCAACTAATGATTTTCTCGGGGCAACTTCACGATTAAACTGATAGCGTTTTGCATTTGCATAAAATTCTGCTCTAGAGCAGTTCATTTCCACTCGACCTCTCAGAATTAAAACATAATGTTAATGGAGATGACGGTTAGAAATGAATTGCACTGGAGCAAAATCTCATGTAAATAGAAAACGCTATGAGAAAACCCGGTAATTCGAGGCAAAAATTGGGATAAGTTCTGAATTTTGGCTAAAATTTAGAAAAAAAAAACACTGATTCGAGGATAAATTTGAGAAAACCAGCTAATGCGCGACTGAAACTGAAAAAAACTAGTCGATCATGGCTAACATTTAGAAAAAAACTCTGATTCGAGAATATATTTGAGAAAACCCGCTAATGCGCGACTGAAACTGATAAAAATTAGTTGATCCCCGGATAACATTAATGTCGTTTTCCATTCTCAATGCAATACACTCGTGTGATGTAAGTTTTTCCGCCCGTTCTCTCTGAATTGACACATAATGTTTATGGGGAGGACAGTGCACTACTCATAATGCTCAGTCACAGCTAAAATTGAGAAAGAGCGCTCATTCGTATAGGTAAAATAAAGAAAAACGCCAATTCATGTATCAGTAGGAGGAAATCCGTTAGTACGCGGCTAAAATTGAGTAAAAATGAAATGAAATGAAATGAAATGAAATTTATTTGCACACAGACAAAAATCCTAGTGCCAGCTCCCAAAAGTAAGACTTGTGGCGGGAGCTGGATTAGTTAAACTAAATGAAATAAAAAGTAAGATAAAACATAATCAACATCCGATAAAAATACATAAAAACATATTACAATGTCAAAAAAAAAAGAAAAAAGCAAAATTTACTCTACGAAATGACAATATCCCCCAGTGAGTCTAAGAATTTCTTGAAACGATTAATATTAACAAAGCTGTCATAATTGAATCTATACTTTATCGCAATTTTGAGGCCAACAATAGAGGCATGTCTGGAATAAAAAACAGAATTAATTTTGGGAAGCACAACATTCGTAGAATCAGAAAACCGAGTGTAATGGGCGTGATGAAAATAACTGCAAGAATTGATTCTAAAGAAATGAAGAGCCACCGACCGTAGGTATAATTGCCGGATTCTCAGGACACTAAGCTCTTTGAACAAGAGTTCCGATGAATACAAGAATGGCCTGCCGAGTAATATCCTTAAAACCGCCCTATGTGCCACATCCAATTTCTTAAGTAGATAAAGATGAGTATTCCCCCAAGCCAAAATTCCGTATGATATAATTGACTGGCACAAAGCAAAATAAACTGATCTCAAGTAACCGAAGCCAAGAATAGGGCGCAACTGTTTAAATACGTAAAATAGTTTTCTAATTCTTTTAACGAGCGCACAAATATGAAGATCAAACTTAAGCTTATGGTCTAATATAACTCCTAAATATTTACACGACTCAACGAATTTAAGTACGCCACATTCACATTTAGCAGAAGATTCACAATTATTAACACATATATTAATTTCAGAACCGGCTTCCACTCTCAGAATTCTGTGACCCCACGAAAAAGAAATTAAACGAGTCTTTAACAAATTCAGTGAAAGCGAAATTAGCAGTCATCCACGAGAAAACACTCGCGAAATCCGAAGTAACCTGATCCCGTAACGAGGAAAGATCAGACCCAGAGAACAACAAAACCGTATCATCAGCAAACCCAAACGGAGTAGACCTAAGATTCAAGGAAAAAAAGTTATTGAAATATAAAATAAACAAAAGTGGTCCCAACACCCTACCTTGCGGCATGCCACACCTCACAAGGATATCAGAGCTAACAGCTTCATTAATCTTAACAGTTTGTGTTCTATCCTTCACATAAGAAGCTAATAGACTATGAGCAGTTCCACGAATACCATATTTATATAATTTTCGGAGCAAGGTTTCATGATCCAAGGAATCGAAGGCCTTTTTTATATCAAGAAAAAGTCCAAAGACATGAACAGATTTATCCAAATTCTCATAAATAAATTTAGTCACATCAAAAAGCGCATGTTCCGTGGAAAGCCTTTGTTGGAACCCAAACTGCCTCTCATTAATCATACTATGTTTCGTAACAAAGCTTACAATTCTAGTTTTGATACAACTCTCTAAAGCTTTTGCCAGAGAAAAAGTTAACGAGATTGGTCTGTAATTACACGGTCTTCCCTTATCCCCATCTTTGTAAATTGGAACAATGATACTTTTCTTGAATAATTTAGGAAATACACCCGTGGAAAGCGCAAGATTGAAAATATGCAATAACGGTGGAACAATGCAATTTTTAACTTTACTGAGAACTAAATTAGTAATACCCTTCAAGTCACAGCATGAGTTTTTATCAACACGGGTCAGTTCTTTAAGCAATTCAGTTTCCGTCACCGGACTAAAAAATATGGATTCCGACACATCACGGATACCCGAGCACGCATCCATTTGGGTACTCAATGAATTCCGAGGCAAATTGTTTTTTATATTTAGTCCAACTCCTGAGAAATACTTATTAAATTCAGTCGCCACATCCCAATCCTCAATTAAAACGGATCCATCCTCAGTAATTAATTCAAACCGAGGCCTTGCTTTATTTATAGGACTATCATTAGCAACTTCCCTAATCACTTTCCATACTTCTTTAGGATCCGAGTTAGTAGACAAAATTCTATCTTTAAAATAATTTATTTTTGCTAATTTGATACAAGAAGTAAGGATGTTGCGGTATCTCCTATAGTGAGCTTTATTATTATCATTTGGATGTTTATTCATCAGCTTATACAAGATACTACGTCGCCTTATGGACACAACAATGCCCTTAGTTATCCACGTTTTCAATTTCCTGTGTTTACTACTTACTCTCCGCTCACAAGTAAAAGACGCATCAGCCAACCTATTTAACAGAATATTTAAGAAGCTTTCCAGCGATTCGTCGACATTTCCCATAACAAATACAGAACTCCAATTTTCATTAAGCAAAAGTGACCTAAACTTTGAATAATCAACTAATTTCCTAGTCTCATAACGAGTTTCTTTTCCAACACCACATGTATTGAAAAACGCAAGAGACGAAGCCACGGGAAAGTGGTCAGTAATATCACACTCAATTACAGCCCCTTCAATTTCCTTTTTTTTAGTGTGTCTTACAAAAATATGGTCGATACACGACAGAGAAAATTCAGTTTTCCTTGTAGGCAAATTAATTACAGAAGTCAAAACCGCTTATTTGGTAGCTGAAATGAAGAAAACCGCTAATTCACTGACAACATTTTATAAAATCCGCAGATTCGTAGCTACAATTAAGTAAAAGAGCTAATTCTGAATAAAATTTAGGAATAATTCGTGGCTAGAATTGACCCAAGGCCTTATGCGCGGCAAGAACTTTAAAAAAGTCGCAAAAATTCGTGGAAATATTTGTAAAAATCCACTAACTTTCAGCCGAAATTGAAAAAAACACAAACAAAAAAAACGGTCTAATCAAAAATTGAGATAAAACGGTTAATTCACAGCTAAACATCAGAAAAAAGCGCTAATTCACGGCAAAATTGAGAAAAGCACTATTTCGCATGGCTACGAAGTGCATGAAAAAAACGCTAACTAGCACCTATAACTCGAGGAAAAGCGCTGATTCTTATAACTTAATTTGAGAAAAAGCGTTGACTCACGGCTAAATTTGTCATAAAACGCTTACTTCTTGGATGAATTTGATAAATTCCGCTGATTTGCGGCTAAAATTGAGAAAAAACTGCAGATTCGTGGGTAAAATCGTGTAAATGCGGTAATTTGTAGCTGAAATTAAGAAAATTTTTGCGACAAAAAATTGATAGAAAGTGCAAATTCTAACTTGCAGAAATGCAGATTTTAAAAATCCATAACGCAATGTAAAAAGGTCATTCCTTGTATTTTAAAGATTGATAAGGCTCATATAGCTTTCCCCGGCAGGTTTGGTGCATTTTGTGAATGGAGCATTTTTCCGATGGAACATTTGGTGGTTTGAGGATTACGTTGTTCGAGCGAATTGAGGTGGGCAATTTTTGTGGTTCGATCGCTTCGTAGTTTGAGGATTTGGTGGACATTGTGGCCAGGGATCCATTTCCTAGTGGTTGGGCTCCTCAAAAAGACAAATTTCGTTGGTTTGGATCTTCCAAGCATGAAGTTTGGTGAATTTGCCTGCTTCGAACTATAATGTATACCTGTGTATAAGCGCCCCCACGACCCCTCCAATCATTTGAAGGTATTCAAATGGACATAGTAATAAAGGGGTCGTCGGAACGTGCTAAAAATGTGATATAATGCGTGGACGTTTTTATGTATTTGAGGTTAGCGCGTTTATCCAAAAACATTGGGGGAGGCTGTGATTCCAACTGAAGCTTTCTCCATCTTACTCGTTTCTAACTATTTTAACCGTTCACTTTCCCTTCTTTCCTTACCCCCCCCCCACATTTCACCGAGGGTTGCTGAACTGACGGGGGTGGCAACCGCCCCTATCGCCCTCCTCATAACACTGCCCCTGCGCTTTCTTAGTAAACAAAAAAATGTTTTTTTTTTTTTTTTTTTCTCGCGGTTGTCAGGTTCAGCAGTCTTTACCTGTAAAAGAAAGTTCTCGCCCTCAAATAAAATCTCATAGAAATGGAACAGGGTTAGGTCCTTTCACATTAAGCTTCGTATGAAGTCGTTATATAGATACTTTCGCGAGAGCGAAAGCTGCGTAGAATTACCATAATGTAATTCCTTTTGACGGTCGCACCGCTTCATTTTAAAATAAATAGGGGCTGTTCACGCGCTACCGCCCCAGAATTCTCCCTCGTTCAACGAGATGGCTGTGGTGGATTGGCTTTTTCTCATCACGCACAAGCTTGCGAGTTACGAGATGCATCAACCGGTAAGAGCCGGGACCTTTTCTTTACTAATGAAAAGGGATGTAGGGGGAGAGGGGGCGAGAAAGAAAAATCATGCGATTCTTCCAATTCTTTCCTGCGCAGTTGTTTCAGACCCCACCAGAAAACAGATGGTGAATTTCGTTCAATAAATCCTGTTTTTTTTTTTACTGTCGTTCCTAACCGTTTCATTATTCCTCTATAAATTGGTGAACCCGTCTAAAACGAACAAAATTACACCACAAATTTCACACGCACATTCATCACCGCACGTCAGATTCTTCACGGCTCGCCACATTCCTCGCTGCTCAACCCATTCAACGGTGCACGACGTTCTCACCTACACTTTGTCTTGCCGAACTCACCCGGCACCAGGCAATGGCCTTCAGCTCCTCGGCTTCAGGACTTCCTTGCTTCAGCGGCGGATCCAAGGGAGGGGCCACAGGGGCCATGGCGTCTCCCTTGGAGTCGGGGCCACTTGTTAAAACAGAAAAAAATTATCAAAACCACCTCCATCGAGTCAAATTGTATGGTCATTTTCTCAAAGTTACTGCGGTCTGAGACAGACGTCCCCTGAGCGGATCAGCGAGGTCCATGTGCATTGGGACTTTTCCTTAAACTTCAGGGCTGTCCGCGGGAAAGTTCGTGCGCTAGTGGTTATAACCCAGTTAAGAGAATGAAAAAGACGTTGCCTCTCCACTGCGATTTTAAATTTTTTTTTTTATTTAATTGAACCGGTTTCGGCCTCCTTTTTACTAGGCCATCCTCAGCAATGTATGTTGAGTCGTTCGTTAAATTATCGAGCAATCCGCGTAGGACATGATCACGCCATATCCCATACCCATTTCTTCGTAATTTTTTGAAAGAGTTCCCGCACCCTGGTACGGCTCGATCCATGCGACGTATTCTCCACTGGTGCAGCCACTCCAAAATTTGCAGCCGTAACGTATAGGTTTGCCTGCAATGTAAGATACATTATCCACATGTACGATTGAACATGCGTTATACGATGAGCATATTGGAGCCAGAAGTTTCGGTACTGGGTCATGGAACACGTGACTGGAAATTTTTTTTTGCAATTGTACAAAGGTTCATAGTTACTGTATTTTTCTGTTGAGATATGAGCAATAAACTTGAAAAATCCAGCCTGGAAACGTGAAATTCATGCATTTCTTCGACAATATTTTATTACACAAGGAGACATTTTTTTCTTCTTTTATTTTATTTGTGACTCAATTATTCATCTTTCAATAATTTAAGTTCCTCTCCCCTCCGAAAGAGACCCCCACCACCACTCATATGAGTGCCTACGTAATTATTAGAAGGGGAGGGGGGATGGGTTCACGAATCGAGCTTAAATTATTAATTAAGAAGATAAAAGATGAATAATTAAGTCAAAAAAATTAATAAAATAAGAAAACAATAGTTTCTTCGGTTATAATGGTACTGAAAAAATGCTGGGATTTTTCACGTTTTTTACTTATATTTCAACGGAAAAATACTGTAAGTGTAAACTTTTACACATCGTTGGAAAGCTTACAAAGTAAGGAAGTTTTTCCACGGATTTCAAATTGTTTCTTCCCCATGGCGAAGAGGTGAAAATCGCGTCGGAAAAATGTATGGAAATGTGAGTTACCAGTTTCTTTGGTAAATCGGCTGCTCTCACGAGTGGTACGACAATAATTTTCACCCGAAAGTAGACACATTTTATAGGACATTTTGTGCTCTTTCCAATGAGCTAATTAGTTTTGGGCTAATACCATTTTATGAGCGTATGGCAAGCATTTAAGTGGGAAAAAGGGAATTCATGAAAAAATCATTAAATGTGTGATATCTCGGAAACAAAGAGGAATTTCCAAAAACTCCAAATAGTCATTTCGATGGCAAATCGTGTGCCCCATAACTGTTTTTTTTCTGTCCAGCTAATTCATGAACACCCTGTACACCTCGGATAATGCTTTCCAAAATACGGCACCATTGACTCGTCCACTGAATGATTTCTCTCGTGGGGTAGGTGGTCTTTAAATCGTTCGTTCAACATCGAAAGTAATGGCCGGATTTTGGCAAATCTGTCGGACTTATCTGGTTTGTCGTTATCACATACATGTAAATTGCCATGATGAAATCGAATCGATCTCTTGATATGGCGCTGGAGACTAGCGCATTTTGAGTATCCGGAGTTTTCTGTCAGTACATAGCTCTCCTTAGGTAGCATACATAGCCACTTAGAAGAAGAACTCCAAGAAACGCCATCATCTCTTCTTCAGAACAGTCACCCTTACGATTTTTTTAGGCCGCATATTGGTTCGCATAAGTTAGGATAAGCTTCATCACCGCTATAGAAAACATTTTCTAAAAAATTCCAAAGGGGTTTTTAGCTCTTCTCCACATGATAATTTGAGCGGCCACTCCACGTTGATAGTCGGCAGTTCAGTGTTGGACCAATTGAACGCCACCAGTTGATCAAGCTTTCGAATTTTTTTTTTTTTGCGGCTTTGAGTTTCTTTTTTGGAGGGGGGCAGAAGAGGATAGTTCATCTCGGCATGAATCATTTACGTGTTGACCGATCAGCAAAACTGACACGGAAGCGCTGACTTCAGCCTCACTTGTTAATTGACTCGCTGGCAAATTGTCAACCACGGGATCTTCCTCACCACCGGAATCGTCGTCAGTAACATCCTCCGTTGCATTTGATGGAGGCATCATTGCCACATCTATTCCTGCGGCCGGGATATCATTTTCATCGACTGTTTCCAAAAAATCGACTAGCTCTTTGAGAGTGAGCCGGCGCCTACAAAATATTCACACAACGTTATCATAACGAGCCATACAAGTATAAAAAACAACAAGAGTGCGTGAACATATCAAAGCACATTCTGATGCAATTGCAGCGTATTCTCCTAACGTCCTTCTGTAAAGACTCACAGTTTTGTGAGGCTGTGATACCTATGAATCATAAAATAAATGCTAAATAAATACGTCCTGGCATTCTTTTACCCTGCTGTACTGTTCGGGTCAATATGACCCAAAACGCGATTGGAATGCCGATATCTTGACAAATGCCCCACTCTGGTTAATAACTTTTCTTGACATTGTTTGTATGACTATAGAAAGGACATTATGCGATTTGCCATTTTTTTTAGCCTTCTCCCTCCCCCTGTAATAAAAAAGGTTACACTCAGTACGTTGGGGTCATAGTGACCCGGGCCATTATAACACGGAACATTTTTTAATTGTTTTATTACATAATGCACTTTTCCTGGATTCTACACATTATTTCATGGTTATTACAACGCTCTTTGAGTGTTTTTGCGGATTTATTTTCGTGTTCTGGCTCGAAATGAAACCCCATGTAAACTGCCTGAACGTATTCTACAGCATGCTCAACCCTGACTTCCCCTGGCGTTTTTCGTTTTCAATTTGCATTCAAAATTAAACATGGTGAAATCTGACACCTCATTTTAATATAAATATGCCTGAAAATATCATTTCGACGGAAATGCATCACTTTCATCCACCCTACTGCGCGGTCGGGTCACTATGACCCGAACGGTACAAGTGTAACACCAAAACGAACAGTACAGAAGGGTTAAACAGTACAGAGTATGTTGACGTGGAAAAAAACCGCACTCGAAATAGTATAAACTGGTATTTACTTACCCGTCCATAATTAGATTAGCAGTCTCAGCCATGTTGAACAAACGCTCACTTTTCGACGCTTTTTAAACGGTCATACTAACTGCTGGAGATACAAAACCACTATGAACTTGCACAGGCGGGCTTTAAGCAGCATGCATCGTTAATACAGTGCCTAGGTAAGCTAAAATGGCGCGCAATGTATGCCGTCCTTCCGGTACGACGCTAGGATAATCTGGGTTAAAAACGGTGATCATCACAGTGAGAGCCCTTTTATTGAATCTTACTATCGAAACTTTGTCTCAATTTTCGGATTCCTCGTGTGGAGAAACCCCAAAACATTGAATAGGTTGGAAGCTCACAGTGATGGTTTGAGATGATTTCTATGGTTAGAGCTTTGCTGTGGTTGGACCTTTTTTGTGGTTGGCAGGGTTGGTCAGTTACCCTCATCTAGACTTAAAAGCGCAGACTTAGTGGGGCAGCTGACCACTCCCAGATACCACCAATGGATGGCGAGCAGGTGGACCGGAGCGCGCTCAGGCGGATTTAATTGAAAGAGTCCCGGACAGATTGAAGGTTTACCCATACAAATTGTGAATACTAACGTGGTTGATTGCTCCAGATAGTGGTTTTTTAATTTCTAATTAGTTTTGATTTGCTCGAATTGTGTTGCAAAAGGGTGACAATCAAGTCTTAATGTGACCTGTATCTCAAACGAACGTTTCGGTTGACGGAATCAGGTAGGATTGATGTGTTTTTGGGTGCCACTTGGGAACGAAGGATAGCGTCAGCCTTCACAACTTCCCTCGATGGAAAAATTAGTGTTTATTGCGAATTTTATATCCATTGGCTCTAGCTAGCTGCTACTAAATCATGAGTTGCGACTTCCCCCCGTTCACAAGCTCTATGTTTACGTTCTGTGGAGTCTATGCAGCCAAACAAATTTACTCCCTTGAAAAAATAAGCATTTTTATAGGTTGCATAGACACCACTCAACACAAACATAGAGCTTGTGAACAGGGCCTTACTCTATACTTTCTCTAGAAACTGCGCTCAACTATCAATTTACGTAACGGCGGTCCGACAAGCATATTTAAGAAAGTTCAAAAATGAATTATTTGTAATTAATGTAAGTCGCAACTCATGATTTAGTAGCAGCTAGCTAGAGCCAATGGCTATAAAATTCGCAATAAACACAAGTTTTTCCATCGAGGGAAGTTGTGAAGGCTGACGCCATACTTCGTTCCCAAGTGGCACCCAAAAACACATCAATCCTACCTGATTCCGTCAACCGAAACGTTCGTTTGAGATACAGGTCACATTAAGACTTGATTGTCACCCTTTTGCAACACAATTCGAGCAAATCAAAACTAATTGGAAATTAAAAAACCACTATCTGGAGCAATCAACCACGTTAGTATTCACAATTTGTATGGGAAACCTATGACACCGAAACCTTCAATCTGTCCGGGACTCTTTCAATTAAATCCGCCTGAGCGCGCTCCGGTCCACCTGCTCGCCATCAATACGGTTAAAATTCATCAGGATCGCCACATTTTGTATAGCGAAAATGTTCGCAGGTCCTGGCTCAGCAATTTACCAGTTTTCACCTTTTCGGATTATTCGTCCAATAGAATACCAATTTCGTGTTTCTTTTGTGCTAAAAACCAAACGCGGAGTGGCTTTAATTCAAAAGCCTCTTTCTTGATTCTGTCCTCTAAAAAACCTCCTCTCCAAAAATCGATTTTGTGGATATTTTCACTTGTTGAGTTCACAAAAAAATAAATATCACTTATTTAGTTATCGACGACAGACAAATTTCGGAGTGCAGCTTCAATTCAGTGACCGAATTTGCTGATTTTTCCGCACTGTAAAACCATTTTTGCAGGGTTGACTCACCAAAAAACAATTTATCGAATTTCGCTCTTCAGGAAACCAAATTTCGCGGATTTTTCTCGCAGGAGAAGACCGTTTTCCCGAATCTGGTTCACCGTAAAATAAATTTCTCGGATTTAGCTCACTGAACAACCGATTTTGGGTATTTTTTCGCTGGTAATAGAACATTTGACAACAAGAGAGGAAAGTGAAACTTTGCCGGTGAGCTGTCGTAAGCGATCGTCAACAAGTCGGGTGAAGTTCCACTTTCCTCTCTCGTTGTGAAACGTACGTATTTCCCTCCCTGGAACTCAAACCTCAAACGCCCGGTGAAAACCAATTTCACCAGGTGGCTCAATGATGATCGGTCTCTGAATTGCAGCGAAATAAGTGGTTATATCCAGCAATGAAAGTCCCGGAAGGTGCTTTTTTAGTGAGCGAAATCCGAGAAATTGATGCGCGATATGCTTTGCCAAGGTAAAAACTTACGCGAAACGTCACATCTGTGAGAGTAAAACTGTTGTGAAACGGCCTCGGCACCCCCAAAGGAAAAATGTACGCGAAATGCCCCATTTTGTTGACAAAACGCAAAAGCATCGGGGGAAACACTCACGCGTAACTCGCAAATTGTATGAGGAATAGTCAATTGCATAAAAAATGGAGTTGCTATCATGATGAAATTATCCATTTGGACCCGAAAATGGCCAATAATTCACATAGAACGTAATAATGAAGGCGTCATTAGCATGAAAAATTCCTCATTTCAGAGCGAAACGTCATATCCAGGCCAATATTTAAGCGTAATGCCCCATTTGGATGATCATTAAGGTCAAAATCCTGCAAAACTGCACATTCTATAGGCAGTATTTACACGAAATTTCGCATTCAATGAGGAATTTACACAGAATGCCCCGCTGTGGGTAAAACGCAACATTCGAGAAAACACTCACGCGAATCGCCAGTTGTAAGGCCACGTCAATGGGGAAATTTTATACAAAACGCCTCAGCAAGGGAAATTTTAGGTGTATTGAAATTGTCCATTTCATGAAAAAACTTGTCAGTTTCACGAAGAAATTGTCTTTCAGAAGGAATTGCCTATTTCATAAGAAAACTTGGAATTTCACGGCAATTCTTAAGCTTATGAACTAATGGTTGATTTTATGAGAAAATTTTCAGTTTTAAAAGCGTCAATTTAATAAGTAAATCGTTAGTTTCATAAGGAAATAGTCAATTTTATGAGGAAATTGCCATTTTTGAGTGGGGCATTGTGAACTCCCTGTGTCGATAAACCTCAAAATACGTGGTTTTATCAATTTTTAAAAATGATTCATCACTTTGGGGCCGATCGGAGTCATGGCCCCCTCCTTAACCCTCCAGCAGGCGCGGTCCTTTCGTCTACACGAGCGCGCGCGGTCGCCTAATAGATTCAAGAGGTCAAAATGAGGCCGCAGAGTCCAATTTTTGGACTAAATATGTTGTACTGATTGTTTTATAGGAAATAAGAACGAACGCGAGCAGAAACAAAAGACTAGAGCAAGTGTATAAATAAAATAGAATAAAAATCACAAAAGCCTTCGATTTAAAACAATAATTTCTTACAAATTATTTTCAGTCTTTGCTGGTAATTTTCAAAGTATGTTTTTCGTTTTCAACTACTTAGTAAGCAACATAGAAAAACGTTATGAAGAAAACAAATGAATAACTAGAAAAAAATGGTCCGCATATAGACTATTCTAATGTGTCACAAAACTGATGTTTCCACGGTAACTTTCATGAGATACACATCTTTCTACCTAGGCACATCTTCGATATTTTAGAAACTCAGAAATAAATATATTAAACAATATTAAAACCCACGTTAATCCAGAATTGAAGTAAAAAGTTATAACAAATGATTTTGAATGGTTTTGAAACATTCTTTTGATTATAACTTTTCCCGACTGCGTGATGCGATTTAATCAACGAATGGAGCATCTTGAGCGGAAAACATTGGCAAATAAGCTTATATGAACGATTGTCTTATAGAAAAAATCAATTTCATGCCCAGAATAAAATTTTAAAAATCTAACTTGAGAGCGCGCGGGGCACCTCACAGGTGAAATCGTCGATAAATACGGAAAAACAATCGAAAGCCCTTAGTTCACGCCACTGACACAAGAATAACCATGAAATAGGAAGGTAGAAAAATCCCCAGTTCTCTGACACCCCTCCTGTGAACACGTCACACTTTCAAAGGCGCGCAATGCATCTCTCAGGTGCCGCGCGCGCTGGAAGGTTAAGACGACTCTGGATCCGCGCCCGGCTTGCTTGAAGTTTTTTTCGAACAAGTCCTGGGGGCCTATTCAGAGTTGTCGAGAAGAAAATGCCGCAAGAGGGATCCAAGGAAGCCGTATAAGAAATAACATCATCCCGCTTTGGCAACCGCACTTGCGGCATTTTCCCCGGCGCCTGAGCCCCATTCATTCGCCAGTGAGCCACCACCGCCACTCTTCACTTTCACTGCAACACAATCGGCAACTTGGCTCCAATTCATGGCTGCAATCTCTCTCACTTCGCCATCTCATCAACCGTTGTCACTCGTAAACAAAGCCCACACAGAAGCGGTACATCTATCAAAGGACTTAATTTCGCGGCTCTGGACTTCCAGTCTTCGTATAGGTCTGATGTGGCGACTCCAGTTTTCATAACTCACCACATGAAAAAAATAATACTTTCCATTCAGTCCACTTCTCGGCTGAGTTCAAATAAAACATAAATTCTATCTCCCCGTCTCGGCTAAAGTTATTTCCTCTATAAATCGGCTACCAAGAGTCCGGCTCAGGAGTCTCGCCTCCTGCCGATCGCGTTGAAGCTATCGTCTCGTTTCCGAAATCCAACACCGTCTTAGAGCTTCGTCGTTTCCTGGGCATGCTTAATTTTTACAGGCGTCACATTTCCTTGGCCACTGAAGCCCAAGCCTCACTACTTCATGGCATCCTCGCTGGTTCTCAAGTCAAAAGGCTCGAAAAAAAATAAACTTGGACTCCTCTTCTCGAAAACGCGTTTCAAACGTGTAAAGACAGCCTTTCGCGGTCCATCCTTCTCTGTTTCCCGAAGCCCCTCTTGCCTTGTTCACGGATGTTTTCTTGAAAGCAATCGAAGACGTTCTCCTACAATTCGTAGACAACGCTTGGCAGCAACTGGCTTTCTTTTCCACGTTCGGTCGCCACGGCATTCCGATTGGCCACAGTTTTGTAGAGAACTTCTGGCAGTTTATGAAGGCGTTCACCATTTTTGCCATGCCTTGGAATGGCAAGTGTTCATGATCTACACGGACCACAAGCCACTAACCGTCGTCTTTTCCCAAAGACGTGACAAAATGCCTCCGGTTCAACGCAACCAACTCATTTTTATTTAACAGTTTTCAACTTCGTCACATCAGTGGATCAGAAAATTTCGTGGCTGATTTTCTATCCTGGGTCGAAGCAGTTTCTCATTCGGTCGATTACAAAGCCATGGCCGACGCCAAAAACAATGATGGCGAGCTGAAACACTGGCTGCAATCAGGTGACACTGGTTTAAAATTGCAAAATGTACATTTTCAAGGTGACAACTTCACTTTATCCTGCGTACGTGTCAACCGGTCGCCCTCGCCCCTTCGTACCTTCCCCTTGTCGTCGTCAGATTTTTCACCTTATTCAGAATCTGAGTCATCCCGGTGTCCGAGCAACGGTTAAATTGGTCACGGATCGTTTTGTCTGGCCATCCGTTAAGAAAGACATCCAGTCGTGGACTCGATCGCCAGAGAAACTGTCGTGTCTCGATTGTCAGAGAACAAAAGTAACTCGTCATGTATCTTCTCCTTTGGAACACTTTGATCTTCCTTCATCTCGTTTTTCACATGTCCACATGGACATTATTGGTCCGCTTTCCTCTTCGTACGATTTTAAATATTGTCTCGAGTGTATTGATAGATTCACTCGTTGGCCCGAAGTCATCCCGTTAAAAGACATTCACGCTGAAACCGTTGCTCAGGCCTTTGTTTCAGATTGGATTTCTCGTTTTGGCGTTCCGTCTCGATTAACAACTGACCGTGGCTTTCAATTCACGTCAAACCTTTTTCGAACCTTGTCTCAAAGGTTTGGCATCGAACTCGCGCGAACAACCAGTTATCACCCTGCCTCTAATGGCCATGTTGAGTGACTTCATCGGCAACTGAAGGCCGCCATCGCGTTGTTACGCCATCCCTCTTTGGACTGAAACCCTTCCACTGATTTTGCTGGGCATTCGATCAGCTTTCAATCCACAGCTGCAGAACTTGTCTACCAGTACGCCTTCCAGGAGAATTTTTCTGTGACCGTTACTCGGACGACTCGACTGGTGTATCTCACTTTCTAGACCGGCTAGTCGTCACTTCGATAAATTACGCCCGATTCCATCATCGTGTCATTCGAAATCTGGCTCGTTCGTTTTCAAAGAGCTAGCAAATTGTACGCACGCATTTCTTCGAGATGATGCTCCCCGTCGACCCCTCCAGCCACGCTACTCAGGACCAAATCGCATCCTCAGCCGGGACATGTTGAAGAAAACCTTAACCCTTCAAATGGGAAGCAAAGCCTGCACAGTCTGATTAGACCGGGTTAAACCGGCATATCTCGAGTCACCACCCCTCGAATTGCCTGCTCCGTCGCCGACAAAAGCACACGAATTTTCTCGGAACGACAAATTCCGGCCATGTCACCGCCTCATCGACTGTGTAGGGGGGTGATGTGGCGTCATTCCCACATTTTCCAAGCCACCACCAGAAACAGATGGTGAATAGACGATTTCCACTCATGCGCTCTCCAGTCCTACTTCAACAGTTTTGCAACCCGCTTAGGTCAGGTTATGGGTTACTCTTGTCTTGTGCTGTGTAAAGTGGACTTATTTTTCTCTCATTCCCGTCAAACTAAAACCACATTTGCAGTTATTCAATTTTGATTATATTCTTCAGCCTCCGTCTCGCGAAACGTACCAATGAAAACTCGTCGATCCGGCGGCACCTTAACAAGAAGTCCCATCATAGTTGCGCATTCATCACACTCCTTCACATATACTTTCTCTTCCCTTTTTCCTCAATTTAATACGTTTTCAGCTAAGTGCCGGTGAGGTTGAGGGAAAGGGATAAATTTAGTAGCTGGATCAAAACCAGGTCGACCCGGAATGGAAGAACTCGCAGTCATCGAAGCAGCAATAGTATCGCATTTTTCTGACTTTAGATGAGAAGCACGCGAAGGAAGTGTAATTGCAGACTCTAAATAAACGAAAAACTCAAAAAATCATGTAGTAAAGTAGTAATACACTCGTAATAATGCTAGCAATTTTAAAAAATAAAAAATAAAAATACTGTTAAAGAGGATGTAGACAACTAGAAATAAACCCATAACCTGCAGTTCTAAACCTTCGCATTTTCCACGGAAATCGTCTATTAAAAAAAATCACTTCGGAAAAAAACTTCGACAAGAGGATTTCTCTATTTTTCCTCCTGTTCCTCGCCCTTACATTTTCCGTTTTTAATTTCGTTCAATAAATCCTGTTTTGTTTTACTTTCGTTCCTAACCGTTTAATTATTCCTCCTAAAAAACCAAGTCACATCGCCCTGTAAAATTAATTAGACGCCAGAAACGCTCCCTCGAATAAGAATTTGTACACAATCATTCACAGTCAGAGTAACATTTCATTCTCGTAGTTATAATTATATTCATGCTCTCAGTTATCAAGTCAGCAAGCCTTAATTAGACATTTTATAAAGTTTGTCGATTCATGGTTCATTTTCAGTAACCTGCACCGGGTCTTATTACCAATGTACTGGCACGGTGACGCTGCGTTGGCTGAATCCTTCCGGCTGTCACTGGCGTCATTTATAACCCGAGGATGTTGACTTAAATGAACAGAGGCTCGTTTGCAGTTTTGCAACACCCGTCTTGGCTAGACGGACTGTTTTTGCGCCCTAAAAACGGCAGAACTGTCTATTCGCGCCCAAGGCGAGCCTAAAAAGATTATTCCTTTCCTGTGAATTGCAAAATCGACCAGCACCAAATATAACCAACCTGAAAATTTGCGCCCTAACAATTGCAAAACTGATGATCCGCGACTTGATAGTAGTTAAGATTATTTTTGCGCTATAAAAATAGCTGAACTGGAGATTCCCACTCTAAAAATGTCCAAACTGACTTCAAAAACCCTAAAAATGGATTAACTGAAATATTTGCGCCCTGAAAATACCTCGACATGTGATTCCTGTTTAAAAAATTCCAAATTAACCATTCGCACGTCAAAATTGGCCAAACTGATCGTTCTCGCCTTTGCCTGACGTACTTTTCACTCCCTATGAATGGCACAAGTGAGTGAAAATGGCCAAGCCAATGGTCAAGCCATACAGTAGGCAAAACTGACTAAATATTTGTCCTATAAGTAAAGCTAAACTGACCATTTGCACCTTAAAAATGACTATTATAGGCCATGAGCTGCTCTAAAAATGGACATCATTGCAATTTCCTTGGCTACATGATGGTTCCTATTTTCAAGCTCTGAGACTTTTTGGGGCCCAGTTGTTATTGGTTAAGGGTGTCATGTGTCAGGCTTTGTGGTAGTTTGACCGGTTATTGGATGGCAAAGTTATTAGCTTTCCACCTGAAATTTTCAAGCACAATTAACAGTTTTACTTGTAAATAGCCTTGGGGATTCGAACTTATAACAGTCTAACAGTTTCATTATCGAATGATCGCAGGCATGCGACTGAACAACCAGTTCATAGCGTTTTTATCAATGTTATCCGTGAATTAGCCGATTTTTTTTTTTCATTTGTAACCGCGAATTAACGTTTTTTCTATGCTTTATATCCGCAAATTATCAGATTGTTCACAATTTTAGCGATTCTTTTCGGTTGTGTGTTGTAGGGGAATTTTAGGGGTTCACCCTCTTCAATTTCCCGAAACACAGTCCTCAGGAAAACGCCAAGGATGGCTCTAGAAAAGAAAAGAAGGCAAGGGGGGGGGGACAGAACTTCACACAAAAAATATCTTTCTTCAATCCAGGCTCAAGAACGACTGACTGCCCTTCTTTCTTTATTTCGCTCCCCTTCTCCTTCCTCCCCTGACCCAACCGTACATCGAATAATTTTTGTCCTAATCGATTAAGTCTACGTCACAAGGAAATAATTGACTACATTCGGCCATTCTGGAATTTGAAATTGTCCTCAATTTTCGGAGCGTTCGCGTCAAAGAAGTTAATAATAACAAAAAAAAAAATATCAACAAACAAAAAAAAAACTAAGCAACACATTCACAAAAGAAAGAACAATTCATACAAAGTCTTTCAACCACACAGGGCGTCGTTTTAGCCGACGGGTGCCGGCTCTCGTCTCTTCTTTTTCCTCCTCTAAATCGGTAGGGTCGTCTGGGGTGGCCTCCTGGTCGGCCCGTTCTTTGGTCGAGCATTGGCGATCCGTGCTCGCTTCGTCGTCATCAATCGAGATTTCCTTGTCGTCATCAGTCGAGATTTCCTTGTCGTCATCAGTGGCCTCGTCGACCACTTTCATTCGCCACGGTCGAAGCTGGCTGATGTGAGCCGTCGTCGAATACAATCGGTCGCTCTGAGCTCTCAACGACGTAACTCGGTAAGTATCCGAAGGTAAAATTGCGGAAATCCTGAGCGGTCCTCTAAATTTCGGCGATCCTTTCAGCGAGCCAAGCCCCTCTCCCACGGTGACTGGGGGTGCTCGCATGAAAACAATTTCTCCCAAGTCCAAATTCGGCGCGTGACTACGTCGCCTGTCGAACTGCTCCTTGTATTTCTTCTGAGCCTCCATGATTTTTGCTCGCGTGTCCTCTTGTAGCTGTGCTGTTGGCAGATAATCGTCGTTATCAGCCGCGTCTGTCGCAGCTCGTAGAATTCCGTCTTGATGACGGGGTCGATATCCCATCAGCATCTCAAAGGGTGACAGACCAGTAGTACGATTCACAATACAATTTATAGTTCGGTTGATTTCGGGTAGATACGTGTCCCAATCCTTATCCTGAGGGGACGTCATCATAATTGCCAAATGCTGAACCACAGTTTTGTTGGCTCGCTCGACGATTCCACTGGCCTGCGGGTGACGGCTGCTATTCAGGGTTTTATGCTTCGCTCCTTGCAGAAGGCATCAAAATCTGAGCTTGTGAAGGCGCTACCTCGGTCAGAGATGATTCGTCCAGGCGTCCCAAATTCCAGGATGAGACTCCGAAGACATCGTAGTACCTCGCCGACTCCGCTGTTCCGAACTGGGTAGAGTCGCGCAAAACGGGTGTAGTTGTCCACTACGCAGAATACGAAGCGTCTCTTTCAGGAAGTTCTCATGTAAGGCCCCACGTGGTCGACATGGAGGACATCAAAAGGATGCTTTCCCGGCGGGATCGGGTGCAACAACCCTGTCTTCCTCCCCGACTGAGCCTTAAACAAGATACATTCAAAACACATTCTCACATGGTTTTTAACATAATTTCTTAGCCGAGGAAACCAATAGTCGCGTAGAAGAGCGTCGGCTGTCTTTTCGGCCGACTGATGTCCCATCATGTCATGGAAACGGATTACTAAACTTTTTCTCATCGGGCCTGGAACATAAAACAAATTTCGTGCTCCCCGCTGTTTAAACAAAATCCCTTTTGACACGAAGAATTGCTGGGTATGGTTTTTCTCCGCCCGGTCTCTCTCGTTCTCGGGTTTCTGCAGAATCTCCAACTTCAGACGCGCATCCTCGTCAGCCTGCTGAAAAACAGCCACCTCGTCTTCGAGTGACATTATAGCATTCACCTCCAGCGTTCTTCCTATAACTTCGTCCATGATGTCGCCGGACTCCTCCTGCGGGTGGCGACTAAGTGCATCGGCATGACCCATCCTCGCGCCAGCCCTGTGTCTAACAGTAAAATCAAATTCATGCAACAGGTCGAACCATCTTGCCAGTTGTGGGTTTTTAGTTTTGTTTACTTGCATGTATACCAAACACTCACAGTCAGTCACAACCGTGAAGTGTATACCAATCAAAAACTGTCGCAAACGAGTCAACGTCCAGACTATTGACATCAGTTCCAGTCGTGACGAGTGATATCTGCCTTCAACGGAGTTTAACTTTTTACTTACAAAATAAACTGGGTGGAGATCGCTTTCTCCAGTTCCCTGTAACAGAACCCCTGCGAGACCCTTCGCGCTGGCATCCGTATGCACTTCCGTACGGGTCGCTCGCGGATTGTAAAGAGCTAAAACAGGTTCACTCGTTAATACCTCCTTCAACCTCTCATAGGCTCGCTGCTGCCGATCCGAACATGAAAAAGGTACTCCCTTCCTCAAACGTTCTGTGAGGGGATTCGCAATCTGCGCATAACCCGGCACGAACCGCCTAAAATACGAGGTTAACCCCAAAAAACTTCTCACTCCATGCACATTATTGGGTACCGGAAATCTTTCACGGCCTGAGTCATTCGCGCCCCGGGGGCCACAATACCATCCTTTATTATATAACCGAGGAACTCAATCTCTTCACTCCCGAACTTACATTTTCTCAAGTTTATCGTCAATTTCGCGTTTCGAAACGCCCTAAAGACCGCTTGCACCTTTTCGAGCATCTCCGACCAGTTCGAAGAGGGAATCAATACATCATCGATATAACAATATGCTGTCGAGTTCAATAAGGGGCCCAAAACCGCACGCATCAGCTTTTGAAAAATCGCGGGGCCATTTTTCAACCCGAAAATGAGGCGCTCAAATTTTCCGGTTTGATCTGGCGTGATAAACGCCATCTTTTCTTTCGCCTCTTCCGACAATGGGACCTGTAGATAATCCTGGGCCAGATCCAAAGAAGTAAACAACTTCGCCCCGCCCAACCGCTCCAAAATATCGTCTATCACCGGCAACGGGAATGGTTCGGCAAATTTTTGGGCATTGAGCTTTCGGAAATCCACCACCACCCGACCCTCCCCATTAGCCTTTTTCACCAAAAGAACGGGACTGGCATACGGCGAGTTGGTGTCCGTTACAATGCCTTGCTCGCGCCACTCGCCAATACTTTTATTAATTGAGTCTCGCTCCACTTTACCTGTACGATATGGCTTTGAGGCAGGTGGTGTGCTACCTGGCACCACTTAAATTTCCGCTTTTAAGACGTTGATGCAGCCCAGTTCGATAGGCTCCAGTGCCACCACGTCTCGGAACTCATTCAACAACTCTGTCACTTCCCCGTGTTCCTCGGGAGTGACGTGGTCTCCCACCTTCACATCTTCCAGTGCTATGGGCCGCATGCTACGGTTCTCTGGTAACATGACAAGATCTATGACATTTTCTGTTCTTACCGACACCTCACCAACTGTTGGCCATGGGGGTGATACTTCTCGAAACTTCAGGCTGTCTCCCTCCTTCACGAAGGACACTTGAGGCTGGTCCGTCCAGGACCGGCCAACCACACCAATACTTCCTGCTGTTGTGCGTAGTCTGGCACAATGTAAACCAAAACAAAAGCCGAAACATTGTCTATTGTTAACTTCTCGAACGCGCGCCCGAGTGTTTTCACCGCGGTGGCCCCGAACGCCACTAAATCCGTCCCCATCGGTTCCGTTTTTAGGCCCAGCACCACGGCCGTGGACGCCTTGACGGTACACACGCCACTACCACTGTCTATTAGCCCCGCGGCTTGGCCTCCCGGAAACTGAACTGTCTTTAAATACGGATTCGTACGAGATTTCGTCGTCGGGACATCGCCCTCTTTATCGAAAACACACGCCACGCCTCGAGACCCCTTTGCCTCTGGACATCCTCGCGAAATATGTCCTTCCTTCCCACAGGTAAAACATTTTATCTTGCGCGGAACGGGACAGTCCCGAGATAAATGTCCGGTCTTGTTACACCGGTAACAAGTTATCTCGCTCGGAGCTGACACCGGCTTAGTCGATGGTACGGCATGCTTCGGAATTTCGGTTTTAGCACGAACCGAGTTGTGCCCTTTTCCGCTTTTCTCGCTGCCAAAACGAGCTTCTCTGGCATTCTCTATGTATTCATACCGACGGATGGCATCCCGCAGCGCATCCTCGTCCTCAAAGTCCCCCGCGGTAACATGGAAACACAGCGCTCGTTGTCGTAACCCCTCCGCGACTAAGGACTTCGTCATTTCAAATTTAAGCTTTAGGCGCCTACACATTTGAAGTTTATCTTGTAATATTCCTCCACCGACTCGTCACGTCTCTGTATACGGCTTAACATCGATCGCCAAAGCACGGCCTGGTCAGTCTCAGACATGTACGACCTACTAAATTGCGCGGTAAAATCTTCAAAATCGTGGAACTCCCGCTCCATCGCCCATTGTTTGGCTGGGCCAGTCAGCTTGCTTATACATAGCTCGAGTTTTAAATCATCGGCCCAATTGTACAGCTTAGCCAAACGTCCTACAGTGTTCAGCCAATCCTCGGCCTCGGGCCCTGGATTCTTTCCCGAAAATTCGCGCAACGCCATATGCATGTCGGGCATAACCGTCCGCGTTTCGCTATTTACAATTGGGGACCGTATCATGTCTATAAGGGTCGCGTTTGTAATTCGGCCAATACCTCACTATTCATCTTGAATGGTCAGTAAAAACTCCCAAAATAATATAACAAAAAAAAAAAAAAAAAACGGCGAACGAAAACAATCAGGAACAAGAGTTAAACTCTACTCACGATCAGCTGTGCTTCTCCTCACCTCTCCTCACGCGAGCCCTCTCAAACGGTCGGTTACGATTAACTTTTCTCCTCCTCTCCCGTGAGACCTCTCGAACGGGTGGTGACGCCCAACTCCTTCTCTCCCGTGAGCCCTCTCAAACGGTTGATGATGACGTCTAACTCCCTCTCTTCCGTGACCTTCCACAACGGGTGGTGACGTTTAACTCCCCAAACGGGTGGTGACGTTTAACTCCCCCTTGCTTCTGCGCGCGAGACCTCTCAGTGAAGCTTCGAAACAAGTTAGGAGAACTCAAGCGTTCAAGGTACAAGGTCAAATCCGGTTTTCTTGGAAGCGTTCCCCCGCGAACTCTTCCTCTCCGATCACTCTTCCACAGTCTCCCAAAATTCGCAAAATTTGCTCACGTCACGACTCACTCAAAAAAATAAAAGAAAAATCACACGTCTGGCTATTAAAATACACAAGTCCGCCCGTATGGCTGTTCAAACAGAAATAAAATCTTGCCCGTATGGCTCGCGTCACGACACTTATAGGTTACACCACGTTTGGCTAACTCACTCACAACGACCAATATCCCAATCGCGGACTGGACTTTTTCGAAATCCCACTTCTGATTAATTGTAGGGGAATTTTAGGGGTTCACCCTCTTCAATTTCCCGAAACACAGTCCTCAGGAAAACGCCAAGGATGGCTCTAGAAAAGAAAAGAATGCAAGGGGGGGGGGCCGAACTTCACACAAAACATATCTTTCTTCAATCCAGGCTCAAGAACGACTGACTGCCCTTCTTTCTTTATTTCGCTCCCCTTCTCCTTCCTCCCCTGACTCAACCGTACATCGAATAATTTTTGTCCTAATCGATTAAATCTACGTCACAAGGAAATAATTGACTACAGTGTTCAGCAAGTGTTGCAAGTTTAGCCGCTAAACTTGCGGCGCGGACTTGCTGCTTATTGTCATTTCGTTAACGAGTTAGCCATTTTTTTCAATTTTAGCGTGGATTAGCGTTTGTTCCAGTATTCTTCATCCAGTATCATTCTCCATTCTTCATGCGTCATTCTTCTTAATTTCAGTCATGATTTAGCATTTTTCAAAAAAATTAGTGGCTTTTCACTTTTTTATCCACAAAATGATTGTTAGGCACGACTCCCCTCGTCGATGTGACCCTGAAAGGGGCCCGAGATGGTATTTTTGCAAAGCAGACTGGGAGAAATACTAAAGCTACAGCAGAGCCTGTGATCTGACAAGGAATCCACAGGCCGACGTTGCGATACCCCTTCGATCATCGAAACCCACGCGGCGACCTGTGTCTTGGGTGGACAGACGAAATTAATGAAGCGAATAGAGAGAAGAAAAGAGCGTTGTACTACCTTAAAAGAAACCCGTCACTCGAAAATCTCATAGACTTCAAGAGAAATGAGCCAAGGAGCGAAGGCTGAGTGCGAAGCGAAGACCAAATCATGGGGCGATTACATAAATCTGATTACTACGTCAAAAGAACCGGCAGGTGAAGTCTAGAGGAGGATACGATCTCTCAAAGAATCGTCACCAATTTCTTGGTTTTTTGTGATCCGCGAGGCGAATGGCGATATTGTGGAGGGGCCGCGCACCGTGGAGAATCGCCTAGCAGACTATTACCATCGAGTGTCTGCCGACGTCCACTATTCAGAGCTATTTCAGGAAGAAAAAAGGCGCATCGAAACGGAGAAATCGACTTGAACATCCAATTGACGGTTATAACTCCCTTTTCACGGCAGTTGAACTCGAAAAGGTATTAAAGGGCCTTAAGACTGGGAAACCTCCTGGTATCGATGACGTCCCATACGAACTCATCACGCACCTACCACACGCCGCCAAGGAGCGGCTACTCGACCTGTATGACCTGTTATGGAGAACAGGAGTGTATCTGAAAGCGTAGAAACAGGCGGTCGTGATACCAATCTGTAAGCCTGGGAAGGATCCACAGTTGGTTGAGATCTACCGTCCCATAGCGCTCACATGTTGTCTGGTAAAAATCTTTGAGTCCCTGGTTAATTATAGGCTTGTAACATGTTTATAAAGGCGGGAACTCCTTGACAAGTATCAGGCAGGCTTCCGGATAGATCGATCCATGATTGACCTATTGCTGTACCTTGAGACTTTCCTGTAAAGCTCATTTCTTGAAAGAAGCCACGTAACTGCGGTATTCTTTGACGTAAAAAGCGCGTTCGACTGAGTTTGACGTAGAGGAGCCTTGGAACACCTGAAGGAATGGGGCTTTGGAGGGAATCTCTGCAGGGTGGTGAATGACTTCCTGCAGGATAGACACTTTAGAGTCAGAATAGGTAACACATTTTCAGGCATGAGGTGTCAAGAAAATGGGGTGCCGCAGAGCTCCGTCCTTAGTGTCACCGTATTCCTAATTGCTATGAACAGGTTATTGGGCAGCTTGCCCCCCTCAGTAAGAATCTCGCTCTGTGCAGACGATGTAGCTATATTTGCTGACCAAGCCAAGATTGACGTTGTTCAGGTAGCAATCAACACCCTTGCGGCAAATGCGGCGAAAAACGGTCTGTGTTTTTCAGCGCAGAAAACGAAGGCGATTCATTTTTGTCGGCTAAGGAGGCTCCTTGACCTTCCACTGTTGACTCTAGAAGGGGAAAACATTGAATATGTCGGCAGCCACAAGTTCCTACGGCTTAGATTTGATAAGGCACTTCGGTGGAAGGAGCACATCTCGGGACTGAACGAGAGGTGCAAACGAGACTTAAACCTACTAAAGACCCTTGGGAAACATAAAACGATTACCTTTCTATTCGTATCGGTCAGTATGGAGAAACTGGATGAACCAGCGGACGCTGAAGTTAAGGCCTTAGTAGCATCGGCCGTTAACCATCGACCAAAGACACCCGCTCCGATTCAACTCGTTGATGAGAAACGAAGGCTGTTCGAAGTTATCAAACGTTGCTGGCAAGATCGCTGGGACAGGTGAACGAGTCTGTTGAAGCAAACAAATAAAACTGTCGACACGAAGCAGATGACAGAAATACACGTGTTAACCAGTAGGGAGGAAGTCATCATAAACAGGTTAAGATTAGGCCAAACCAGGCTGACCCACCGGTACCATCTGACAAGAGAGCGGAGGCCTCTATGCACGAGGTGTGATGAACGAACTACACCTACCGTGCAACACGTTCTCGCGGAATGCCCGGTGTATGGAGTAAACTGGAGTAGCCCTAGTATTCAAAACATCGAACTGGGTGACCTGTTGGCACCGAGAAGTCGCCATCTTGGGGACGTCTTGGAGTTCCTGCGGGAAGCGGGAGTCCATATGCATATATGAAAAAGAGTTCGAATTACAAACGAATTAAAACAGGAGTAAAACAGAAATAGAGACAACGAGTGAAAGAACTGTGTAAGCCAGATGACAGGCCAAATGACCTTGCAGTCGACCCCCTGGTGAGGGGTTTTAGTGGGTAGGCCCGGACACGGGGAGTCCCACACTCCGTGCGCAACTGGCATTTCCTCCTCCCTCTTGAAAAAAAAAATCGATTTTGTGTGAACTTGTCAGTATTATCTATTGTAGCCTCGAATTAGCATGTTTTTCTATTTTTGTATAGACTTAGCGGGTTTTTAAAGCAATTTAATGCTTGCAGAAAAGCAATACCTGGTCCACGGATGGATTGAAAATCGTCGAAAGAAGCTAATATCGCTGTCCAGCCGCATGCCTCCACTTCCCCTCTTCCATTTTTTTCTGGCAGACTTCCTTCGCACAGGGTGAGGCTAGAGCTAGAGCAACGACGAGATTTCGGGACTGGGGAAGGGTGGAGTTATTGCGAATGGGTCAATAGTGCGAAATTTTGTTTTTGATACAGCGAAACCCGCAAAATTGCGCTTTTTCGGGTGAGCCAGACCCGTGAAATTGGTTCATAATGGACCAACGCCACGAAATGAGGTTATTTCGTGGAGTTAGACCCGTGAGATTAGTTTTTTGAATGAACCAGCTCGGTGAAATTTCATTTATAAAGAAGCTGGAACCTTGAAATTGACTCTTTGTGTGGGCCAAACCCACGAAATTGTTTTTTTTTTTTTTGCATGCCAATTCCTCGGAATAGGTTTTTAACGGGCCAACCGTGCGAAATTTCCCAGACCCATGGCATAATGACTGACATTGCTCTTCAAAACGAGAAAAATTTGGTTACCGAATCCATGAAACTTGAACTTGAAAGGAGCCAAACCCACGGAATTGCTTCATGAAATGAAGTCTTCAAAAAAGTTGAAATGACCTGTTTGAGCCCCATGAAAATTGACTTTTTGAGTGGGCCAAACCTACGAAATTGTTTTTCGGACCAACCTCGCAAAATTGCGCCTTTAAGGGAGTCAAACATGCGAAATTTAATTTTTTTGCATGTTTAAAAACTGCGAAATTGGGTTTTTTGAATGCCAAGTCCACAAAAACTTTAAGAGGCCCTACCCTCGAAATTCGCTTATTGACGCAGTCCTGCTGAAAGTGCTTTTTTGGTAAGCGGAACCAGCGAAATTGGGTATTGTGATATCTAAATTCATCAAAATTTGATCGTTGAAAGATACAAACCCACAAAGTTCCTCAAGCCAAATCCCTCAAATGTTCAAGTGCAAGTTCTAGCCATCGGTGTGAACAAGACCACGAAGAAGAGGACAGGTGACTCGGGAATCAACTGATTCGTCTCCCAGGTGGGCTTTTTGGGTGAGCGAAGCCTGTTAAATTTGGTTCTGCGATAACTAAATCGGTAAACTTTCGGTTTTGGTAAAGGCTAACCCCACGAAAATGACTTTTTAAAGTGCCAAATCGAAATTTATGTTTAAATAAGTAGTGAAAAAGCATTTCAAGGCCTCAAGTGCACTGATACAGTGGCGAGGGGGGGCCAGAGTGCCTCCGAGCGCACTTCTCATGGTGCTCTCGAAAACCGTATAGATGAAATAAAGGAGTGTTTTAGGTTGATAAGGTGTGCAACAATATATCGCGTTTTTTTTTTCACGACCTTTCCTACGGAAATGTATTCAAGTAAAAATCACTAACTCACCTTCAAAATTCAGAAAAGCCGCTACTTCGTTTCTAAAATTGAGAAAAAGCGTTCTTTGTTGGGACAAGATTGAGAAAGACGGTAATTTCCGGCAAAAATTGAGATAAAATTCCACAATTTGCGGTTGAAAATGAGAAAAGGCGCTAATTTTTGGCTAAAATTTGAGAAAAAGCGCTCATACACGAATGAAATTGCAAAAAAGCGCTGATTCGCGGATGAAATTGGGAAAAAGTTCTCTTCGGTAGCTAAAACTGAGAAAAGCGCAAATTCCCAGCTTAAATTGAGTTGAAGCGCTGCAATTTGCGGCCAAAAAAAAGTGCTTATTGACAGGAGAAGTTGAGAAAACTTCAATTCGCCGATTCTTGAGGGAAATTAGCGGGTAAAACGCTACTGCTTGGGTAAAAATTAGAGTAAAAAAAATTGAGATAGTTGAAAAAAACAGTAATTCGCAGATAGAATTGAGAAAATGCGCCAATTCGATGTTTAATTCAATAAAAAGCGTTAATTCGCGGATTCGTCGAGAAACTTCTTAGCTACAGACATTTTCCACCAGGAGAAGGCCACCATTCCCGGCTGAATACACTGTGACCGATGTTGTTGATTCGGCTCATCTCGGCGTTTTCTAATAAGACTGCTCCTTTGGCCGACACATAGGAACATTAGCCTAGAAACAATGGAATTTCACGAAGACACTGTAAATTTTGTGAATAATTCGAATTTTTGTGATCGAAAATTATAATTTTTCCCATGTAGACATAAATGACTCAAAACACGATGTTTGTTGATGGGGGGGGGGGGGGGTAAAATTTGAACTGCTCAGATTCTTGATCAAGAACGAAGGGTTCGCGGAGGATGAGCCTACAACATTCAAGAATTGAGGCAATGTAAGTACTACACAATGAAAAAGTGATCTCGGGAGGGTGAGTTTTCCCTTATGGATTATGATCACACGGTTTGTGACAAAAGAAACGTTCGAAATATTCCAGCACAAGCTCTAGAATATTCACCGGCCGGCGAGGAAAGGGCGTGGAAGTACTTGACTTGAATGACAAAGAAAATAAAAATGAAGCGGAACCGTTCTGGTGAGTCTAATAGGGAATAGTGCTGAAATATAAACGCTGAAACGGATATTTATGCCACATTTTTGAAAGCTAAGAAGCTAAGATTTATTCCGAATACGAAAAGCTGCTTATAAGTTTTTTATCACCCCCCCCACCATCCACCACCAAGCGCCCAGCTCATGCTCCCACACACTCTCTCCCTCGTCCGCCCATTAACTTAATTTTTCGATCAGTCTGTTGACTAACTTATAGGAAAAAAACCTATCGTTTTTGAAAAAACCGACTCGTTAGCGCTTATATTCGCTAAAAATCAGGGGTGCGTTATGCCCCCTCCCCCTCCACATCCTCATCCGTCTTCCATGCCACTTATTTTTCGAAAGAAGCGTCAATTTATTGCCTTGCCCTGGGAGGGATTAAGGAAAAAAAATTCCCATGACTTCATAGCTTTTTCATTTCGATAAAAACTCCCCCCCCCCCTTTTTTTTTAAATTTAATTCAAACCGTAATTTTTTCTAAACCAAATATTCCTCCCGTTTGAAATACAGAAACTTTGAATCAATGGCTTTAGCGCTCATATTATTGTTTTTATTCGATATCAGAAACATGAGAGAGTGAAAGCGATTCATGTAGAAATATATAGTGAATATTTTTAAAATAATTGAAAAAAAAAAAAAGTTTACCAATAAAAGGCTAGGAAGAGTGCTGACAAATCAGAAATAAGGGAAAGATAAACATTCACAGCAAAGTAGGAAAGATGAGGGGAATGGGTGTACGAATGGTGTGACTCTTGGCCCTGTAGGTTATTCGGAGCACGTTATAACCTATTCCTTTTTATACGCTGTCATAACCGGTTGAAAAACGAAAAATTTACTGGAGAAATTGGTTGGAACGACTCGATACCTAGAAATAAGATACGACGAAAGAAATTGGAAGAGCATGCGACTGAAAAAAATTCTTTCAAGATTTATGTGAATTAAGACTCTTTTTTTTTTAACATCCAAACCACCGGTTGTTCGTCTATAATCAAGTTATAACTATATTTTATACACGGACGTCCCTCGAATTCCTCGCAGAATGAAGTGAAAGATCAGTTTTTAACCGTTGACAACTGATGAGCGATGATGCTACGCTGAAAGAGCCAGGAAGGGTGCTGTAAAACTTTTCGGAGGTTGTAGAGCGCTGTTTTGAAACAGCAACGACTGGTGGTGAGGTTACGACCCCTACCGTCAAAGCTAAACCACCCGTGGCTTTTTTTATTTACGCGCGTCATTGCCTCTCCTCGTTCCAAACGCCACCGTGTAAGTCAAGTCCAGGGGCTTGAGGCATGGAATTGGACACAGTAGTCCAATATTATCGTGTATCTTTTTTCATGTTGTTTTATTGTATATCATTATTTTGTTCTTCCAGATCTTAGGTTAGAGCGTAGAAATAAAAATAACAAAAGTTGAAAAGAAGTCGAAAAGTTGTTATTCACTTGCATCTTCAACCCACACAACATTCTAGTTTCAAATAACAGTCGAACTTTTATCCTTATTTAAAAGGTAAATAGCGAAGTTTTAATGTCAGCAAAACTGACCCAATAAATCTTAACCGATTGAAAAAAAGTCGTCGTGATGTCCTTTCAATAATATTTTCCACGTCCCAATTACGTAAATACCGGCAGCCACCCCCGTCGTCGAAACGCCAAAGCAGTTTATTCACTCGCCGCCGGCACCATAGACAACACCCTATAACCGTTTATCGGGGTGCAAACTAATCCCATTTTTAATCACCCTGTCAGTTTAGCCCTGGGCTTTTGGCATTTTACGTGAGCAAAGTGACGATTGTAGACGAGTGGTGGGGTGGAAATGGCGCGGAGAAAATATTGTCTGGTTTGGTGGCTACACTATTTATACAAAACAATGTTTTTTTCATGATCGCAATGTCTGTATCGTTGCTCGCTTCATTTTCATTTTTTTTCGTTCCTTTTTTTCAGACATTCTCGCTGATGAAGTTATCATCACCCAGGATAAAAACAAATTAAGTAAGTCTACATATAGTAAACGTTTGCTTAAGGGTGCTATTTGCGAGAGTTGTTTTTTTGTTTGAACGGCGTCATAGCGGCCATGTTGCAGTGCCCTGTTACAGACAATTATTATGCAACTATTCGATTACGTATAGAAAAATAAAAATGAAACGCAGTCTGTGCGTAATTATTGAATTTTTTTTTTTTTTTTTTTTTTTTTTTTTTTTTTACAAAAAACGAGATCTTGTGTAAGATATATGAGGCTGAATTTCACTCCACCCCCCGAAAATTATATTATACGCTAGCCGTTGACACATAAAACTATACTGTAAAAATAATTATTTAGCCATAAAACTAATCTAATACAAAAATATGATTCGTAGGACAAAAAACCCGTGTCTTGAAGCCCTGATGTGTGAATATCCACTGCATAAATGGTAATTTTACCTTAGGACAATAACCACCCCCAGGCCATCAAAGAGTCCCCCCCCCCACCCAAAGCTCAAAGATGGAAAATGAGGACTTTTATCTCATACGCATTAAAACGTTTATTTGTGGCCAAAATTGAGAAAAAACGTTTATTTTCGGCTTTGATCGATAAAAAACTCTATAATTTGCCGGAAAAACTAAAATGAAAGCTCACTCATTTGATCCTAAAATTTAGTTGGAAAAAAGGTAATTCGTGAATATGTGAAGAAAACTTCTGAGGTTAACATAGAAAAGAAAGCCTAATTTTCGAGTTTTATCATATGAAGGTCCTTACTGGTGAATGGCTTCAATTTCATAAATCTCACAAATTGACTGTTATTGGGGCTATTCCGCGGCTAAAAGTTTGGACGCTGATTTGTGGTCGGTTAAACGGAAAGCTTAAACGGACCTTTAAGCCCATGTCCTCGACCAACCTTAGTCATTCAATGTCACGTGCACGTTCTGCTGCAAAATTGCTGTGAAATTTCGCTAGTCCCCCTCACATGAGGTCTCAGGAACAACTCCGCCAAATTATACCGCTTTAAAAAAAATTTCCCGGCACTTACATTAGGTCTGTTCGCGAAGCTACACTAGGTTGCCCGAGGGTACACTCAGGCGCCCGAAAAATGTTCGCGAGCAGACGAGTGTAGTTAGTGTAGCCAGTGTAGTGAGTGTAGAGCGTTCGAGATAAGTTCAGAGCTACTCCGGGCTGCCCGAAGTTACTCCAATTTTTTGTTATAAATTGATAACTCTTATCTAACATGCACAGGAGTGAGAAAATATCACGACTGTTATGAAACGTAAACAAAACAAAAAAATTCTCGCTGCCCTTGCCTACACCAGCTACCCCAACCTGCCTTACACGACACTACACTTTTTCTCCGCGAACAGACCTTATGGCTTTTCAGTCATTTTTTGCTTGATCTACAAAGAAATTCCAAGGGAGAAACCATGGGAGGCGAAGCTTCATAAATATGTGAAGTTTGGTCCCTCATTGTTATTTTTACTCCCGTGACGTCAATTTTGACAAAAATGATTCACGTGAGGCAAGAATGGGAAAACGCGTATCTCAGGGTTTCTATAATAGACACGAGCAATCGAAAAATCGAAACTGATTTTTCACCAGAAGAGCCTTCGAAAGGCGTTCTTACTGCGACACCACCGTTCTGAGCCGCTTTGCACACGTTTTCACTTGTTCCAGGTGACCAACGGGCGTTCTGCCGCGTACTAACGCACTATCGACTGCCCTCCAGTCGCTCAACGTTCTGTTTGCATCATTTAGAGTAAGCTCAACTACATGACGCATGTCAGGTCTATAGAACCCAAAAACAGGCTTGATTTCCTTTGTCGAGTACCAATAACCCTGTTAGTATAATACATTCTCTCGTGCGATAGTCTCCAAAGACGCTAAGCTAAGACGATAAACTGACGATTCGCTCATTTATATCACTGAGTCACAATCCCCTCCGCCCTTCTCACTACACGTCAATTCCAATTGAAGCGAACTCGTACAGCCCACTTAAAATTGACAAGTTTGTGTCGCGTTAAATTTTACATTATAATTATTTACGTCTTCACACTCCATAGACCCTTTCGCCTTGCCACTTCTGTTATAATCTTTCGATTTAATCCCATTAAAACCCCGTCTCCTTGATCTTAAGAGAAGGCGAGTGACGAGTGTCAAGAATGCGACGGGAAAATGAGAAACAGAGCGAGAGAGAGTGCGAGCAAGGTCGATGATATAATTAAAGCGAAATGAATTGCAACTGATTGTATTTCAGAGGACGAGTTTCAAATTGGGTGGGTGGTTTATGGGTTAAGGGGAGCAGATAGTGGGGGGGGGGATGGAACCAGCTTCGGCCAGAACTTTTGAAGTTGCTTTCCAAAAAGGCGTTAATTGATTTAGGAAGAGCCAATCCCCTCACCCCTCCACAATACCCCAACAAACCCCTTTTTGCTGAGATCTTTACATGATGTTCGGCCTCTGAAAAGAGGAATTTTTCATTATTCAATCCTCGTGAGTGCATGCCCTAACGTTCACCAAGATTCCTTGAAATACTACGAGCTCACAAAAAACTCCATAGTAACTTCTTTCCCTACGAGAACATGGAATTTTTATTTAGTTGCTTGAAGTTTGGTGGGGGGGGGGGTCACACGTTTTTGATCATTCACATCGGACCAGCACACAACTTGGTTAGCTGATTGAGCTAAATAAATTAAGGATCATTCATCGATGAATATGATAAAATGTCTGAACGAACGAAAGGCGAGTTATAGAAATGTGTAACTAAACGAAGAAAACATCGGAAGGAAATGAAGAAAACTTCTTTAAAACAAGGCGTGCCACCCGGACCTCTCACCCCCTTCCAACAATAGCCATCCCCTTCATATTTCCACCTCGTTTGTTCTTTCCGATTGAAGTAGGTACTGAATCGGAGAACGTTTAATACGATTTGTGTTAAATAAAATCTATTGATGATCACTAAATGAATAAGTACTCAGATCTTAATTAAAAACAGATTGTTAATGGATTCCGTCAGAAAAAGAGATGATTCGGTGAGTTATTTGTTAATATGAGAGCCAGGGCAAATATAGGCGGAATTTTTCGTTTCAGAACACAATTTCATTAGTTTCGCCAAACAAAAAATATTCCTTCGAAAGCTCAGTATAGAGCATACCTTTATTTGAAGTAATGGGATTATGACGCCGGGGAAAACTGACGCGTGTTTTCCCCCAAAACTATAAAAATAACTCATCGAATCAAGTGCTACTGCAACAGTACATTTGATTTTATAACCTTCTCCACTATATGATCTGTACTAACAACTGCAATACGCTCACAAACCATTATCTACAGGTATCCGAGCTCATTTTATTCTGCTATACACTAATGGATTTCAATCAGAAAATGAGAATTCTTCAGTTGACTACGGAAGAAAAGGCGGTGTTGTTGTTATTTCTTTTAGAAATGGACACGCGTATAAAATATTATGTATTTGTACAAAGAACGTTGTTGTTGTTGTTGTTTAAAGAACGAAGTCCGGGAACTGCAGTTGATTCGTTTTGAGATATTTCCCTGAATGGCTTGATGGCGTCCAAACGAATTCGAATTGTTCTGCCGAAGTAAAGTTCAGCAGGGGATTTCCCCTCGACTAAGGGAATCGCTCGGTAAATTTGTAGAATTTTCTGTTGAAGATTTCCCGGTGAGACGATTTTTTAGGATGTGCACGTTACTTTCTGCAAGCACGTTTATTGCAGGGTGCCCGAGCGCGCTGAATTTCTGAGTGATAGCGTTGTTTTTGCAAAAAGTGGTGAATGTCTCACTTTTAAAGAGGCGCTGTAGACTCGGGGCTCTCTGATTGGTTGAAACCCACAGCTCAGTTTTTTTAAAGCTTGCATGTGAAGGCGGCTTTAGGGCCCGCCCGCAACGGGATCGGCAGATGTTCCCTTCCATCCTCCTCTACTGGTCCATCATCGGCGGTTTAAGGTTCTCCTGATGTAGGATTCATAATCACTATTGTCTAGGGGGAAAAAAATAGAATTTAGGGGAAGGATTTATAAATTAAAAGGTTTGGTGAAGACTTTCGAGATTGGAATAGTTTGAATTAATTTATTTAATATTTTAAATTATTAGATTTTTGATTTTTAAACAACAATACTTGAACAATATTTTAAATGATCGGAAAAGTTTACTTTTATTTATTAAATTTACAAAAGGAACGTTTACTCGCTTGGCAAGAATTGAGAGGGCTTCGTTGGTTTAACGTTTGTGAACAAGACTCGTTATTTTTTTTCAAAATATTACAATTATAAATATAAAGTGTGCGTGAGTGTTGAAGTTAATTTTAGAAAGAGATTTATACCAAATGCTACAGACAATGAGGATAACGCGGTGATTTTACAAGAATCAATTTTTACAAACAATAAAATGTCTTTACTTATTTTTATTTCAAAGAGGATATTTAATTTAACGAATTATCAATTTTACTCAAATTTTTACTGATTGAATGTAGTTAGCAAAATTAATTTTTAACGAAAAATCTTTATCGAAAAAGGAACCTGAAGGGTCCCGAATAAAAATGGGGAAAAGGCTTGTGTGTCTTAATAAGAAGGCTGTACCGACCTTTTTCGTAAAGCAGCTTGCAGAATGTAAAACTCGTTTATTTGAAAGATTTGAAGTCAGAAGTAACTTATGAAACTCAACAACAATCTTAAAATTGACAGCGTGGAAATCGTATGCAGAATCGCTGGGAGCCCTCAAAAAGCCTCGAGAAGGGCTTTTCCAGGGTTTTTAAATTGTTTCTCCCACCGATTAATTTTTCTATGATTTTCCTATTGGTGGGGAAAGACGCCTGCTCTAAAAGACTTTTATTGTTTAATGATGACAGGAAGGGGGGGGGGGCACTCTTCATTCCTCTTTGATCGGCTCTTCGCCAAGAGGAAGGAAGGCTGGGATTTAAATGTATATTTTTTTCATATTAATGAACGGAATCTTTGGGCTTAATCCTTATTGCCTGTTTACAACCTAATTTTGTCCCATCTCAGAAGAGGAAATTTAAATGGGGTAAAATGTTCCAATACAATCTCCCCCTTGTTCGGAAAAATTTCGCGCCCTCGCGAATCCTTGAGTAGTGACCCTGAGAAAAAAACCCTTAGTGTTATGAAAAGGGAAAAAGAATTATGTTAGTGGGTCACTGAGATGGGTGGAAAAAAAAACCCAGAGGTGCTTGTTCTGGGAAAATCCAGGTGGCTGACTCTATACAATAGTAAAGTTGTTTATGAATGGAAGATCTAGTAGAGGAGAGTGTATCTAATGGTGGGATGTCCTCGACGGGGTGGGATGTTGTCCTCTGAGGCCTTCGTCCTTGATGAGCGGGTGTCGGGAAGTCAGCGAACTTGCGAGATGATGATGACGTTGTTCCCTCGGTGAAATATCGCGTTGTACATGAAACAAAGTTGAAACAAGAATGAGTAGGGCTCTTTTGGTTGGTTGGAATGGTTAGAATAGGATTAGGGGTAAAAAAAGGTTAGTTTTTATTTTGTTTGTTTTGTTTTGTTTTATGTTTTTTTTTTCTTCTTCTTCTTCTTCTTCTTCGAAAACGCCAGAATTAGGGGAAGTGTAGGTGCGTGGGGTGTCCTGGCGACGAAGGGGGTGTGTTTAAAGAAGTATTCCCTGTGAGCTTGCTGGGACGGGTAAGGGTCGTTGGATTGCTCAGGTTGGTCATCTGTGACATTTTCGTCTAGGTCTTTTGCCTTTTTGTCCTGGCCCGGAGGTAAAATGGGGTTTATTCTGATTTGGTGCCCTTCAGGGTCATTGAGATTGGGGTAATTGGCGTTTGGGGTATGTTGGGATGTGGTCCTCATTGTATTGAGGCGGGCGCAGGTTTCTTTTGGGTTCTCTTTTTGGTGGCGCCTAGCGGAGCTCGTTGCGGGTGTGGAGTCAGGAACCGAAACTTCGTCGGAAATATTTCTGTGGTGGGGCAACGAGTCGCTTACGGCGTAGCCGAGAACGGTGTCCTCACGGATATGTGTGAGGTGGGGGGATGTATTGTGTACCATGACGGATACATAATACCAATTCGAGTAATCGAATTTTATAATTTCAAGGGGTCGATTGGACAAATATTGGTGATTGGGTACGAAATTTATTGGGCTGATGTCAATCGTTTGGGGTTTCGTACCGTCAATCCTAGGGAAGGGGGTTATTAAAACGCAGCGCGTTTGGTGGGGGGGAAGGAATACTTCATTTGCCACTTTAATTGGCATGGGCGTGGTATCGTTAGAGGGGAGTGGGGGAAGCTCTTCGTTGAGCACGTCTAGAGACGATGAATCTGTTTGCGGGGATGGAGCGGGGGCAACATTGCTGTTTGTTGTTGAGAAGGGTGACTGTGGAGGGGGACTAGATGAGGAAATTGCAAGGAAGTTGGTGGTGGCTTGGCGATTTTGAATGGTGGGGATAAAAGTGGTGGTATTTGCCGAAGGAAGGGAAGCTAATATTTTGTTAACATTGAAGTTTTTAACAATAATTTCCCACGTGAGGTGGATAAACGTTAATAGGAGCATTAACGCAGAAACTATCGTGTGACAGATGGGGGGTGGGGGGATATTCTCCGTTTTGTTTTCTGTTAAATGAGGTGTTATTGTGGAAACAATGAAGGTGTTCTTTTGCTTCTTGTTGTGGCGTTTAGTATTTCGGCGTTTGATGTCTGTTAATTGTTTTGAAGTGCAAGATGATTCTTGGGACGGAGGGGGTTCTGTAATGAGGAATTTCTCAACGCGTGCACTTTTTTCCTGGGATAATTGATGCAACGTATTATTTTCTTTGTGCAGAGAAGATATTTTTCCGTTGGAATTTTTCCTAACGGCAATAAGTGTTGGGAAAGTGTGCAATGTAAACTCTTTGAATCGGAAGGGTGAGGCTTCCAGGGCAATGGAACTAGAGGGGACATTGATTTTAGCCTGGAAGTGGTTGAAAAAATCAATTCCAAAAATAATTTCATGGGAAAGATTTTTAATTACGTGAAAAGGGAATGTGAAGCGAGCGTTTTCGATGGAAAATTTAAGGTTGAATGCTCGTTTCACGGCAATGGGATGACTATTGGCCATAGTGACCTGACCAATAGTGGGCGGTATTTGCTGAAAATTTTGGGTGTCTTTATGACTAATTATATTCGGGGAAATGCATGATAAAGATGCTCCCGTGTCTACAAGAGCGGGATATTCATTCTCACCAATTTTTATTTTTAAGAAGAAAAGTTGGTCTGAGAAATCTTTGAGTAAAACGTTATTTGGATTTTGAACTTTATTGGTAGGGCAGTGCACACGCTGTTGAGTATGTATATGTGATGGGGAAGAAAGATGTTTGGGAGTTCTAATAGGTTTATGGGGGACATCTTTCCGTGTATTTTTCGGCATAGTGTAAGGCTTGGGCACGGGGTTCTGGCCGTGTCGCGGGGGGAGGGGTGGCCGAACTCCGTAATCTAGTTTTTTTGATTGGGTCGATTATTTGGGGAATAATGCCAGCACCTTGAAGCTGTATGCCCGTATTTTTGGCATATTTGGCATTGCGGACGAGCGGGGTTCGTCGACATGAGGGGTGGGGGTTTGGGATAATCAAATCGCGGTTTGCGGTTTTGATAGTTATTGGGGGTTTTGATATTGAAAAATGCACCTTTTTGGGGGGGTGGCTTAGGGTGGTAAAATTTTTGAGGGCGGGTGGACAGTGCATTCAAGCGATTGGTGAGTTGGGCAAGTTGTTGGGACAGAGCCGCGGTTTCGGGGGATACATCGGGCTTACTGCGGTCCAGGACCAACTGCAGAGTAGCTTCGACGTCAAACAGGGCGTTAAGGAAAATTGGTAATGATTTCGTATTGGCCATGCCTAACTTTTCGAGGAGGGATGGTCGGAGGCCAGGGAGGATATACGAAATTACTTCCTCATCAGTGGGATTGGGGTGAATCTTGTATACAATTTGCTTAATCTGGTTGACATAATCACACGCAGATTGACCGGGGCTTTGGGTCATCTTTAATAATTTTAATTGGAGGGCACGTTTCTCGTGCCGGGGCCTAAATTGCTGGACAAGGTGACTTTTGAGGGCTCGCCAGGATAAAAGGACCGGGGAGTTCTGACTTTTTAGTACCTCGTAGGTAAGGTGCGCGGGACCGGTGAGGGTGATGGGCAGATAAATTAATTTATCAGTGTCGTCCCATCCATAAATTGACGCAACAGTTTCGTACCGTTCTAGGAATTGGTCAATTTCTTGGGGAGTTTCTCCTGAGAAGGAGGGAAGATCGATCTTCGGGAGTTTTTTCGGGTGAAATTGGGGTGCCCGGGGCGGTTCGTTTTGTAATCTAGAGGGGAATGGGGCGTTTAGGCCTGACGGAAATGGAAGAGTATCCGGGTCTTCCGTGAAAAGAGGCCTTAATTTCGACATATTATCGTCGAGCGCATTTAGCGCCACGGCGATGTCGAGGGAGGCAAAATATTTCTTCAACTGGTCCCTAATAACGTCGCGCGTGGGAATTTCGGACAGGTTGGGTTCATAAATGCCTAATAGGAGGGCAGCCGCAAAAAGGTCATCTTTCAAGTCACTATTCACCCAAGAAGCATTGTACGGTTTAACATGGATGGCATTTATTAATTCGCGCCGTAAGGATGTCTGCTTTTCAACGAGTTTAGTGAGCGAAGGAAGGGCCATGTCTGTTACGTGTAAAATTTTGGTGCGGGGAAAATATGCAAAAAACTTAAAACTATATTTTTCTCAAGCACATGCAAAAACAAAAAACAAAGAGTCTTGGGTTTTTTTTTTCTTTGATTTAAACCAACTTATGAATTCGGGAAAATAGGCGCCTCCACCACTTGTCTAGGGGGAAAAAATAGAAACCGGGGAAGGATTTATAAATTAAAAGGTTTGGTGAAGACTTTCGAGATTGGAATAGTTTGAATTATTTTATTTAATATTTTAAATTATTAGATTTTTGATTTTTAAACAACAATACTTGAACAATATTTTAAATGATCGGAAAAGTTTACTTTTATTTATTAAATTTACAAAAGGAACGTTTACTCGCTTGGCAAGAATTGAGAGGGCTTCGTTGGTTTAACGTTTGTGAACAAGACTCGTTATTTTTTTTCAAAATATTACAATTATAAATATAAAGTGTGCGTGAGTGTTGAAGTTAATTTTAGAAAGAGATTTATACCAAATGCTACAGACAATGAGGATAACGCGGTGATTTTACAAGAATCAATTTTTACAAACAATAAAATGTCTTTACTTATTTTTATTTCAAAGAGGATATTTAATTTAACGAATTATCAATTTTACTCAAATTTTTACTGATTGAATGTAGTTAGCAAAATTAATTTTTAACGAAAAATCTTTATCGAAAAAGGAACCTGAAGGGTCCCGAATAAAAATGGGGAAAAGGCTTGTGTGTCTTAATAAGAAGGCTGTACCGACCTTTTTCGTAAAGCAGCTTGCAGAATGTAAAACTCGTTTATTTGAAAGATTTGAAGTCAGAAGTAACTTATGAAACTCAACAACAATCTTAAAATTGACAGCGTGGAAATCGTATGCAGAATCGCTGGGAGCCCTCAAAAAGCCTCGAGAAGGGCTTTTCCCAGGGTTTTTAAATTGTTTCTCCCACCGATTAATTTTTCTATGATTTTCCTATTGGTGGGGAAAGACGCCTGCTCTAAAAGACTTTTATTGTTTAATGATGACAGGAAGGGGGGGGGGCACTCTTCATTCCTCTTTGATCGGCTCTTCGCCAAGAGGAAGGAAGGCTGGGATTTAAATGTATATTTTTTTCCATATTAATGAACGGAATCTTTGGGCTTAATCCTTATTGCCTGTTTACAACCTAATTTTGTCCCATCTCAGAAGAGGAAATTTAAATGGGGTAAAATGTTCCAATACACTATCAGCGCCCGTGAGCTGGGAAAAGGAACAACTTGTGGAAATTTTCAACTTCATGTGTGGCAAAAATTAAGAAACTTTCGTCAATTGTGGAAAAGAGGGGAAACTTGGATCCATCATATTTACCCCTTTACCAGTTTCTATTTTCATTCATCACAAGGATGCCTCCCATCACCACAAGGCGTCACTGATATCTTTCATAAATACAGCAGCGCTCTAACTAATCATCTGGGGTAACATCTGACCGGTGTCACTTGCTTTGTTTTGTTTATTGTGGTCGTGAGAATCAGAATCAGAAAGAAAATTACTGAAGTAAATCCAATGGAAAATTGAAAGATACCCCAGGAGGTTGTTTCACTTATAGCGAATTCCATTCAACGCCCTACACAAATGTAGTGCTGCGTCCTCTCCATAAACATATGTTTCAATTCAGAGAGGACGGAAGGAAAAACTTACACTACACTAGCGTATTGCATTGAATGGAAAACGCCATTAGTCGTCACATGAGCACTGGTGTATTTATGAAAGCTGTCAATACAAGAGATGAATCGAATATGGAATGAAATGTAAGGCTTTTTGTATCGAAATTAAAGTTATTTCGGACTTGTATTTAAACAACAGTGACATGGTGCTTTATGTGTCGTGAGAAAAAGAAACTGCCACGGAGCGGGAATCGAACCCGGACACGTCTACGGTCTATAAGACGGTCTAAGAGCCGTACCGGAGATACGGTGAATGGGTTCGATTCCCGCTCCGTGGCAGTTTCTTTTTCTCACGACACATAAAGCACCATTTTGTTTAAATACAAGTCCGAAATAACTTCAATTTCGACACAAAAAGCTTTAAATTAATTATCACGTCCTCAGATGACAGCTCACCCCCACACTCCTTCACGATCGGTGAAGTTGCTAAATGTCAACGATCTGATGGGGTGGGAAATCGGGACCGAGCAAACAAAACATGGTGTTGTGGGGAAGGAGAGGGTCCGGAGTTGAATAGTTCCTGGTCGCCGCGGTGTCTTGGTGGTCAAAGAGCCGTACCGAAGATACGGTGTCCGGGTTCGATCCCCGCTCCGTGGAATGGAATGGCAGATTGACGTGAGGTTGGTGTACACTATTGTTAGGAGAAGGTTGACCAAGAGCGTATAAGGCGAAATCATGGTACAATTTTGATTGAGTTGGATTGGACCCCCCAGACAATCACAAAAATTGTACCTTTGGGTGTGGTCCAGAGCTACTCCAAGTCCATCAGAGGTCCAAGATTATGGAGGCGATGGACCGCCCCTCACCCGGTGCTACCCTACTACGATTCACGTCCCTGGCTGTCAACCCGACTTGGAAAACCGAGTCAAGTAACCCGGCTCTCCAGAACTGGTCTGAACCGTGATACCGAGACGGGAATTGAAGATTCTGCTGGCGGGGTGGATTTGAAATCACTTAAACTTCATCTGGTACATACGTGGGACATTCAAGAACTGTACGGAAATACGTATATTGGGTTTACATTTTTAGCCTCTTCACTTTTTTTTCTCCTCCATTCACAATGGTCAAGTTTTATTTGAAATTAAACAATTGTTTCAATTTCACGTGGTTCAGCCTTGTGCTCCGTGCCCACGAGCGAAAAGTTTCGCCCGGTCACCACGATACATATGTCACCGCGGCCATGGAAAAACAATAGCAACCAGTAAAGCAGTCCATTCAATGAGTGCATGGAGAAGAATGATTCGAGTGCCATGAAAGTTGCACATGTCTTTCGAAACTGAAAGCTTGGATTTACACTACTGGTGCTGGTCCTAACAACATACTAACAAATTAGCACTAGCCGTTTAATTGCGATTTTAGCTATTTTCAATGTTCTTATTGACTGGCCTTCATTGCATTTGGACAAAACTAGAATTATTATAGTATAGTAATCACTAACTTGGAAACCAATTTCCAGTTTCTTTCAATAGGACTATGGTTGTTTCAGAAAAAAATGGAGCGAAGGTCAGCTAAGAAAGTCATGAGTGACGATCAAATAAGAGAGCTTTTGTTTTGTTCGGAAGGCGAACAGGTTAATGATACGTTGAGCTCAGATGATGAAGATTTGTGGAACTGTGAAGAACCTGCCGATCTCCTGGACTCAATTGATGTGGAAGATGCTCAAGATCCGGATTTTGATCCAAATTCACCTGATGTACCTTCCTCAGACAATGAAAACGAAGTGGAAGAGTTTGACTTGGAGGCTGCAGAAACAACAATATCGTGCCATATTCTCCAAAGCGAACTATCACCAGATAACCGTGGTCCCTCAACCCAAAATTTGACGGCATCAGCACCAGGGCACAAGCGTAAAGGGAAAATACCTTCGAAAAAAGCAACGGCCAATAAAAAATTGTTATTGCGGCACCAGATCCATGCACTGCTTCTGACGGCACCACTGTGAAAAAAGCGGAAGAAAACCAAGAAGCTGACTTTTTATTTACTTATGAGGGCCCCACTGTCAGTGGAAAACAAAATAAAGATGGGACAGCATTTTTTTGGAGTAGCCAGCCGAAGTCCACCCAAGCAAAAGTGGCAAGGAAAAACATAGTCCACATTCGGCCAGGACCAGTTGGAGAAGCAAGAAATGCTATTGAACCTATTGATTGCTTTTCTCTCTTTTTGACTTTGGAGATGTTGGAGCTAATTCGCCAACACACAAATGAAGAGATCAAACGGATCCGCAAAACTACACAGACCAATGACGACACTGAAAGAATTGAAGAGCTTAAAGCTCTAATAGGCCTCTTCGTATACGGAGGAGCGAAAAAAGATAACCACCTGCCAACAACCTTGCTCTTCGACCCGTCAAAATGTGGATTCTGGTACAAAGCATCGATGTCGATCAAAAGATTTGAATTTCTGGTACGTGCTCTCCGTTTTGACGACAAGACTAGCCGAAATCCTTTGTATAAATTCGCTCCGCAGAAGATGTCCATTCCGCATGTATCTACCCAACAAACCAGCTAAGTACGGAATTAAAATAATTGCCATGTGGACTCTTCTACAAAGTATCTGATTGACGCCATTCCGTACACCAGGAAAGGATCCACGCCTCAAAATGAGCCGGTGGCATCACACTTCGTGAAACATCTAATCAAAAGTATTGAACATACAAATAGAAATGTGACACTAGACAACTGGTTCACTAGCGTCCCATTAGCATCTGAACTTCTCCAACGAGGGCTTACTGTTGTCGGGACAATAAAAAAAAAAATTAAATAGAGCTTCCTCGGAATTTCGTCGACTTAAAGAAAGTTTCAAAACCGCTAAGTTGGATCATCACTGTTCCTGTACCACGAAGACATGATGGCAGTTTCTTACAAGGCCAAAGAATGAAAACTGGTCACTCTAGTGTCATCCATGTACGATCAGCCCGAACTTCACCTGTACAGCAAAAAACCATTTATTATACACTCGTACAACGCAACTAAAGGAGGTGTCGACACGCTCGACCAGCTGTGTGCTAACTCTAGTTACAATCGTAAAACAAAAAGGTGGCCACTTTGCTTGTTTTACGATATAATCAACCTGGCCTGTGTAAATGATTTCGTAATTTACCAACACAAATTCATGAGGATGGAAGAAGAAAGTGGCCTCACTCAACGAAGCAGGCCTCTTACTCGGTTGAACTTTTTGCTCAAGCTACACGAGCAACTGTCGTTCACTTGGAAAGAAGCTAGACTAAAGAAATCAAAATATTTCAATAGTGACCTCAAAAGCAGCATAAAAGAACGCCTCGCGATGTCACTGCCACCTGCTGCTCCTCCGCCTCCTGCTGCCGAGGCCTCCAACTCTCTTTTGAACAAAGCCGGCACAAGTCAATCGCCATTGCCGAGTACTACTGACAGTTTTTCCGCCGGACAGAAAAAATAACGTCTTAAGTTGGGAAATTGCCAATTTTGCCCGAGCCATCTCAGACGAAAAGCCGTTTTACGGTGCCACAAGTGCCAAAGCCGTGTCTGCGGAGGGCACATAACAAAGAAATTTTGGCTAAATTGTTAAATCATCACCCTAATCAGCTGTGATATCAACTCAAGTTTTGCATGAGAATTAAATAATACTTATTTATAAACTATTAATGAGCTGTTCTGCGCTGTGATTGTTACTTTTGATGAATGATTTGCTTTCCATAGGTTAACTTTTTTCATGAGAGCTTAAAATTCTTGATATAATAAATAAACTTTTCGGCAATATGAAGATTTTAAAGTTCCTCGTAGTTTGCTATCATTATTATTATTATTATTTCTTTAATTTTCACTTGTAATTTTAAAATGAAAAATGTATAAGACTGTTGACTAGAGAAAAAAGACTGATTGTGAGATAACAAGTCTTATTTATTCTAAATTTTGTTTGAATAAAATAATCTCTCAGTTTTTCATTTGCAATTTACATTCATTCAATGCTCTAATCCATCAAAATCAAGTCCAAAATTTGTTCCGACAGCAGCCTGTCGGGAGAAGTGCATTTCATTCATGCGACAATCGAGTCAAACCTCATAAGTTAGAACGATATCAATCAATTATGAATGACATTTAGGCCGTGGTATAGAAAGTCAAAATCATAAAATCGTGTTCCTTTTTACCGCAGGCTCCTTTTTTGGCACCTACTGAGGGGGAATAAAATGATGAAAATGAAAAATGAAACAGAGTCGGTTTGGTTGCCTATACGATATGGGAAGGCGGACGCTTGTTAGAGGAGTTATTTGCAATTAAAATCTTTATTCCGGCCTAAATTGCATTCATAATTGATTGATATCGTTCTAACTTATATGAGGTTTGACTCGATTGTCGCATGAATGAAATGCACTTCTCCCGACAGGCTGCTGTCGGAACAAAACTTTTTTCAGATTACGTTAATTTTCAGATCGGTTACATTAGGTTGAATGGTATGTCACAATTTCACCATTGCGGAGTGTCTGGGATCGAATCCGAAACAATTTTTTTTTATTTTTTTTTTTTGTTCCTCCCTTTTTGGCCCACCTCGAATTTTTTACTCAAGATTTATTAGGCTGTAGGCAAATAAAATAAAAGAGACGGCTCAAAATACAATGTCAATGAAATTTTTTGGTAATTGGGTGGTCCAGTAAAGCATAGCGTTAATTTAATAGCTCCCCTCCACCGAGAACTCCCCTGCCATATCAACGGATTTGGTTCACTAGGGTCTCATACGAAAGCGCGTTCATTTTTCATTACTCGAGTCAATTTTGGGGGCAATTGCAGCAACAGCCGTGCGGTAGCGAATTTTCAACTAATTCAAACCCCTCTTTTACACCGTTCCCGTGGACCGATTCATCTGGATCACGAACTCGTCCGAGATATTCACGCTATTGATTTTTAGACCAAATTTGGTTACCCTAAGTCAAAAATTGCGACCGTGATCGTGCTAACAAGCGAGGGGCCATATATATATAGCAAATCGAACCGACCTCGGATTCGTGTTATAGGGGTTCTGAAACGTGAAAAAAAATTATCACAACCCATATGTGCGACCATCAGGGCGAGACCAATAGTGCATTTTTTGAATGAAATGCACTAAAAAATTTAGGAAGTAAGCATTTGTGTAAAAAGTGTGACCCCCTCCCCACATCACCACGTTGTCGTTGGCAACCACTAACCAAGCCCCCAACGTACGCAACTGGTACTGAAAATGGAAATTGCAGGTGGAAAAACCAAGAAACGGTTGAAAAATCGAGGAGATTTCAGATGCGTAAAATTTACGCCGAGCGTTTCCAATGAAGGCCTAAAACCGAGCGTTTCGATTCAAGGGATAATGGGAACCTCGTGATAAGCACTTTTTAGATCTATCGTACTGAAGACTTTATTGCACGTGACGTTGCAATATGCGACACTACCGAAAACTGAACAGATAATGGCGTTTGATGATCAGAACTTATAGGCGACCGGTGTTCCGGTGGGGTTCCTGATGAGAGTGTGATCTACAGACGACGGCAAAATGCCATTTTTTACTGCATTTGTTCACAATGTCTTCGATCCGTGGAAGAAAATACGCATCGAGTAATGTGTAGCGATTAATGGTTCTTGAGTCATCGATCACCATTCTCTTCTTGCGATTTTCATCAGCTCTCCAGGGAGAGGAACTGGGCTCAATGATGTCTTCTTCAAGTAAACGTGTCACCTCAGCTTTAATGAATTGGATATCAGTGACCGAATGACGGTGGGATCTTGTTGCAATGGGTGTGCAGTCTGCCTTGAGGTGATTGAAAAGTGAAGCTGGTTCGACTTGAGCGACGGCTACAGATTAGATGACGTGGCATGGGCGTGGCCAGCGGGGGGCAGGGCTGGGCAGTTGCCCTCCCCTAGAATCAAAAACGCAGATTTCGTGGGGCAGCTGCCCACCCCCAAAATTCCAAAAATATCTTCCCTGATCTGGCTAACAGAAACACAAATTTATTATATTTCGCTCCATAAAACCAATTTTGCGGATTTTTCTCACTAAAAAAACAACACATTTTCGCAGATCGGTTTCATCCAAAATCAAAAATTCTCGGATGTTTGTTGCTGACAAACCGATTTCGAGGGTCGGCTTAACTTGGAAACCGATTTTGCTGATTTTTCGCACTAAAATCCTATTTTCGCAAGGTTCGACGCTCAATTTCGTGTGTTTGGAGTAGCTTAAATCGTGTTCAGCCTGCTGGGCCATACAGACTTATGGTGGGAGAGAAACTGCCAGCTCTGTTTACCGTCTCAGGTCAAAAATTTAAAGTTTAGCTCCAAAAGTATCACTTTCCGGGGTGGGAGGGAGAGAAGTTTCAATTTTTCGACATAAAATCCTATATAGAAGGCTACAAACGACAGGTTTCCAGCAGATATTTATTTTTTGACGGATAGTGGCAGTTTCTGTGCAAATTTAGTCTCTGATGACCGTGAATTGACGCGATTCTAACCTCCAGATCCTGTTAGAAGCCTGCAAAAAGGCAATGGTTCATCTGTTATTTTCGCCAGTGAATCCGCCCACAGGCGTGGTGGATCCAGTTTTTCCTCAAGATGAGTTGCACAGAACCCCCCCTCCCCCCCCATTTAACTCGTGAATGAGCACTATTTTTAGCGTCGAATTGCCGTTTTTCTTTAATTTTATGTGAAACTGAGTGCCTGTTTTCTTCATTTTAACCGTAAAAAGGTCTCAAAAGTCCGTGAAATAACGCATTTTCGATTTACTATTCTATTTACGGCCAGCACTGGGCATCGCCTATAAACCGCGAATAGGTGCGTTCTGTCAATTTCAGCCGCAAAAGAACAGTTTTTCCTCAATGTAACCTGTGAATGAACGCTATTTCTCAAATTGAGCCACGACAATTACACTATAAACTGTGACAATTTTGCCAATTCATTTTCCCTCAATTTTAGCCGCAAATTCGTGCTTTAATCTCAATTCTGCCTTGAGCAATTCCCCCCTTCAAATTTCAGCAGTGAAAAGGTCCACATTATACTCATGTCAACGAATTTCATTAATTTTGATCCGGACGTTGCGTCGCGAAGCTTAAAATAGATGTTTTCCTCAATGTGCCTTAATTTTAGCCGAAAATAAGAACTTTTTCAAAAATGTGTGCGCTAAGTCGCCCTCTTTCTCGATTGTACCCGCAAACTTGCTATATAAATGTATAAAAACAGTCAATTATCACTTTTTCGCAATGTTCACGGAGATGTTGGTTTGAGAAACCACGAAATGGTGCCTTCTCTCAATTTTACCTGCGTGAATGAGCTCCATTTCTCAATGTTAGCCGTGAATTGGCATTTTCCCTCAATTTTAGCAGCATATGAGCGATTTTTCTCAATTCTACATTGAACGCGCAATTTATTTGGTCAATTTTAGCCGTGAAAAGAACACTGTAAACCATTTTCATTAAGCATGTAAAGCATTTTCTTAATTTCGGCCCGGACTTTGGATCGCGAAACCGCAAATTGGCGTGTTTTCTCAATTTTAACTGCGAACAATGAGCAGATTTATATCTCAAGTTCAGCGTGAATCAGCGCTATTTCTCAATTCTAGCCGTGAATGGATGATTTCGCTCAGTACTAGCTGGAAAATGTCCTTTTCATGGATTTCATCCACAAACGAGCACTTTTTCTCAGGACGTGCGCCCCCCGCCCCCCAAACTCTGAATCCATGTGTCTGGCTGGTTGCCCACCCCTTGATCATGGGCTGGCTACGCCCCTGTGTCGAGGGCTTCTTTTGCACCACCGAAAACGACTTGAAGTGAGAATGAGTCTGTAACAGGTCATGACCTATAATGACGTCCGAACAGAGATCAGGAAGAAGAGAGAGTTCCACGTCACAGTTCGAGCGATCGAGAAGAGTCAGATTGAGTTTACATCGTCCCTGGTCGACAAAGCTCTTACGAAATGACCATTGATTGTAGCAGCAACAATAGTTTTAGAAACACTACCGACAACTGAACAGATAATGGCGTTTGATGACCGGGACTTATAGACGACCGGTGTTTTGGTGGGGTTGATTCCTGATGAGAGTGTGATCTACAGACGACGGCAAAATGTCATTTTTTACTGCATTTGTTGCAAATAGCGTTTCTTGCAGGGTATACAGTTTGAGAGTGTTTAGTTCTGCCACAGAAATAACAATTTGAGAGGCAGCAGCGACAATTTGATTGGTGAATTCTTGAGGATTTTGATTCAACAGAGCATTTACTGTAGGAAATGAATTAAACGAAAGATATTGTAAATGAGCAAGTTCCAGCGAACGGGCACCCTGGGACGCTTGTTCCAAAGTCAAAGAATTTTCGAGGAGACGTTGTCGAATTTCAGGAGACTGAAGACCATTAATAAGCGCGTCTCTGATGTAATTATCCCTATTCTGCGCGGCAGTGACAGCCCTGAATTTGCAGTCTTTACTTAGCAGAAATAATGCCTGTAGGAGTTGGTCGATAGACTCTGCAGTATTCTGACGACGATTGGCTAATTTACGCATTGCGAATATTTCGTAGACCGGTTTGTCATACACGTCCACGGCTTTTTCATACGTCGAACAATTATTTATGTACTCCTCGACGTTATGAGATACACAGTTGTTCAAAACTTTAAGCTTAGTAGCATCATTAGGCGCGGGATCAGGGCTTGAAATGAAGTTTTCGAATGTTCTGAACCAATGATTCCATTCGGTGATGGCTGAACTTGAGTTTGGGTCAGTCACGAACCGGTCTGGCTTGAGTATGTTTTACATAGTTCAAGATCAATAAATTGTACTGAGATTACGAGATTGAACTAGCCCTTTTGAAAGGTTTTATTGATCTTGAACTGACCGATAGGTTTTTTTGTGGAATCAAACAGATGAGGGGGGCAGCAGATCGATAGGACAGTGGGCGAGATAAGGCAGTCGGCATTTGTATTGTCAGCTCCTCTTTTGAGTTTCACCTGGTAGCTGAACGTATAAGTCATGCTGAAGTCATTGCTGGTAGCTTAGCAGCCTGATGAAATATTCGAGAAAGGGGCTGATTGTCGGTCACTAGCTGGAATTTCTGCCCGTAGAGGTAAATAAAAAAAGGGCAACTGCAACTGAGAAGCAACGGCAACTGGGCGTACGTGTCGATCCACGATGTGAGAAAGTATGCCAGCGACTCGCGTCGGACTGGCATCACAAGTGACCACTGGTTGAGTAAGTCTGGGAAAAAGGGTTCAAAACTTGAAGGACTACGAGTTTTGTTAGAAGAAAGTTGGTGACATGGCCCTTCTTTGTGCAGTTCTTACACGACAATGACTCGGTCGGTCAGTGCAGCATTCAACAGTTTTATGATTGTCTCGGCCTCAGCGAACAGACATTTTAACGATCCCCAAGCTTGATAATTGATAGTCGACCCAGGATTTTGAACGGGGACGTGGCCTACGAGAATTTCGGTGTTTCTGAAATTTTACTTTATTTACGTCCTCAGTATTAGCGGTGCTACAGCTAATATTTCCTTGTTTTGAACTGAGTAGCCTACTATCGACTTTGGAGGCTTCCGGGGATAAAGCTTTTTGAACTATTTCATCAAAATATTTATTTATGATTGAAGGAGATGTTCACGGATCGAATTATCCCATATCCCACAGATAAACTGAGCACTTCTCGTGAGAACTCCTACTTTTTTTTCTTCAATTTTGTTTTTCTCTTTCCTTCGTCCTCATCTGATCCTCCAGTTTATCCCGTTAGCCTTCATTATTTTGGAACAAAAGCCGTACAGGTTTATTCATTACTGTATGTCCTGCAATCACTCAAAGCCTATTTATATGTATACGAAAAGGTTGGACAGTCACCACCTCGTCAATTAGTCTGCCAGAAGTGAACACCAAAACATTTTTACTTCGCCGAGATGTTTCATGTTCATATAAACGAGAATTACAGAAACACATTTTATTTTCCGCGTCACGCGAGGACCTTTTTGAGGAAGATTAAACCGTACTTTTACTAAACAAATCCCGTCTTGAAGCAGAAAAAAACGTAAGTAGCAAAGTCACAGTTGGAGACACATAAAAGGTGAATCGGTGGAGGTTGTGTTGAAAGAAGAAGAAAAAAAAGGAAGCTCAAAGGTAGTTGTAGTTCGGGGGGGGGGGGGTCACGTTCAAGTCCTAGAGCATGTCTCTGCCAACCCCTTGACCTTCACACCCGATGAAGTTCTATTCTTGAACGTTTCCTGGGAAGTTCGAGCAAAATAAACACTTTAGATGGAGAGAATGCTTTATCGGAGTATTTAATCTTTATTTTGTATCTTAGAGTTGCCTAATTATTGGGAATTTAAGCTAAATCTCCGCTGAAATTGCAAGGGGGTACATCGATTTTTCCATTAGACTGGTTCTCTCATTCGTCCTCCACATGGAATGGACCGACCTTATTTTCGTAAGTGTTGATGATTCCCTTTTGGGGGTGGAAAGCAATATTCTTGAGAAATGGTGTTCCTCGTAAATGAGATCTTTTGCGAGCTCAGATTTATTACAGTTAGTGACATCTTAAAACAATATCACCAGGTTGGAGGACCTCCGCGGTGATTTATGATGATTGCTTGACTATTGCATCGCGATGGTTCTTATGCTTATTAAAAATGAAGAAATCTTCCGGATGAATTCATACTTCTTCCTTTCAAATATCAATCATCCTTTAAGGCGGGGTTTCAGGAGGATTTTCTCGACCCCTTTCCAGTCAACCCTCGCCTAAATTTTGCACATAAAATTTGGCTCCATTTCTGCACCAATAATCGATTTCAAAGTCTAATTGCAATCTTCAAGAAATCCCCCCCAACACCCGTCTTCCCCTGTTTAGTGAGCGTAGCGGCCCAGCTAGAACAGCTCCAACATCAGCTACAGCAACTACTTCTTGGGGCCTCCGATCAAAGTAATGGTCGAGACACACCTGCTTTCATTAACCGCGTCGCTATCAAACTACCCGCCGCCTTATGGAGAGACAAATCTGCATTATGGTTCTTTCAAGTTGACGGCCAATTTTCTCTCGCTGGCGTAACGAATGAAACCACCAAATACACTCACCTCGTATCCCAACTCGAACGAATCATCAGCGAAGTGGAAGATCTCATCATGGCAGCACCCCTCAAAACCCCTACACGACACTCAAAACCGCAAAAACCGGTCGTCTTTCTCTCTCAGATGGACAAGTGACCGCAAACCGTCGCAATTCCTGCTCTATCTGAGGTCTCTAGCAGAGCCGACTCCGGTCCACGACGACTTCCTTCGGACGCTCAGGGCTCAACGTCTTTCCCCGCACGTCCAGGCGATCCTTCAAACGCAGGCAGACCTACCACTCATCCGCTTCCCACTCACTACCGAAAAAATCATAGAGGCTCTACCTCGCCCCCCCCCATCCGATTTCTTCCGTCAACGCAATCGTCTCCGCAACCTCCACGGATCATAGCATTCAGCCTCTCGAAACCATATGTAAACAACTGACTGAGCTTACACAGCAATAGCCCACAACACATCATCCAACGAACTCCCACCAACGTCCGTTGAGTCCTTTCAGGCAACATAGGAACCGATCCCGCAGCCCATCACCTGCTGCCCAGACGACTTGCTGGTATCATCGACGCTGGGGTGACAACGCTACCAAGTGCACACATCCCTCCTCATTTTCGGCGTCAAACACCAGCGGCGATCAGTACTAGCGGCGACTGATCGTTTCACTCGCGGACGCCGCCTCTTCATTGTCGACCGTCTATCTAAGAAACAATTCTTACTTGACACGGGCTGAGATTTGTCCTGTTTTCCACGTCGTCTTCTCTCTGACCGCCACCCTCGCACCGAATTCACCATGATCGCCGCCAACAAATCTCCGATTTCAACGTTCGGTTATCTCAAAATCCGACCTGATTTCGGCCTTCATCATGACTTCACGTGGTCATTCATCATCACGGACGTTGAAGTCTTTATCATTTGCTTAGATTTTTTGGCTAACTTTTCTCTCGTTCGGATTGCACCAACAACCGTCTCATCGACACTGTCACAGGCCTCTCGACGCCTTGCATCACGTGCTCTACAAGCCAATCAAGTGTCAAAGCTCCCACCAACTTGCTGTCGGAACATTCACCCTTCCACGACGTTCTGTCCCAATATCCCCAACTCATCCGCTCAACAGGAACCCATCGCGTCTTCATAACACGACGCCCGGACCACCGGTTTTCTCGCGGCCACGACGTCTCCCCCCCCCCATTGAAAAACTTCACATCAGCCCAACAAGAATTCAACGGTATGCTACAGGAATAAGGGATAGTCCGTCGTTCCGATAGTCCATAGTCTTCACCACTCCACATGGTCCCAAACAAAGACTCGACATGGTGTCCTTGAGGTGATTACCGCGCCTTAAACGCCAGGACTATTCCCGACATAGCCAGTCCGACATATTCACGACATCTCTCACCGTCTCTGAGGAAGCACCGTATTTTCTGCGATCGACCTGACATGCCGAAAACAGTCATCACGACTCCCTTCGGGCTCTTCGAATTTCTGTTTATGAGCTTCGGGCTCCGAAACGCCGGGCAGACATTCACCATATCGACGAAGTTCTTCATGGACTTGAGTTCTGCTACTTTCTATATCGACGACATCCTCAATTTCTCACCCAATGCTGCCACACACTGCAAACATCTTTACGCCGTCTTCGAACGTCTCGCGAAACACGATATCACCGTCAACGCCAAAAAAAAGCGTCTTCGGTGCATCGAAAACAAATGTCCTCGGTTAAAAAGTGCTTTAACTGACGGAAATCGATCACCACCAGAACGGTCACAGCCCTCTAAAACATCAGCCCATCTACGTCTGCTAAAGGCCTTCGCCGCTTTCTCGGCATGCTAAACTTTTACCGGCGGGTTTCCTCCCGTCCACAGCGGAATTCCAAGCCCCGCTTAATTCCGCCCTCGATGGTCTCCGTGGCAACCAGTCAATCGTCTGGACACCGGAACTCAAACACAGTTTCCAAAAATTCACAAGTCACCCTCCTTGCTCATCCTGACCCTCAAGCTCGTCTCGGACCCTTCCAAGACGCCTCTCAAACCGCTGTGGGAGCGTGCCTGCAATAACAAGTAGCTAATGAATGGCAACCTCTTGCATTCTTCACTCGGAAGCTAAAAGGATTGGCCAGATTTCTATAAAGAGCTTCATTCAGTTCACTCAGCACTTCCGCCACGTCCTCGAAGCACAAACTTTCACGGTTTACACGCACCACAAGCCCCTAACTTTTGCTTTAGCCAGGGGCGGATACACAGATTTGTCCGGCCCGGGGCACTGGGAAAATATCGGCCCAATATACGTTTATATAGGAGTGATTCAGGAGGAATGTGACACACTGATGATAGTGCGTACCTGGACGCACAAAAACGTCATGTAGACGCATAGCCGAAAATGCTTTAGTTACCCATTAGCCAGCGCTATCCACCCACCCGTCTTGTCGAAAAACGTTTTTTTTCACACTTTTTTCAACACTTCAGAGGTTCTTCTCAATTTCATCGGTGAATTCGATATTTCCCCCATTCCAACCGCGAATAAGCGATACGTTTCCATTTTAGCCGCGATTTTTCTCAATTTTTGCCGTAAATTACCGCTTTTTGCTAATTGGCTGCAAAGTTGCCTCCGGAAGCCTCGGCTTGCCATTTTCTCAATTTTCTGTGAATTAGCAAATTGTCTCAATTTAAACCCCAATTAGCCATTTATCCTTATTATAACCACACATTAGCGTTTTTCCTCATTTTAGCCGCTAAAATTATAGATTTTTATACCTTTCAGCCACGAATTAGAGTATTGCCCCAATTTTCGTCGCGAACTACGTAAAGCTTTTTCTGAATTTGGCTGTGAATTAGCGATTTTTTCACTTTCTGGCACAAAGCTACCTTTAGAAGCTGCGAATTTGACGTTTTGTCCATTTAAATAGCAAATTAGGTCCAAACTTGGAACAATCCAATGTCGCGACTTGATTGACTTAATTGGCAGCTAAAAAAAAAAGCAGCTAAAATTTGTAAAAAGTCCGATAATTTGCGGATAGTCTAGAAAAAACGTTCATTCGCAGTGTTCAAAATACTGATTAATTTCCCCATATGGAAAAAATTCTTATTATTGTTGTTGTAAAAAAAAAGGCTTTTGAACAATAGAGCAAATAATCGTTCTCATCGTTTTAATTTTCTTGCCTTTCTCTTCATAGTCGTTCTTAACTGAACCATCGTCAAACATTCTGGTCCTCCGGGTGGTGAGATACGGCTATAAGAGTATTGGCTTTATATTCGTCAATTTTCGTTTCGTCGAAGTAGCTTCATCGCAGTTTTGCAGCGACCAGTCGCTGTCATCTCATCAATTTTTCGAGCGAATCGTCTCTGTCAATTAATCACTTTCATTTTGTTTTCGCAGCTATTTCGTTGCAATTTGTCGAGCGTCCCATCGCTGTTAACATCACATTTCGTTTCCTCGTCGCAATCTATGCATCAATTTTTGAGCGATCCGTCGCTGTCAATTCTTTAGTTTTCGTCGTCATTGTCGCATCAGTGTTCTTCGCGCGGACTTTCATACGTTCTACTTTTCACTCGGTCATCGGAAAAAGTAGTAATCGTTCCATCGTACTATTTTCATTTTGTACACTGTTTCATTCATTATTGTTTTTTAAATGGAGTCTCTAATTAAAAAACGGAGCACAATCAAAGGCCGTCTTACAAGATTCAAAACATATCTCGCCAATTTCAAGGAAGGAGACGATTTAACTAATCTCGAGCGCCGTTTAGACAATATTCACCCAATCCTTAACGAATTTGAAGAAATTCAAAACGAGATTGAGCTTATTAAAGTAACGAAATTGACGAAGATGAACGCGTAAGTTTCGAAAATGACTATTACGAATTCACTTCTGTAGCTGAAAATATCATTAAGAGTCAATCCAAAAGCAAATTTAATTCGTCAGTTAGTAATTCATCTCGTAATTCAGCTAACAATTCAGTATCGTGTCAATCAGTCGTTAGTCAAGAGACTAACGCTGCAACTGTGGAACCGGATACCCTGTATCAGGGAGACTCACTCAAAAACGTTAAACTCCCACAATCAATCTCCCCACTTTCAATGGCTCATTCGACGATTGGTTCTCATTTTCCGATTCGTTCATTTCGTTGATACATTCAAATATCCAGTTGAATGATATTCAAAAATTTCATTACCTTAGGTCATGCTTAGTAGGAGAAGCAACCGAAATCATTCAATCGCTAGAAATGACAACTTTCAATTATGCAGTCGCTTGGAATCTCTTACGCTAACGTTATCATAACGAGTCATTTATCGTCCAAAAACACATCAAAGCGCTTTTTGAATTAGACAAAATTGAAACAGAGTCGTCCCAAGCTTTGCGAGTCTTACTAAATGACTTCTCAAAACACCTGAGATCATTAACAGCCCTCAAACAACCCACTGATTCTTGGGATAGTCTCCTAGTCTATCTAGTCACATCAAAATTTGATTCAATCACACTTCGGGAGTGGAAATCAAGAATCCCTTTCGATTCGTTACCCACTGTAAAAGTCCTTACCAATTTCATCCAACAGAGGATTCAAATCCTTGAAGGTCTTAGTTCTTCATCGTTACCACGTCCTTCATCGTCGTCATCAGTAAAACCATTTCATTCCCATTTTCGAAACAAATTCAAGAATCAAAGTAGTTTCGTGTTGTCTCGGTCATCGTCGTCGTCGTCGTCTAGTAGCTGTACTTGTTGCGGAGGCTCTCATCCGATTTACAAATGTCAGGGTTTTCTCAAACTACCAATTTCGGATAGAATTCAAAAAGTCAAAGCAATGAATCTTTGTTTTTCGTGTCTTAAATCAGGACATTCACTCAAAAGTTGTCGCGGAGGTACGTGCAAAAATTGCAGCCGTCCTCACAATACATTGTTGTGCTTAAAATCCACAAGCGGAGTTCAGCATCACTCGGCGGGGAGTAGTACTTCCGAAGTCCCCCCTAATAAAAGTTCAGAATCTGTCGTTGCCCTTAATCAATCTTGTTTATCGAACATTCAGTCGTACTCATTGCTATCTACTGCATTAGTAGATGTTACCGTTTCGAACGGCTTCACATTAGTTGCTCGAGTACTTTTAGACTGTGGTTCCCAATCGAATTTCATGTCGAAATCGTTGGCCGAGCGGTTAAATTTAAAAATCGGCAAGGCTTCGCTGTCAGTCAAAGGAATAAATGCGTCGCCCACACAAGTTCATGGTGTCGCAAACGCAACTATTAAGTCACGTTGCTCAGATTTCGAACAAAATATTTCATTTTTTGTACTGTCCAAAATCACAAGTCCATATCCAAACATCAAGATAGATCCTAATTTTTTGCAAATTCCATCAGGCTTCCAGCTAGCCGATCCGTCGTTCAATCATCCATCCAGGATTGATATACTGTTAGGTGTTGATATTTTTTGGCAGTTGATTAGAGACAGTCAATTACGGCTGAGCGAGAATCAACCATTTCTTCGCGATACCAAGTTAGGATGGATTGTCGCAGGGAACATATCTCTCCCGTCGGAAATAACGTCTAGCGGAAGTGTCTTGAGTCATGTTGTGTCCATTGATAGTCTAAACAATAGCATTCAGAAGTTTTGGGAGATGGAAAATTTTGGTCAGGAAACTTCACTAACAGGTGAAGATCACCTGTGTGAGAAACATTTCAAGGATACCGTAACTAGAAATCCAGATGGTCGTTATGTCGTACAAATGCCATTCAGACAAAATTTGCATTTATTAGGGGAATCTAAATCTCTCGCAGTTCGAAGATTCCTATCGCTGGAAAGAAAGTATTCAACTCAATCGGAAATTTGGGATCAATATGTTCGATTTATGAGAGAGTATGAAGCTCTAGGACATATGAGAAGGGCCGATCCTAAATCAAGTAACAAAGATGTCAAGGAGTATTTTTTGCCCCACCATGCTGTTATTCGTGAGTCCTCATCCACCACCAAACTTCGCGTGGTATTTGATGCCTCAGCTAAAACATCAAGTGGTCTATCTTTAAACGACGTTTCTTTGTCTGGACCGAAAATCCAACAAAACTTGTTTCAAATTATTATCAGGTTTCGAAAACACATTTATTGTTTCACGGCAGACATTGAAAAAATGTATGGACAAATATTAATCGGAAGTGACCAACACTTTCTACAACAAATAATATGGCGTGAAAATTGCAATGACGAGTTAAAAACTTACCAACTCACTACAGTGGCATACGGAACAACAAGTGCCCCTTTTCTAGCGACTCGGACATTGCAACAATTAGCTCTAGATGAATCAGACAACTTTCCGTTAGCTCGGAATGCCACTCTCACTGATTTCTACATGGACGACATATTATCTGGTGCAAGCTCACTCGACAATGCCCTTGAACTTCAAAACCAATTAATTAGAATGATAAAAAGGGGAGGATTTCATCTCCGAAAATGGTCAGCTAACCACCCATCTCTATTGGAGTCGGTGCCTCCGAGGACATTGAGAATAGCGCAATTTTCGCCTTACAAGACGACAATTTCCAACAAAAGGACGAACACGTCAAAACTTTAGGTCTTCTCTGGAATCCCTGTAATGATTCGTTCAAGTACCACTTTTCTTTTCCAGAGATAAATGAAAACACAGTGCATACAAAACGATCTGTGCTTTCGTTCATTTCGAAAATTTTCGATCCAATCGGCCTGTTGGGTCCTTTGATACTCGCAGGAAAATTATATTCAACATTTGGAAATCAAAAAGTAATTGGGATAGCAAAATTCTTCGACCTATCGAGAAAGAGTGGTCTAATTTCGTTTCGACAGTCAAGTACATAGAAAAAATTAATATACAAAGATGCATTTTCCCTAAACAAAATCATAAATTTGTCGAAATTCATGGCTTTTCCGATGCATCGGAAAAAGCTTTCGGAGCTTGTGTTTATTTCAAGGTTGTAAGTGAAGATGGGTCCGTATCGACTAGCTTAATTGTCTCAAAATCAAGAGTGGCCCCATTAAAGACCATCTCACTACCACGGCTCGAGTTGTGCGGGGCTCTTTTACTCGCGCAACTGACGTACGCAGTAATAAATTCCCTCGAACTTCAAATAGAAAATATATTCTACTATTCGGATTCTACCATAGTCTTATCCTGGTTAAATTCACCGTCATCAAATTATAATACTTTCGTAGCGAATAGAGTAGCTAAAATACAGGAATTGACAAAAATAACTTCGTGGAGTCATGTCATCTCATCGGAGAACCCAGCGGATCTCGTCTCTCGCGGACTCGACGCAAAGCAACTGGCTTCAAGTGAATTTTGGTTTCACGGCCCTTTATGGCTTCGAGGTCAATCAGAGAAAACAACAATCAAGCCATACGCTCCATCAAAAGAAGATCTTCCGGAAAAAAGAAAATCTGTGTCCCTTACCCTCTTTACAGTACAAGAATCGTTTCCATTGTTCAAATCAATTTCGTCTTTCAAAAAATTACTTCATGTTTTTGCATTTGTCCTGAGATTTATTCATAACACGCGTCTTATTCACAACAGGTATCAAGGTCCTTTGTCAGCAAACGAACTGAGTACAGCAGAAAAACACCTTTGGAAATTGACTCAAAAAGAAAATTTTGAAGAGGAATATCAGTCGCTCAAACGTGGTCAGACCGTACAAAAGAAAAGTAAACTCATTTCTTTGAACCCTTTTATTGACTCTGCCGGCCTGATTAGAGTGGGCGGTAGACTACAAAACGCTCCACTGACACCTGACCACAAACATCCCATCGTTATAAGTCCTAACCATTCCTTTTCAAAGCTCATAGTTTTACAAGAACATGAAAGGCTGTGCCATGCAGGTCCTCAGTCATTATTGGCCGCTCTACGGCAAAACTTTTGGTTGGTAAATGGAAGAAAACTAACAAAACAGATTGTCAGGCAATGCATGAAGTGTTCCCGAAGCGCACCGAGATCTGCCAACCAACTTATGGGATCTCTCCCAAAATTCAGGACAGAGCCTGTGCGACCATTCACTCATACCGGTGTAGACTACTGTGGTCCATTTTTCGTCAAATTTTCAAGGTTGAGGAAAAGTAATCCTATTAAAATGTACATAGCCCTTTTCATTTGTACATCTACTAAAGCAATTCACCTGGAATTAGTAGAAGACTTAACGACTAATTCATTTTTAGCAGCATTCACTCGTTTTTGTTCCAGACGAGGCATACCATCGTCGGTTTATTCCGACAATGGAACTAATTTCATAGAAGCTAACTCACAGTTGAAAGATCTTTACCAACTTCTTCAATCAAAAAGCCATCAAGATACGGTAGCCAGAGCACTAGGTCAAAAGAATATTGTTTGGCACTTCATTCCACCGCGTTCCCCCCACTTCGGAGGCTTATGGGAAGCTGGAGTGAAATCCGTCAAAACCCACCTGAAGAGAACAGTTCTGTTGGTTGTGCTAATGTGACTCTCACTGAAATGCACACCCATCTAGCTGAGATAGAGGCGTGTCTAAACTCCAGGCCTCTAACTCCACTTTCGTCGGATCCTTCGGACCTCCTCCCTTTAACTCCAAGTCATTTTATAATTGGAGATTCCCTTACGGCTTTACCCGAAGCAGATTTATTGTCCCTAAATATTAATCGTTTGTCCAGGTGGCAATATCTCCAGCAGTTGAAACAGCACTTTTGGAAGAGGTGGTCACAAGAGTATCTAAATGAACTTCAGCAAAGGAGAAAATGGAAGCAGTCATCAAAAAATCTTGAAATTGGACAACTGGTTCTTTAAAAGACGAGAACATTGCCCCCTTGAAATGGAAGCTGGGAAGAATAATCCAAGTTTACCGTGGACAAGATAATTTAATTCGAGTCGTCACCCTCAAGACGCAAGACGGAGTTTTGAAGAGGGCCATTACGAAGATCTGTCCGTTTCCTGAAGAAGATGAAAACCCAACATCCGGAATTGATCACCCAACTTCGGGGCGGCAGCATGTTCAAAATACTGATTAATTTCCCCATATGGAAAAAATTCTTATTATTGTTGTTGTCAAAAAAAAGGCTTTTGAACAATAGAGCAAATAATCGTTCTCATCGTTTTAATTTTCTTGCCTTTCTCTTCATAGTCGTTCTTAACTGAACCATCGTCAAACATGCTGGTCCTCCGGGTGGTGAGATACGGCTATAAGAGTATTGGCTTTGAATTCGTCAATTTTCGTCCCCGATCAATTCCTAACGCCCAGTTCCCTGAAGATTGCAACGGGACCATAAAATCGGTGTCGGTGCAGATAAAAGACAGCAAATTATGGGGAAAATGTATGCTACATGAGGGTGAGACACAAACTGCTGCGGCAGGCCTTTAGAGTACGTGTATTCTGGGTGTTCTCAATGAGTGAATTTTGAACCAACTGCTAAGCTATACGCCTTGTGTCTTGAGTCATGGGTTGAAGGTTGTCCCGGTTTTAAGAAAACCCTACTTGATAGGTTTTCTCATTTGTCTCATTGTACCTATAATAGGCCAGTTCCGGTATTCTGTAGGCTTACCTTAAGGACCATTACCGAGAAAAATTAATCTGTAGTTACCAGTTTTCTCAGGAGGACTAGGATCCGTCAAAAAGTTGGGGGGGGCATCGGCCCTCCGGCCGCACTGGCCCTCGGGGCATCCGGCCCTTCGGGCTCAGCCCGATCGCCCACCCCCTGTATCCGCCCCTGGCTTTAGCCAACGCAAGGACAAGCTTCCTCCCGTTCAACTTAATCAGCTGTCGTTCATGTCTCAGTTCACGACCGACGGTCAGCACGTGAGTGGCTCTGCAAACATTGTCACCTACGCACTATCTCGCGTCGATTCCGTCACCACTGCTTTAACCTCACCTGTCGATCTCACAAAGCTTGCTCAAGCGCAACTAGAAGATCATGAAGTGCAAAACCTCATTACGAATGATTCATCCCTTCAACTAAAAATAATGAAATAATGAAAATTCCTGGAACCGACGTAACTCTGGTGTGTGACGCATCGACCCCCCCCCCAATCTTCACCCTTACGTCGCGGAACCCTTTCGTCGCCAGATATTCGATTCCCTTCACAGCCTGAGCCATCCCGGAGTCGAAGCGTCCACTCGTTTCGTGCCCGAGGCTCATGGAATATCAATTTAAACGAAATTCAAGAAACTGAAAAAGTAAAAATTTACACAAGATGTTCGAAAACAAAATATACATAGTTGGTCCTCTCAATCCTTTAGACAGCTGTAAAAAGAGAAAAAGACGCAATAACCCGAACTTTCAGTTGTAATCTAAATAGAAGCTCTTTTTTAGGCATTCCAAGGGCCAACAGACGTAAATTAAGATTAGCATACCCCGCAACAAAGAGAGCATTGGGATATCAAGAAGCCAATTATGCAAACCGCGGTAATTCAGCAGCCATCTGTTTCTTTTCTTCGTAGTTTTTCAGAGATCATTACATCTACAACGATGTAAAATATTTTGGGAGTTGTCCCCCACCCACCCACTCATAACACTACTAGCTCTAAGCACATCCACCTCACGAATTTCAAGAGAGACTCTTTAAACGTGATAATCTTTTGATGCCTTTTAAGCCTTTTGAAAAACTCGAATAAATTTCCAACAGACTTCATCTTGTGAGTCTCCGATTAAAAGCAACTCTCGTGTTTTTAATGGATGACAAGAAAGGTGGCGGAATGGTTTACTTTACATGCCTTATGCGTGGCGTTGGTGACAAAAAAAAAGGATGGGGGAGAAGGCTCTTCAAATTAATGCGTTTCTTTTGACGTATGTGGATGTTGTGAAAGGGGGGGAGGTGATAATTAACAAATTGTAACTCGCGTTAAATTTATGCATCTCTGTATAGCTTTTGTGCTTTAGTGTTATTGAGTCTCGTAATTTTTCAAACATTTTACTACAATCGTGGAATTTTGAAACTCGACTTAATAGACACAATAAACATTTCGACCTCATCAGTAACGATAATTATTGTTACTTAGTAACAGCCTCTTCATAGATTTAAGGTGGGGCATTGTAAAACTTAATTAACGCATCAGCCATCAACCAATCCTATACGTACCTGAGATTATGTTCAATCAAATATCTGATTTCACCCTACTCAGCCGTCAAAACGCCCTGAGCCATATTTACCTCGCCAGCCCCTCACATAACTTTAGAACTCGGTCGCACAACTTTAGAACGAATTATCATCCTATATCGTAATGTTTTTGAATTTCAGGAAGATCCCAAAGGAGGAGGGGAGGGAATTCTCGTAAAATGTTTGATTTATTGGCATCCAGTAGACTACGTCAAAACGCTTTTAGGCGGCTATAAAATCAAAATGCATGGCTTCATTTTTTCATCATTGTCGTTGCTCTTCATTTTGGGGGAAAACACAAAGGTCAGTGGCTTCTGAGATAACCTGGTAGGTGTCTAGGGGTTAGAGGTGATCAAGAAGAAGGGTCGAGGGGTTTTTTCATTCTCGTATTATTTTCTTCACGCCTTCATAGGGTGAGACCGCTGACAGTTAATAGCCTTCTTATATAAGGGAAATTGAAGAATAAAACACGCCGGATAATTTCACCATTTTTACTACTGTACAGTATTAAAGTAAAGCAATCCCCTTGTCATCCACCAACCCCCAGCACCACCTTCTGGCAAAGAAGCAACACCTCAACCTCTTTCATCATTTCGGACCTAACAAAATATTGTTTTTCTCGAAATATACTTTGGCGTTCTTAAACATTTTTCCTCCTCTTTTTTTTTATTCTCTCTCATTTAATTAAGGCCGTTTTATTTACGTTCCACGGGGATTTATCGCAGGATTTTGAGTCGGAGCATGATATAAATTTAATCAAAGTTAAAGGCATCCCGTGCCTTTAGCAGGAGGAAGAACGAGCAGTGTAAGGAGAGAGCAAAGCCAGAAAAATCTCTCCAGTGATCTTGGAGCTTCGTAAGATATGCCACCGCTTTTTATTAATAGAGAAAAGTAACAAAAAACGGGTGGCATAATCTTGCAGAGGAGTGAAATGAAAAGCAAACATTTTCCATTATCAATAAATATTGCTTCCGCATGAATTACGATTTATTTCCAACTTGAAATGAAAACAAACCCACAGACTTAGTAGGAACCGTACTTTTTTGTATACATTTTATGACCGAACGGGTTCAATTTGAACCTTTTGGATTGAAAACTATAAGAAAATATGAAATATGAAGGTTGGAAACTGTGGAGTATTTTCCAAGGTTTTGCTGTTGATTAAAAGCTACTCGTGAGATGAGCTAATATGTATAGTGAGAGGAGTTACTGAGAGAGGAGAGAGAAGGATTCACAGAGCTTTCCATTGGCCTCTGGGGGCTTTATGTTAAACGTTATACCGTAGTGCAATGGGAGGAATGGGGCTTTAGGCCCTTTGCAGCTTCGTGAAATGGCATTTCCTCTCACATAAACCACTATTTTGATCAAGAAGGCAACGAGAAAATTTATTAAGTGAAATCTGCGGTCGCAGGCTCTTTATTGTACTCTTGAAAGATTTCAGTGTGTACTTTTTAATGAGGCAGGCATAAAACGCTGTTTCCTGGTTCAAATTGAAAAACGATTGTTATATTGCCGCAACAATTAAGAGTAAACGCTTATTCGTATAGCGTTTTGAGTAATGCGCGAATTCAAGGCAACGTGAAAATAAAACGCAGGATAGCGGCTAAAATGAAGAAACCCTGCTTCAGCTAAATTGATAAAAAGTGCCAAATCATGGTTTTTTTGTGAGGGGGGGGGGGACTTATGCGATTGAGAGCTATTATCCGACGTTGGTTGGATTTTAGTGGACTTACCATTAATAATGATCAATCCGTCTTTGGAACAACAAAAATCTATTGAAAATAACAAAATTAGACCGGACCCTGGTCGAATGAAGTCTCTCATGGAATTACCAGTGCCTACTGATTTACCATCTTTGAAACGAACCGTTGGTCTATTCGCTCATTACGCTAAGTGGATAAAAACGTTTTCTCAGAAAATCCATCCTCTTTCGAATTCAAGACATTCTCCTCTATCCCCTGCTGCAATCTCTGCATTCAACGTCTTGAAAAATGACCAATTGATTCATTGATGATTTCAAGAAGATTATCAAAATCAGGGCAAAATCACTCCATAATAGAAAAAGAAGCAAGCGCGTTAGTCGAAGCTCTCAGAAAATGGCGCCACTATCTTATAGGCCGCCATTTCACCGTCACAACAGATCAAAAATCAGTTTCGTTCATGTTCAACTCAAATTATCTAGGAAAAATCAAAAACGACAAAATTATGAGGTGGTGCTTAGATTTATCCAACTATACGTATGACATTGTTTACAGGCCTGGAAAAAATAACACCGTCCCCTTGTCAAGATTTTGCTCAGCTGCCCCGAACAGGAGGTTTGATATTGTTAGTATGATCGCTCAGACTACGAGGATTAGTAGGTAATGCATGTGTTAGGCCGAATTTATGAAATTGCTGATTTCGCGAACTAGGCAAAATATTGCTTATTTCGTGAATTCGGCACGCCTTATGCCTATTACATGAAATAGGCAATTTTTTGCCGATTACGTGAACTGGGCAATTCTACAGTTGCCTAGTTCTTGAAATAAGCAAGCCCTTGGGGCCTATTCTCTAACAACAAGCAATATTTTTTTCGCCAGCCATGTGTTTATTTCATTCATTTGTTTGAAGAAAATCAATGAAATAAACATATGACTTCGAAAAAGCTATTGCTTCGGAGTTAGAGAATAAGCCCTCTTGTATTATAGCCTTATCAAGTTGTTATCAGTCTCCGTATTTGTTGTAAAAATGATTATCATTTACCAGGTTTAAGCGTCTCCATTTTAGCTTCAGTCCGATGAGTCATTTTTTGCGCTTGGGCTTCTAAATTTTTCGAAGCCTTTTGCCGGTATTCTAGCGCAGTATGTACGGTTGCATTTTCTTCGTCAAATTCGTCGAGAAACACCCATGAGTCGATGTCTATTTCGGTCTCTGAGCAGCCATCGCCATCGCAGCCGTTGTTGTTGCGATCAACACCGTCCCCATCGCTATATTTTGGGTCACTGTCGACAGTTGGCGCCTCACTCTGCGGATGTAACATAGGTGACTTTCGCACTTATGTTAGGGGCCGATGTGCCCTCAATGTGGATTTCCGAATGGGTCTCAGAATCTTTCAAGCTCTCGAGCATATTATCTTCTAAAATTCCATTCGAAATCTTCTCAAGAAATTCTCTGGGGATCTTGAAAATGAGTCCCATTTTTGGTTTTTGCCCAAAAACGGCTTTGTACGGTTCCATTTTGATGGCTTCGTGGTAGGTGGTGTTTAGTGACCATTGCACAAACCCTAAGCCAAGAGACCACTGAGATGTTTGGTTGTCCCTCATCCAAGCAATAAGAGAGTCTTTTAAGGAGCTGTTGCTTCTTTCGACTGAGCCTTGACTTTACGGATGCCTATGACGACCGTTTACGAGGACTAAATCGGGCCACAATGCTCCTAACTCCTTAATGATATCGGCGGTGAACTCACGTCCATTGTCAGATTGGAGAACATGGGGAGCGCCAAACTGAATAAAAATACCCAGCAGATTTTCCGCGACTTCCGTGGCTCTCTTACTCTTCAGAGGCCTCAAAAATTTGAATTTTGTCAGATGCTCCAAATGCAGCATGAATTTTCATTTTGTTAGTTTTGCCGTGAATTGGCGTTATTTTCAAGCTAGGCTGCGAATTGGAGATTTTTCCTGTAGACCAGTCAATATAGACACAAAAATCTGGGTAAATCGCGAACATGCATGAACTTTTTTTTTGTTGCGTGTTGTTAGGACCAATGAGAGCAGTTATTACTCAAGTTTGCAACCATCAAAACCTTGTGCTTAACTCATGACACTCGAAAAACTAAGAAACATAACTTTTTTTTTTTTTTTTTTTAACAAAAATACCAGAAGAAAGCGTTTTTCGAGCATGACCACATATAAATTGTTAAAGCCAATAGCCCAGTAAAATAAGGTGTTGAAGGTTGCAATAATTAGGGTAGATGATTTTTTTGTTTCATGTTGTTGGGGATGGTGTAGGTATGATGTGTTCAAATTGTTGACCTTGAAAAACCTCGGGATCATCCTTGAATTCGGGAAAGACGGCGTAATTTTTGGATTTATTTCGGGTTTAGGCACTTTTTTTGCTTAAGTAGCCATTTCTCGGCTGTGACTACGAAGTAACACTTCAAAGAAGACAAAATTTCCGACAAAACTAGTCCAAAGCGGGATCTGGAGGTATCACAGTATCTAAGATAGAGATCGTCAAATGTAGGATAACTTTTCAAAAGTGACAAATGATGTTGATGTTTCCATGTCTTCATCATCTGTAACCATGTAGAATCATTTTAGTGGTCAAAATGGTACTCGGCCTTCAGATTTAGGCTAAACGTACCAACAAAGAGAAGGCAGAACGATAACTGTCGCCCAAGAATCTCCGTAACTACATTGATCAATAATGTATTGTTGATAGACTAAGTACTTCCTAATTGTATTAGTTGGTACGGCCATTACTCGTAGAAGGCTGTAATAAATGTTATCGGTTTTCGTTATTCGTGACCAAATAGGATTCGTTAGGATTCGTTCGACTTATTTCGTCCTATAAGGCAGTGGTTTTCAACCTTTTGCGGCTCACTACCCTCTAAATTCGGCTATAATTAATTTCTTCGCGACCCATGTGCATAATATACTATTTAGGTGTGGGGGAGGGGATTTGGTCTTTTAGTGACTATACACGTTACTGTGAAAGCCCGAATCCTACACCGAAAGCCCAAACTCAACGGTGACTGTCACATTCACCATAACAGAAAAAATTATAGCTGTCGAAAGCCGGGGAAATTCGGGCTTTCAGTGGTGGATGTTATTTTTGCATCATCTATCAATACAAATATTATGGGTATACGCGGAAATCAACAGGCACTATTTGGATATTCAACTTATGGGCGACACTTGAACGCGGTGTAGAATTTACTGGGCTTTCAATACATAGTACACTAATGGCGTTTTCCATTCAATGCAATACACTAGTGTGGTTCAAGGTTTTCCACCCGTCCTCTCTGAATTGAAACATTTGTTTATGGAGAGGACGCGGCACTACCCTTGTGTAGTGTGTTGAATGGAAATCGCTATAATTGTTATTGATCCAGCATGATCTCTCTCACTCAGATGATCGAAAATCCGTATCGGAGGCGTATCGAGAGCAGTGCATACAAATATGCTGCAAATCTTTCAGCATGTGGCAGGCTCCACAGAAGGCGTCGCGTCGAGCCTTGCCGTTTTATTAAGATATACGCCACAAATTCTGTGATTATAAGTATCTCACGATTATACGACACATTAGTCCCTCGGACCAAATTACATGTTCGAAAGCAGGGTATACCTGGGGATTTTAGGATTGACTTTCGCGTCTCGATTTGACTTTTTGCCTGAGAGCACTGTTTCACACTCTCTTTGAAATTTTAAATGGGTGAATGAAACAATAAACTTGAACTATGCAGCCTAAGGTGAATAAAGAAAGTAACGGTAGCAAAACATAAAATAGTGGGGAGGGCACGGCCCTTTAGGACAAAATTATGGGTCTGTGAGAATAACGGACGGAGATTCAGCCGCAGAAAAAGCCCTTCACCCATTGGTTGAGAACCACTATCAAACATTGGGGATAACAAGTCGTTTGGCCTCATTTTTGAAGATTCAGTCTAGTCTAGCAAAATAATAATTAGTACTATCGTGATCATTAAAGGTTTCTACAATGTCACAGCTAACGAAAACGAAGAACCATACAGGGTGTTAACATTAAGGTCGCACCACCGGCCAGGGTTCGATTTTGCAACTCATTTGCGGCAAAAGTTGTCCTCTGCAAAAAAAATTTTCACCCCGCACGAAGTCCGAGTTTTTTCCCTTTTAAGATTTTTTTCGTGTTATAGACATTGCGTTAGTAAAACGACTGTAGCTCGCTTATTTCTGGCCGAAAATCAAATCTGAATACACCGTTGGAAAGAGCGTTAAATTTACCATATTCCCAATGCAAAATATTATTTCAAATGTAGGATTCAGGGGACGAAAAATGAGTCCGAGTAGTAAAATGTGAGGAATTACGAAAATTTGCAGAATTTTCAAACGTTTTCAACTCCGACTGACTCTGTCGGTTAATCGTACACTGCAATCTTAAAAGTTGGTGTAGAACCTCAGCTTTCATTAGGTCTAGTCATTTTTTTAATTAAAAAATCGAATAGGTGAGAAAACCACGTCTGATTGAAAAAATAGTTGTTTCTTTTATCTTGCTCAATTATTTAATGAATGCCAAATCTTCACAGTTTGGTGGAATAACGGGCGGGTCTTACTTGTTTTTTGTCGCTGAATCGAGTGGCGGTTGGAGCGCATATCACACTAGCACTGAATCGGGTGGTGCATATGTGGCTCATGAAATAGGGGTAGTCTGGTGTTATGTTTAAAAATCGACCTTTTACACCTTCGCTAAAATTAGCTACGCGCCTCGTCTTGAAAATGACAAATGAATTAATTTTCCACTAAGGGTTGCTATTTGTGGGAAAAGTCCGAGTTTCTCTAATAACAGCGAGAGAACATGCGGGAAACGACGAACAAGAGCTACTTTATTCACCTCAGCATGATATTTTATATGTGTCCGCTACTTTGGTTTAGGCATATGCGGCGAACCTCATCCACTGCTCCTTCTGAAACCTCTGGATTCCGCCTTACTTAGTCACTGCATGTGAATCCTATTCAGCACTTCCAGCAGATCCTCGATCACAGGATGTTTCCCTCAGGATGTCCCTCCACAAACGTTAGCCGAGAAGGGTAAGGTCCGGTCTTCTAGGAAGCCATAGAATTGGTCCTCTGAATCCAATCCACATGTAACGGTCCAACGTATCCTAAGTCCTCAATTCGCTCAAAATACCAAAATGAATAAATTAATAACCCTCCCCTTCGTCCCATCTTAAATTCCCAATACAAAGAAACCCCCCAATTCCCCGCCATCCACAGCTGTGCGAATTGAGGTCAAAGGAAATTCGGCGGCGTGAGAACCTGCAGCGGTCAGCAGACCCAAAAATATATAAGCGGGTGCAGCTCTGGACTCGCTCTCTCTGTCGCTCGCTCGCTCGTCAACTCGTCACCACACGCTCGTCGCTCGGTCCAAGTCACCCACGCTGCTGCTGCCCCCCCCCCCCCAGTCATCCTCCAAGTTACCCCATCCCGTGCCTAGTCTCCCGCGGTCCAGGAATTGTGAATAAATGTACAATATTAAGTATAGTCGTAGTGCGTAAAATAAACCTAGTAAGTCTTCGCGTCCGTCATTCATTCGTGCCCCTTCCCAGTCATCCCTTTTCCCGATTTCCTTTCCTGTGCGGGCCAAACGAGCCACCCTCGTTTGCACCCGTTACACACATGTGAAAAAATGCATTCATTTGGGAGTGATAAATCTCGTACTATGATTACTCGAAGCGCTTTACTGTAACTGTAAACGCCGAGCATGATTGCCTCGGAGCAAAGTTTATCAAATAGGTAGAAAGCGTTTCTAGAGGATCTGCTTGAGGATTAGCGCATTCGGCGATCAAATCAGGCAGAACCATTGGGTTTTAGAACGGATAGTGGGGACCAACACGAAGGACACACCGAAAATATGCCAAAGTGAATAAAATAGCTCTTGCTTGTCTTTTCTAGATGTTACCATCAGACGGTCTATTCCCGAATTGCGTCCCTTAGTAGAAACGGGATCCTTTTTAAAATATTAAACATCGTATTAGCCCTATTGCCCTAGCTCAACTAATTCATGAGCATCGTTAGCACCACCATTCGATTCAGTCACAGAAAAAACAAACATAAAAAAATTTCGCTCCGGCAGCTGGCGGTCGGAAAGAGTGCATTTCATTATGTATACGGATACCCTAAGCCGTCCCAGAAGTAATAATTTTGATACCATTATTTGTTTCATTAAGCCGAACTTCTTCCTCTATTTTCACCACCCTCTCTTCAAAATGTCGAAAAGTTTCGGTAGTTTTCCAAGGGCTTTGTAATATTAAATTTTTGTGCCGTATTTTATGATACCTAAACGTGTGAATTTAAGCTTTTTCTTTTTGAAATTTCATCCCCCATTTCACCCTCCCCCATTAAAGTATTCGATAAATCTCAATGGGACCCAGGGCTTTCGTTACATTAAATTATTGAGTCGAATTTTAGAGCGCTAAGATGAACTAGTGAAGTTCAACGCTATTTTTGCACTTCCACACCGGAAAGACCACCCCCACCACCTTGACTTTTTCGAAAAATTAAAATGGGAATCAAAGGCTACTCTATCATGGAGTATACGTACCGAATATGATGCTTCTAGAATCAACTGGTGATTTACAGTGATTTATTGACAATTTAACCCCTATTTTCCCCCCTCCACCTTGACAGATTTCGCCCAAATGCAATACCGACCTGGGTCTTATGACTACTGATTTTTGTGTCATAGCGCATTCCGCTAAATTGATTTCTTCGAGAGTTATCGTGCTAACAAGACCACACACTTACTTCCACTCCGGTGGCAACACCCCCTCCCCTTCTACTTTTTCAAAAAATTAAAATGGGAATCAAAGGCTACTCTAACATGGAGTATAAGTACCGAATATGATGCTTCTAGAATCAACTGGTGATTTTTAGTGATTTTTTGACGACTTCAAGCCCGATTTTCTCCCCCTCCACCTTGACCGATTTGGCCCAAATGCAATACCGACCGGTGTCTTATGACTACTGATTTTTGTGCCAAAGCGCGTTCCGCTAAATTAATTTCTTCGAGAGTTATCGTGCTAACAAGAAAACGGCCATAAGCTTATAAATAAACCAATATATATATATAAATAAATAATAACAGATATAGATATATATGAATCCTGGAGACCACTGAATTCGTGTTCTAGAGGTTCTGAAACGTGAAAAAAACATGACATGACCCATGTTTGCCACCATCACGACGAGACCAATAGTGCATTTTTCAGAATGAAATGCACTAACAGGCGTATTCCACCCTTTATTCCACCAAACTGTGAAGATTTGGCAGTCATTAAATAATTGAGCAAGATAAAAAATCACCTATTTTTTCAATCAGACGCGGTTTTCTCGCCTATTCGATTTTTTAATTAAAAATATGACTAGACCTAATGAAAGCTGAGGTTCTGCACCAACTTTTAAGATTACAGTGTACGATTAACCAACAGATTCAGTCGGAGTTGAAAACGTTTGAAAATTCTGCAAATTTTCGTAATTTCTCACATTTTACTACTCGGGCTCATTTTTCGTCCCCTGAATCCTACATTTGAAATAATATTTTGCATTGGGAAGATGGTAAATTTAATGCTCTTTCCAACGGTGTATTCAGATTTGATTTCCCGCCAGAAATAAGCGAGTTACAGTCGTTTTAGTATCGCAATGTCTATAACACGAAAAAAATCTTAAAAGTGAAAAAAGTCGGACTTCGTGGGGGGTAAACATTTTTTTTGAAGAGGACAACTTTTGCCGCAAATGAGTTGCAGAATCCAACCCTGGCCGGTGGTGCGACCTTAACGTTAACACCCGTGTAGACAGCATTTCGGTCTGTTGACAAATTTTCCTAAATTTGACGAGCTGTATCTTGGAAACGAACGATGATACATTTAGAACCCGCTTTAGGCTGGTTTTCTCAGAAATTTTCTCTACTTTGAAAAGTTACTTCGAAGCCACAACCGAAAAATTGCTAGTTTAGCGTGAAAGAGCCAAAACCCCCCAAAAGTCCCATATTTTTGTGGTTTTCGAGAATGCCAGGATTATCCCGATGTCTTCCGAGGTCAACAATTTGAACACGTCATACCTGCACCATCTCAGACAACATAAAAAAATAATGTCATCTACCCTAATTATTGCAACCTGACCCCCCTTTTTAGTTCTTATTTTACTGGACTACAACTAAATTTGCTACAATTTAAGCCGTGCCCGAGCATCCTGGGTCTGTTAGTTCAGGAAATACAGCCAATCAACAAAATTCTTCTAATCTCGCCAAAAACAGAGATTTTTTTAATAGGTTAATTTTTCAAGACTCGTAGCACTCAAATACACGGTGACTGGTACTTGGTTGAACGAAATGAAAAGGTTGATTGTACACCCAAAATGCAACAAAAAATTTCCTATGACGAAGTTCCGATAATCAATTTGTTGTTGTTTTTTTAGCGCATCATGAGTTTTCGCAATGAAAACATCTGTAACATGGGAAGTAAGCGTCCCTGGGACGGGGGGATGGGATGTAAACGACACGCCTGATTATAGCACTTTTTTTGTGTGTGTGAGTAAAGACAGTTTGTCTTATGATAGCGAAAGATTCTTTGAGTAAACTGGGTGCTAATCTATGAGGAAAGACAAATAAAAGTGGAATAAGCTGAAAAAAAATCTTGGAATAGCTTTCGTATCATATTTTAGGCGTTCAAAATAGGTCTAATTGCCTCATTTGTCATGATTGTCTGAAGTCTTATTTTCACCTGTAGGATGAGGGAAAAGACTAGTGGAAGACCTGACTAATAATTTGTACGGACTTCTTCATCCTTTTTTTCACACCTGATCCACTATCAATCCTCTCTCCTCGGAAAAATTTTCAGGAGTATAAAATGGTACCTACGCCAGTTTTCCTTCTGGTTTTATTTTATTTTTTTATTTTATTTCCATATTATTTTAATGAATCGAGACCACATAATATTTTCAAGACATCGGCGTGTTCACCTTAACCGAATAGAATGTTCATCCCCCCTCCCCGAACACACACATCATGATATTTATTTTTTAGGATGTTCATGGGCCTAAAAGTTGTTCGCGTAGCACAATTAGGACCCTAATAAACATTTTTTATCAATGCCAATCATTCCTTCAGACCAAAAAAAAGGTTAATAACCTACACCAACAGTCCCACAGTAAAATTATATCGGACTGTGAGTGCCCCACGAGGGAAGAAAGCTCCGACCATTACTTTCAGTCGTACATCCGAGGTCCGAAGGATTGTTTCGGAAGTACGAACATTATGAGAATAGTCATTTCTTCGCACATATTGCAATCAGGGGTGGGCAAAATACTTTGAAAATGTATTTTAAATACAAAGCCCAAAATACTTTCAAAAATGTATTTTAAATACTGAAATACAAATACTTTTTGAATTGTATTTTGAATAAAATACAAATACAATTTAAAATACTTTTCAAAAATTCGATTTCGATGGCAGATAGTGCGAAAAACACGAAAAAATAACAATTCAAAAATGTCAGGTCCTTCAATAGACAAATTGACAAAATGTAGCAGCGCGAAATGGCGCTGCGCCGCGATGCGCAAAAAAAAAGTAGACAAGTTGTCACCAAGTATTTAGTACCGAACCGGCCAGCACTGCTGGATCGTGAGCTGAAAAGGAGGTGAGGTCACTGGTGAACCTATATCGGGGCCCGGGCGGAAATCTCCAAGAGGCCCCTAAAAGTCTCTAAATATAAATAAAACCTCTGTTGGTAACCTCTAAGGCCTTTTCCTAATTTTAGCCATGGCTATTTCCAAAGTCTATCCGCTAAACAGCGCTTATGCCAAGTTTAAACTGTGAATTTCTCCATTTTAGCCGCGAATGAGTGCGTTTTGTCAACTTTAACTGCAAATTAGCGCTTTTCGCCGCAAATTAGCAACTGATTAGCGGGTAATACCCCCCCCCCCGCCATAAGACATAAATATGCGCTTTCCCCAACTTTAGCATCAAAGTAGATTTTGTATCCTGTGAATCAGCGATGTTTCTTTATCTTTCCTCGAGATTGCGTTTTCCACAATTTTAGCTGCAAATTAGCGATTTTTTCCAGCGGTTTACTCAGTATGAGCCGAAAATTACTCAATATTATCCGTAAAATGCCGGTTTTCTCGAAATGTTTACCACACATTAGCATTTTTTGTTCACCGTAACCATACATTGCGGAATAGTGATTTCGTCTCAGTTTTAGCCGCGAATTTGCGAGTTTTTCACTCATAGCCATAAATTAGCGCTTTTTCTCAATTTTAGCCTCAAAGTCTCCCGAGGAAGCCGCGAATTAACGTATTTCCAATTTTTGACGCAAATTTAAATTTGTCTCAATTTTAGCCGTAAATTATCGCTTTTTCGTAATTTTAGCAGTGCAGTAGCTATTTCTAGCCCGTGTATTAGCGAATTTTGTTCATTTTAGCCACGAATTGGCGTTTTCCAATACTTTTACTGCAAATCGGCAATTCTTCCATTTTTGACAGTGAATTAGCACTTTTTGTTTCAATTTAGGATGAAAATTAACTTTTCTCTTTATTCTAGCCAGAATAATTACTGATTTTTCTCTATGTTAGCCGCAAATTGGCGTGTTCTTTTACAATTTGGCACCGTATTAGTAATTTTTTTCAATTGTAATTATATGTAGAATAGGGCTTCATCTCAGTTCTAGCCGTGAATCAGTGTTTTTTCTTTTACTTATAACCATGAATTTGCCGTTTACCTCAATTTTAGCCACAAAGCTGTGTCAGAAGGCGGAATTAGAAATTCCAACACACTTTATCCGCGATTATTTTTCTCAATTTTAGCCGTAAATTCGCGTTTTTTTTTCAACTTTAGCTGCTTTGAAGCGTTTCTAATCTGTGAATCTGCGAATTACCTTAATTTTTCAGCCACGAATTCGTGATTTCCTCAAATTTTAGCCGGGAAAAACACTTTTTCCCAATTTGAGCTGAAAACGAGAGTTTCTATTATTTATGACATGCTAAATATAGATAATTTTTCAATATTAGCTGTTTTTTTTTTTTTTTTTTTTTGTTTTTTTTTACACTTCAGTCCCACGTTGCATTATTCCTTCAATTTTTGCTATGGATTAGCATTTATTTTTTAGTTTCAGCCTCGAACAGAAGCTACGAATTTGCGTTTTGTCAATTTTCACGTTTTTCCAAAAGTGATGGCAGTTTCGTAAATCTACAGAAAATTTTCTACGGGATGAATGCAAAATCAATATTCTAAATTGTCATAAACGCCTGAAACGTTACGTTTTCGTTGCGTTAATGCAAAAAAAACCAAGAATTTGACTTCACAAAACAATTTACTGTGTCACCAAAAATGTCTTCACACGTTGTCAAACGACATAAAAAACTTCTCCGTTTTCCCAGCTTTCCAACGGTGTACTCGAAAGTGGAATTATCTCCTCCTTCGACGAGAAAATTCGAAAAGAAGCGAAAAAGTCATACATTTTGGGCTAAAAAATGTGAATAATAAGAGGTGCAAAAATTCATTTTTTTGGCTCTCTTTCTTGAGAAATCCAAGCTCTGGCACTATAAAAATTAAAATGTATTGCATTTGAAGAATAAACAACAAACAAACAAATTAATAAAATTGACGAAGAGGTGGGCGAATTTAGTGCGTCTGCTGGTTTTTTATGGGTCGGAGAGACCGATTAATAGGCCCACATTTCTTTGAAGGAACGGGGCAAGGCTACCTGCATTTCCTGCAAGTCGAA
>CM075943.1:57104239-57148243 GCA_038030265.1 Corythucha ciliata
ACTCCCTGAAGGATTTGCTAGAATGGATGAAAGCCGAATTTGCATTTTCACTAATTAGAAGTGCCAGGGTTTTTTTTTCCCCCCATGCATTTGGTTTTTTCCAATAACGGGTGAAGCGCCGAGAGAAACTTTAATTTTCACTTATCCATTGGGCTGTACTCTCGCAACAGTTAAGCCGCCTTCACATTCATTTATCCCCACCTCCGATATTTTTTGGATGTTCTTCGTATTTTTCTTTCATACCTCGCCGTATACTGAAAAAAATGTAACCTGCCCCACCGTCATACAACCATATGTGGTTTGAGATGGTCAAAAAAACGAAATTTGGATTTCTAACGAGCTGAATTACTTTTTTTAACGAATCAAACCTGCACTTCTATTCTGTGAATATTGGAAAGTAATCAGCTAAGAAATTTCGCTGACGCAGGCGTTAAGAGTTACAGAATAGGGGGGGGGGGGCTGTCCATCTGGTTAGGAACAGCTGATTTTAATAAAGCGTAAATCCCCGAAATTGGTTTTCCATGGTGGCAAATCCAAGAAATTTGGTTTTAACGCGCGAATGTGAATTGGGTTTTTGAAATAGAACAATTCCCTAAAACTGGAGTTTGAAGGAGCCTAATTCGCAAAATTTGACTTTTAAATAGCGGATATCCACAAAACTGACGTTTATGAGAGGCGATAGCCAAAATGACGAAATTTGGTCCCAGCCAAATCCGTGAACTTCTTATTTATTTTGAAAAAGCAACATTATGTTTATTGAAATAGCAAAATCTGTAAAATTGATTCCAAAAAGAACTAAGGCCACAAAATTGTTTTTTCTTAATTATTATTACTTTATTTCCCATCGGTCACATGGACATGGGCACGTCAAAATTATAGATATCAAAACATCAAAGATATGCGTATAACAAACAACAAAACAACTTTATAAATCTGTCATACAAATAATAATTTAAAAGACAATCGTGAAGAAATCATTTACATCGTACAATACTTTGTCTATTAACAATACTTTTATGGCTCTCCGAAATCATTGGTAGCTCCCTAATGCTCAAAGGTAGAGCGTTGTACATTTTTAATGACAACTATAAATGGCTATTAATAGTCTTACTCAGCCTGTAAAATGGAAGAGCAAAATCACTTCCGTTCCGCAAATTGAAATCGGTCTTGCAACGGACTTGTCCCGTTTCTTCCGCCTGCCCATGGGCATAACACAAACACTCCAAGATGTAAAGTGATGGCAGAGTCAATATTCGAAGATCACGAAACAGGTCAACACAGTGGTCAGAACTGCTAACACCCTTAATTATACGCACAGCTTTCTTTAGTAAAAGAAAAGCACGTTTAGAAGAGCTAGAATTACCCCACAAAATAAATCCATTTAGCCGTGTACACACGGAGACTTTTCTGTCCTGCCTTCTATTGTAGCTGGTGTTTTAAGTAGTTAAAAACATTAAAGGCTCGTTCACAAGCTCTATGCATGCGTTGTGTGGAGTCTATGCAACCAAACAAATTTATTCCCTCGAAAAATGAAGCATTTCGATAGGTTGCATAGACTCCACACAACACAAACATAGAGCTTGTGAACGGGCCTTAAAAGTGAAGTTTTAGGTTTGTTTGGTTGAATGATAGTTCAAGAAATTCAATTATTTCTTTTTTATTATCCCCATTTTGAAGCCCATGGAGGGGCTTAGTATGTAATTATTCGCACATATTTGAAGCATTTTTATTACCCTCTCTCTTAAACCCTCTGCTGAAGTGAAACAAAGAACCAAAATGCTTCGTTTGAACCAAGTTTAAACACTGAAATATATTCCCATATGGGCAGACAAGTAATTGCGCAAGAAATGTCCGACTTTTTCCCAGATTTGTTTCAAGACCTTCTTTTCTGGCAGCATTCTACCTTCTAGAGGTTTGGGGAACTGAACAGATGATACCTCGACCCCCGTCTTATCATTCCTCGTCTCCTTTTCTCTGCTTAATTCTGCATTTATTAAATTACCTAATTAGTTAAAATGTGGCCATTAATGTGCGTGGGGACATTAGATTTCTTAAAGGTGCGTCGTGTGCCTCCCGCACAGAATATTGGGCAAAAAATGAAGGCCCAGATTGGCAAGGACGACTCTTGAGTCTTGGCTACTATGCAGGGTACAGGGGCACCTTCCCTGCCCGGTTTCGGTTCATGGCGCAAGCCAGCATCCCCAGCTCTGAAAGACCCACCTCCACGTCGTGCCTCTCGGGCGCGGGTGGCTGGCCACCAGTTACGGCTAACGAGCCGAGCTGAGTGATGGGACCGACTCTGCTGGGGAGTCTCTGGGCCAAAGATGGGGTACAGGCCAGGTAAGGTCCGGCAACGGCCTATAGGTACTGGCCACATCTTAAGGAGATCCGCAGCAGGGTACATGGCTGGGTTTGCTGTCATGATGAGCAAATCCTGCGCCATTATCCGATGGCCACAAGGTTGAGGGTCTGGACTTCCGGACCCTCAACTTGATCAGTCGTTGAAAGAGTCTTCATTGTTCAGTAATTAAGTATATTGAACTTGACTCAATAAACTCTACACGCAAAGAAGCTGATGTTCCAGTTCCGTCAAGTCGAATTTTATTATTTTATGCGGAATGAGCACGAGGCAGTGGCGTGCCCATAGCGAGGGTTTTGGGGGTCAGAACCCCTCCCAGGGTACTTCAGCCCACCATAGTTAAAAAATAAAAATAAAAGATGAATAAATAAATAAAATGAAATGAATAAGTAAAAAAGTAAAATAACAAACAAACAAAAGAAACAACAAAAACGTGATTTGTATGACCATAAAAGTTAGTTTTTTAGCAATTTAGTCCCGCTAAGTATAACTATTCCACTGTCCAGGCATGAATTCAGGATTTGTTCAAGAGAGAGGGGCTTGAGAAATTCTACTATAGATGACTTGGCAGCCATTTGCTGCCTTATATTAGCTATCCCCACCATACAGAATCCTGGACTGACTATACTCGCGCCCCAAAATGGAAAAACTAACTATTTGAGCCATAAAAACAGCCAAATTGACTTCACGCGTCCTGAAAATGGCTAAAACTGATTCCGCCTTGGAAAAAAGCTAAACTGATTTTACATAAGTGCGCTAAAAATAGCCAAGCTGGTGATACCCGCTCTGAAATTGTCCAAGCTGACTTTTTTTAAGAGTCATAAAACTGGACCAACTGGCAATTTGGCCTGAACAGATGATTCCTCCTCCAAAAATGGCAAAATCAACCACCCGCGCGCCAAAATTAACCAAACTGACGGTTTTCGCGCCTTGACTTGACGTACTATTCACGCCCTGTATAAATGGCAAAACTGACTCTACGCGCTCTAATTTTGAGGCATTCAAGCCACAAAATCGGCAACACCGATTCTATGCGCCCCAGAACAAGGGCACATAGAGTCAGTCTAACAATAAACTGACGATTCGCCCCTTAAAAAGTCCTAAACAGATTATTCCTGACCTGAGAATGGCAAAAATGACCATTCGCGCGTCAAAAATAGCCAAACTGAGCCTTCACAATGTCTAAATTTAACATTCGTGCTCTAAAATAAAAAAATAAACAAAAAATTGGCTATTCACGCCCTAAAAATGGCATAATCGTACTCAGATGCGGATCCAGGATTTGCTCAAGCGAGGGGCTTGGGCTTGGGAGATTGTGTGCTTCGCTAGACTGACTAAAAATGGCTTGACAGGACCGTAATTCACTTCCTAAAAACTGCTAAACTCACTATATTCGCGCCCCCAAATGGCAAAACTGACGATTCTTGCATTTAAAATGTCTATTAGCGCCCTGAAAATTGGCATTTACCACTCTATAAAAACCGGCAAAATGCCTTCACGCGCCCTAAAAACAGCCAAATTGGCGATTCTCGCTCTAAAATGGCCAAAATGAGTCTAGGCGGCCTGGAAATGCCTTAACAGATTATTCCTGTCTTGCTAGCTGCAAAATAAAACATTTGCGCGCCAAGAATGGTCAAAATAACGATTCGTACGTGGCTAGAAGGGACTAATTGAACCCGCCTGTGCTGCTATGTTTGGGCAAAGTATAACTGACGATTCGCGCCCTGAAAATGGCAAAATCGACCAGTCGCACGCCAAAAATGCCCTGACTGACTAGTATCACCTTGGTTTGACACCCTATATGTATAAATGTCAAGCTTCAAGACTACGCGCCCTAAAATTGGCCAAACTGACTATGCATGCACTGATGCAAAACTGACTCTAGGCGCTCTAAATGCCTAAACAGATGATTCCTGTCCTTAAATTGGCCAAACTGACCATTATCGCTTGGAAAAATAGAAATTTCTTGCTCTAAAAACAGCAAAACTGACCGCCATTTAGCGGCCCGCGAGATTCGTGCTTTTAAAGGTCCGAAACGGATGATTCATGTCCTGAAAATGCAAAATCAACCATTAACCAGCATCGAAAATGGCCAAACTGAACCTCGTGCCCTGAAAATGTCTAATTTAACGATTCGTTCCCTAAAAATAGCAAACCTGACTCTTTAAGTTCTAACAATGACGTAATCGTACCACAAATTCACGGTCCAAAGATTAGCTAAACAGATTATTTGCTGCTGCATCATTGGCTACTGCGCGTCTTCAAAGTGGCTATCGGCTCCCCCCCCCAAAAAAAAAAAAAAAAAAAAAGAATGATCCTCCGCGGCTTGAAAACGGTGAAACTGCGGACAATTCGTGCCTTAGAAATACCGGAACTGATCATTCTCGCCTTGTATAGATGGCTTAAATGACGATTTGTGCCATACTGCACCGAAAAAATTGCCAAACTGGCTATTCGCGCCCTTAAAAGATGAAATTGACTATTGGCGTCGAATTGACTATAAAGGACCGTGTCCATCTTACGAACACATTGACGCCCCCCCCCCCACCCATTTATGTCAAAAAAATCACCATTTTATATAAATATAATTTGAAAACCCCTCCCAAGGAAAATTCCTGGGCACGCCACTGGCACGAGGAGTCACGAAACTCCTTTTTTTTGTTTATTATTATTATTATTATTATTATTATTTTATGTCCTGTCCTTTGTTCACAGGGCTAATGTAGACGCGGTATTTCTAAGCTGTGTTTCCGCGTGGTAGGAAGAAAGGAGAGATTTTTCCAGAATTTCTCCGTTTTTTCATGGAGACATATGGTTTTTATACTTTTTGACATCACGACAAACGAACATTCCTAAAAATCTTGAAAATTTCGTGACAGGACAGAAAAGTATCCGTGTGTACAGGGCTTATGAGATAAGTGAATGGAACAGCCCATAATAAACATTCTGGGGGAAAATATAATAATATCACAAGACTCACCCGTCTGATTGTCTTCGTTAGCTGAGCCGCTCTCCGTCAAATTGTCTTAGTGGGTGGCTTTCTTTATTCAATAATAATTGGTCTACAGAAAAAAAAACAAAGCAATTTATTTTCTAACACAAAATCAGTTTTTTCACTACTTTTTTTTTCGCGAGATAACTTTTTTACCAACTGACACAAAAAAGAAAGGTTACAGATAAACACTTTCCCGCTCGAGGCAAGCTGTCTTCAGTAAGTTTGATTTCTTGATTCGAAGAAGGACGCTTCCTTCTCTCATCGTGTTCTTGTGGTCATCCGCTTCATCGCTGATCTCCAGTCGGTACAATCTCTGGATAGGTCTGACGATGTCTTTCGTTGCCGTCTTAACCTTGACGACTCGCACCTTACCATCCTTCCCAGGTGGCTCAATGACTCTACCAAGAGGCCAATTAATTCGTTACGTTGAATCTGCCCCCACCACGATGACTACTTCTCCCAACTGGACCGGTCTATTCTCCTTTATGCTTCGAAAACGAGTTAGTAGGCAAAGATATTCGCTTCTGAAGCTCTTCTTTCAACATTTGTCGCTGCCGGTGTCTCCTAGTCAGGCTCGTTGAATCCAGTACGTCTAAATCTGGGTTTCCTGCTCCACGAACGCCGTGTAAAAACATCGTTGGAGTCAGGGCTGCAAATTCTTCGCAGTCTTCTGATAGATAGGTCAAGGGGCGGTTGTTCATCACAGCCTCAAATTCGCAAATTATAGTGGCCATGTCTCGAAATTCAAGGCAAGATCTACCCAGTTTTCTCAACAGCAACTTCTTCAAAAGTCCAATGAGGCGTTCCCACCAGCCTCCCCACCACGCGGCACTCGGAGGTTTGAATTTCCAGTTTATCTGTCGAGTGGAACTGTAGGAAGCTATCTTCTCCCAGTCTATGGCTTTTAATGCATTGTACGCCCCCACGAAATTAGGCGCCCTCTCCGGGATGCAAATCTACGAAACGCCTGCAAAAATCCATCAGTGGATAAATCTTCTACCAGTTTCATATGAACCAATCTTGTAACCGCACAAGTGAAAAGGCAGACCCATGCCTTTTCCTTCTTTTTCAAATACAGCGGTCCGGCTAAATCAATTCCTGTGACTTCGAACGGCGGTGTGTCGCTTATCCTGTCTTTCGGAAGGTCTGACATTTCTGCCTGAGCGCAATGACTTTCGAATCGCCAGCACTTCACACGGTGCCGATATTGAAGATGCCTTCTTCTGGTCCGATTCGACCCAGTCCTGGCATGGGTTTGTCGGGAAGAAAAATGGGCTACTTTTGTCTTCAACCGAATAAAAGAAATTCGATCTCTGACTCGCCCCTCAAAATGGCGCCACCTCGTTGGAAAGATGAATCCTGCAGACCTCTCAATGGGAGGCTCCCATCCAGAGGGTATTCGGTTACCGAGCTCATTGAATCTAAATGGTGGGAGGAACCGGCTTGGCTCCGAGAAAAAGAAGATTCATGGCCGAACCACGTCTTAATATTTGATGAGGATGCTGTTAGTGGCGAAATAAAGAAATCGACGGCATCTTGTCTTTCGGCAACAAAATATGATAACTGCGCTTGGATGTATTCGTATTTTTCCAACTGTCATAAGATGGTCCGCATGATCGCGTGGATATTACGTTTCCTCAACAACTTCCGGTTCAAAGATCAGAGGAGACAAGGAGAAATTTCTGCTGAAGAATACACCGAAGCAGAGAAACATCTCTTGAGGAGTGTACAACGGAGTTTATTGATTGGAAACGCCACAGCTTTTCAAGTTTTGCCGTGTTTCAAGGACCAAGATGGTATTTACCGTTTGCTTTTTCCCATGAGGCCTGCGCCAATGAGTAACTCGATAGGCCCAGGGGAGTCATCAAGAGACAGAACGCCCAGTCGTTCCATTTCATCCATCGGGATACCAGTAGAGACGGGGGGAATGTCATCACAAATTTTAGTTTGTCCCAAAACTTCAAAATTGCAACAAAACTCGGTCGATGGTGAATATACGTGAGCACGGTAGACTTCATGCTCGACGTGAGCCGTTTGTTGTCCACCAAACAGAGCATGTACCAGTCTTTCTTTTCTTACCGCGTTGTATTCTAAATCGGCAGCGGTCGAACTCAAAATATAACTCCTCTGTGACCCTGAATCGAACAGTGCCCTTACTCTTTTTGTTGACGCTTTTCCTCTAAGATCAACGACCAGGGTTTGTACGATTACAACAGATCCTCCGACTAAACTTGACATGGCAACATTGGTCCCGATTGGGCCTACACTTGTTGCTGTTCGGCTAGAGATCTCTCGTCCAGTGGTAGGTTTGTCATCTCTCTGAGGACACATGCTAGTGGTGTGAGATATAGAGCAAAATATCACATTTAAGCCTTGTTTTGCAACCCTTGCTCAGATGGCCAAAACGGAGGCACCTGAAACAACGGCCTTTTTTCGTTAGTATCCGCTGTTTCTCTTCAAGGGTAAACGATCTTTTGCAGTTGCTGTCTCCGTGGGACCCCTCACAAAAGACACAGGACGCATCTTTGCTGTTAGCGAGTAAACCAGCAGCTGTGGGGACCGAAACTTCGGCGCGACTAGGTACACTTTTTCTTGTTATTGTCGTTTGTTTCTGGTCGTCTTTCACCCCAAACCCTGACATTGCGAGCGTAATACGCTTCTCTTCTTCGACTTCAAATTTAATGAATTTCATTAGTCGATCAAGTCTATCTGTGGAAGTTAAGCGCTCGCCTTTTTGGTCGATTCGATACGACGTTGCCACGTACGTAATATCTCTTCAGGAAGGCACGACTCAACCATGGGGAATAATATTGAGGAACAAGTATCAGTCGCGACATGAAGGGTCTCCAATGCTCGCAGGTGGGCTTCCAGTTTGTCGTACAACGCCGAAAGTCTCTTCTTTTTGGGTCCTTTCGCGTTTAATAAGACTAATCGGAGTAACTCCCCACGTACACCTCTATCAGTAAGTCTTCCCGTCCATATCTGCCTTTTAGGGCTTGTAGTGCTTTTGGATAATTAGAGGCAGTCGGGGGGTAGGCATCAATGACCTCTCGTGCTCGAGAACCAGGGATAGTGGCCTGAGTCAGGGAACTTATCAGAAGCCTCAATCGTACCGTCGCTATAAATTTTTTTTCGAATTGGGCCCAGAATCTAACTCAGTCTTTTAGTTCACCACCAAATTTTTCAACTTCAAGATGAGGCAGTTTAAACTTTCGTCGATTATCCGAGCTTGTCCTACTCGCCTGGTCATTCAGCCCCCCCTCATCAGAAGTCAAGTCCTCGATAGTTATTTTTAGTTTATAAAATCGGTCAATTAACTCGTCAAATCCAGCCTGTTCCTCCAGTTTTTTCACTACTTTTTTTTTCGCGAGATAACTTTTTTACCAACTGACACAGAAAAGAAAGGTTACAGATAAAAACTTTCCCGCTCATAATCGGTTTCCCACACATTCATTAAATATTCCAAGGGAATGACAGGTCTCAGTCCTCCGGCTCAATCTTTTACAGAGGTGGTCCACATGTTGAGTCCAACCAATCTTAGAGTCCAGCCAGAGACCCAAAAACTTAACTGGCGCACAACTGGCAAACTGCCTCAAACCGAAGACCAGAAGTTTGGTTTTTTCATTGTTCAAAAGCAAGTCATTACTCAATAACCAGCCCTCAACCTCTGCAAGTTCCCGGGCTAGGTTCGTTAAGAGCGTATAAATATAGGAACCACTCGCCCTTAATGTCGTATCATCCGCAAACAAAGTGACTAAAGCTCTTGTAAAGGATGGAAGATCATTAATCATTATGAGAAAGAGCAATGGCCCAATGATAGATCCTTGCGGAACTCCTCTTTCAACAACAGTAGGGTCAGACGACTCGTGCTGGAAGACAACCCTTTGTTTCCTGTTCGATAGGAAATCTGATAGAAGGTCCAGAGCTTTATCATGAATACCATATTTCTTTAACTTGCCAACCAGTTTGTCATGGATAATGCTATCAAAAGCACGTGATAAGTCACAGAAAGCGGCTGCTGTGTACGATTTTTCCTCGAAGGACCGATAAACGTCCTCGACAAAAGACAACACAGCTTGAACAGTACTTCTTCCTCACGAAACCCATACTGACCAGAGTACAAAAGACCGTTTTTAGAGAGGAAATCGTACATCTGAATATAAATCGCTCTTTTCAACACTTTAGAAACTACTGAACAAACGGAAGTGGGGCGCCAATTGCTGCAGTCACTCTGAACGCCTTTGCCCTTATAAAGAGGAACGACTTTCGTGACCTTCAACACATCAGGGAAAACTCCCTCTCGAATACATAAATTGATTACCGAGGTGCAGTCACTGTGACAAAAACCAGTGATTTTGTCACTTGAGTGACTACTGAGGGCCTGTTCTATAACTTTTTAATGTCACTATCACTGTTTATTTCCACCCTTCCTCCCCATCAACATGTGATTTAATTTGGGGCGGACGGTTGGAAAAGGATATTCCTAGGAACCCTGAAATTTTACAGGACAGGCCCCCTGTAGCAGTTCGTTTGAGCAAATGCCTAATGTTACCGGACTCGCCGGCATCTGTGTGAATTTCATTCCCGGACCCAAACAAACCCTATTAATAGGGCAAATGAGAGACACGATTTCGCAAATCAATTTTGTTTGCATCGGTTATAAAAAAATATATACCTATAATTCTTTTTCTAACTTTATCCGTGTGGAAAACTCCAATGAAGGGCGAACCCACAGCCACAAATGCAAACATGAAGGTGAGTCATGGATCAAAAACTGCAATGCACGAAATTACCTAGGAACATAGGCATAGCCAGAGGGGGGCAGGGCTAGGCAGCTGCCCTCTCCTAGACTCAAAAATGCAGATTTAGTGGGGCAGTTACCCACCCCTAGATGCATTCTGAAAGTACAAATCTTTTAGGATAATCACATTGTGTTTCGTCGGCGCTCACTAAAAAAATAACTTCACGGATTTCACTAATAAAAAAATACATTTCAACGGGTTTTGTCGCTCACAAAACGGATATCGCAAGGGTGACATAATTCAAAGACCAAATTCGCCGTTTTTACGTCCTAGAATACCATGTTCGCAGACAGACGCGGATTCAGTATTTGCTCAAGAGAGGTGCTAGAGAAATGGTGTGGTTCGCTCTACTAAAACTGGTTTGACAGCCTTTTAACACAGCCTTTTTTTATTTAAAACTAGCTATTTGCACAATAAAACCGGCTAAAGTAACTAAACTCACGCCTAAAAATACAAAACAGTCGATTCGCGTTTTGAAAATGGCTAAAACTGGACTTCACGTGCCCTAAAAATGGTGGCGACTGGTGAACTTCTGAAAATGCCTAAAAAGATCATGATTACACCGCCCGAAAGTCGCTAAATCGACCATTCGTGCGCTAAAATTGATCAGACCGGCCATTCTTGAGCCAAATATGACCATAATGCGCGCTTTTGGCTTGACGGACTAATGAAGCCCTGAAATTGGCCAAAATGACTTCACGTGCCCTGGAAATGCCTAAAAAAGATTATTCCCTCCCTGAAAATGGCAAAATCGACAATTTGCGCACCAGGAGTGGTCAAACTTCATGGCCTTGGCTTGATGGACTAGGTATTTGAGCCCTGAAGATGGCAAAACTGACGATTCGTGTCTTTAAAATGGCTAAAATTACTATATTTGAACCCTAGAAATTGCCGAATTTACATTACGTGCTCTAGAAATGGATTTCCTGACGAATCGAGCTCTAAAAATGTCTGAACAAGTGACTCCTGCCCTGAAAATGGCAAAATAGACCATTCGGAGCGCCGAAAATGGCCAGCCTGGCTGTTCTCACCTTGACTTGGGACGTACTATTCGCACCTATAACTGGAAAGACCGTGCGCCCTAAAAATGACAATAATAGTTATTCAAGCCTTGAAATCGTCAAAACTGACTCTATGTGCCCTGAAAAGCTGTGCCCAACAAAGTAAATAAATGTCAATTTTGAAGTAAAGTATTCAGTTTTGAGGTAAAGTGATATTTTTTGCGTGGAACCGCAAGTTTCAGGGTAAAATCGTCAGTTTAGAAACGTCTTTGGGATGAAATCGTAAGTTATGGAATTAAAACAGTCAGTTTTGGGGTAAAATGACCAGTTTTGTATTAACGTCATTAGTTATGAGGCAACACGTCAGCTTTGCCGTTAAATCGTCTGAATTTGTATAAAATCGTCACATTTGCGATGAATTTGTCATTTTTTTTGTGAAATCACCTGTTTTCAAGGCAGAATGGCCTAAAATCACCCGTTTTGAGGAAAACTTGAGTTAAAGTGTGACAGTTTTAGAGTAAAATATCTAATTTTGGGGGGAAATTGTCGTTTCGGGTGTAAATGGAACAGTAAAATTTAGTTTTAGGTTAAAATCGCCAGTTTTGTGGTACCATCTTCATTTGGAGGGGGAGGGCATGTCAGCTTTGGCCAGGAATTGTACGTTTTTTTTGGCAGTTTTTAGTACTGAGTGGTCTGTTAATTGCAATTAAAATCATTCGTTTTTGATCTTTTAGGTTAAACCCGCCATTTTTAGGCGGAATTCACCAGTTTTTTGGGGTAAAGACTTGCATTTTAAAAGTTGTACTGTGAAAGTTTTAGTATAGGCGTGAACACTTTGTCTTTGGCGTAGAAACGTCAGTTTTGAAGTAAAATATTCAGTTATACCAGAGTGAAATATTCAGTTTTTTTGTTAAAAAACGTCAGTTTTGAGTTAAAACCCGTTATTGTTTGGTTAAAAAATGTTGAATTTTACGTATCTCAGACAAGACGTTGATGAAAAGTCGGTCACCCTGTATATTTTTGAATGCCATGTATCGATTTCCCGGGGAAATCGAATTGTCTGTTAAAAGAAATTGTCTGAGTAGAATTGTCAGTGTTTGGATAGAAAATCAGGAATAGAAGGCTAAAACAGATAATTTCCGAACGAAGATGTGAGTTTTTGTGAAAACTCAGTTTTCGGGGAAGAATTTGACGATTCATTGCGCTACCAGTTCTTTTGTTGGGGTCTCTAGTTACCATAACGTCCCTTGGTCAAGGGCTGGCTACGCCCCTGACTAGGAAGGTGTTTTTAAAAAAAAATAAAATTATACTAGATCACTGTAGCACAGGTCTTGGAAAACGAAGTGAATAAAAATATATTACCGACCTACACTGAAGTTTCAATTCCAAGTCCAAGAAAAAAAGTCAACAGACGAGGGATAGACTTGGGGAGATTGCTCCTGTGTTCATTGGGGTGATAGATGGCTAGGTGACGGCTCCAATTTTAATTCAAGAGACTCTAGCGCAGTGAAGCGATAGAAGTGACGAATGAAGAGGCGATTATAAGTGAAAAAGAATGTCACCGTTAGAGGGTCGGAACGGTGATTTCAATGTGGTCGTCACCGGAGCCAACAGTGACGGAGTAGTCACAGTGACAAAATCACCGACAGTGAAATCACACCTCACCTCTAGCACTTTCCCAACTTAAGACGTTCTTTTTTCTGTCCGGCGGGAAAACTGCGAGTAGTACTCGGCAATGGCGATTGACTTGTGCCGGCTTTGTTCAAAAGAGAGTTGGAGGCCTCGGCTGGATCCGATGAAGTAGTCGGAGACTTTCTCGATGGATTCACGGTAGAGTCCTGCATAGGAGCAGCAGGTGGCAGTGACATCGCGAGGCTTTCTTTTATGCTGCTTTTGAGGTCACTATTGAAATATTTTGATTTCTTTAGTCTAGCTTCTTTCCAAGTGAACGACAGTTGCTCACTATTGAGCAAAAAGTTCAACCGAGTAAGAGGCCTGCTTCGTTGAGTGAGGCCACTTTCTTCTTGCATCCTCACGAAGTTGTGTTGGTAAATTACGAAAGCATTTACACAGGCCAGGTTGATTATATCGTAAAACAAGCAAAGTGGCCACCTTTTTGTTTTACGATTGCAACTAGAGTTAGCATACAGCTGGTCGTTGAGCGTTGTATGGTACACAGCGTTGTATGAGTGTATAATGAATGGTTTTTTGCTGTACGGGTGATGTTCGGGCTGATCGTGCATGAATGACACTAGAGTCACCAGTTTTCCTTCTTTGGCTTTGTAAGAAACTGCCATCATTTCTTCGTGGTACAGGAACAGTGATGATCCAACTTTGCGGTTTTGAAACTTTAAGTCGACGAAATTCCGAGGAAGCTCTATTTTATTTTTTTTATTGTCCCGACAACAGTAAGCCCTCGTTGGAGAAGTTCAGATACTAATGGGACGCTAGTGAACCAGTTGTCTAGTGTCACATTTCTATTTGTATTTTCAATACTTTTGACTGGGTGTTTCACGAAGTGTGATGCCACCGGCTCATTTTGAGGCGTGGATCCTTTCCCGGTGTACGGAATGGCGTCAATCAGGTACTTTGTAGAAGAGTCCACCATGGCAATTATTTTAATGCCGTACTTAGCTGGCTTGTTGGGTAGATACATGCGGAATGGACATCTTCCGCGAAAGCCAACGAGCTGCTCGTCTATTGTGACATAGCTTCCTGGCTTATACTGCTGTCTGCATTTGCTGATAAACATTTCCCAAAGTTCTGAAATGGGACCGAATTTATCCAAAGGATTTCGGCTAGTCTTGTCGTCAAAACGGAGAGCACGTACCAGAAATTCAAATCTTTTGATCGACATCGATGCTTTGTACCAGAATCCACATTGTGACGGGTCGAAGAGCAAGGTCGTTGGCAGGAGGTTATCTTTTTTCGCTCCTCCGTATACGAAGAGGCCTATTAGAGCTTTAAGCTCTTCAATGCTTTCAATTTCGTCATTGGTCTGTGTAGTTTTGCGAATCCGTTTGATCTCTTCATTTGTGTGTTGGCGAATTAGCTCCAACATCTCCGAAGTCAAAAAGAGAGAAAAGCAATCAATAGGTTCAATAGCATTTCTTGCTTCTCCAACTGGTCCTGGCCGAATGTGAACTACGTTTTTCCTTGTCACTTTTGCTTGGGTGGACTTCGGCTGGCTACTCCACAAAAATGCTGTCCCATCTTTTTTTTTTTTTTTTTCCACTGACAGTGGGGCCCTCATAAGTAAGTAAAAAGTCAGCTTCTGGGTTTTCTTCCGCTTTTTTCACAGTGGTGCCGTCAGAAGCAGTGCTTGGATCTGGTGCCGCAACAAGCTTCAATTTTTTATTGACCGTTGCTTTTTTCGAAGATATTTTCGCTTTACGCTTGTGCCCTGGTGCTGATGCCGTCAAATTTTGGGTTGAGGGACCTGGTAGGGGGTTATCTGGTAATAGTTCGCTTTGGAGAATATCGCACGATATTGTTGTTTCTGCAGCCTCCAAGTCAAACTCTTCCACTTCGGTTTCATTGTCTGAGGAAGATACATCATGTGAATTTGGATCAAAATCCGGATCTTGAGCATCTTCCACATCAATTGAGTCCAGGAGATAGGCAGGTTCTTCACAGTTCCACAAATCTTCATCATCTAAGCTCAACGTATCATTAACCTCTTCGTCTTCCAAACGTAACAAAAGCTCTCTTATTTGATCGTCACTCATGACTTTCCTAGCTGACCTTCGCTCCATTTTTTTCTGAAACAATCATAGTCCTATTGAAAGAAACTGGAAATTGGTTTCCAAGTTAGTGATTATTATATACATAATACGTAGATACATAGTTGAATAATGGAGGGTGAGAACGGTGGAAGAGCTTAATTCGAGCACAAAGTCAAGAAAAAAACATTGTTGAACACATTATAGTTCAAATTAGAACAGATGTAGGGGGCTATACGCCCACCAGAATTCACGAAGAACGCTTACATCATCCCCAAGCCAGCATTCGCTGGAAACGAGAAGTATATTTTACGCTAACAAATAGACCTTCGATGTAAACGGTCACTAAAAATACGCCTTAACTAGGGTGTCTAATGGAAACGCGGAGTATTATTTACGCCGTTTCACCCACCTTATTGTAAAGGCGTATTTTTTACGTGTAAGAATTTTTTTTTACTTACGTTCTGTGAAGTAACTCTCTGTCGGAAGGAGCCGGAGGTTGCACTCACACTGAAAGGACACTCGTGAGATAGCATATCTGAACGGACGAATCCCCCACTCAAACCCCTCCATTTCTACACACCAAAGAAGACGGCAGGAGTAAAATTTACTCCGCGTTTCCATTCCAGGGTTAAGACTACAAATCTCAGGAGACAGCCATCTCAGTTTATTTTGGCCAATTTTAGCCTTAGGTAGAACCGCTTTGGGGATACAAATGTCTCGGTAAAAAACGAGAGTCTTAATAAAACTATCAAAGGTGTAGTGCGTGGGCCGGTGCTTGTAACGATGCCGGTCCGTCTACAATTAACGTACCTCGCGGAGTCGGCCAGGGAACACCTTGCGGTTGAAGTCAGGCCTTGGGGTTGCCTTTTGGGACGCGCCACAAGGACACTGACCCGCGCACAAGAATGTTCCTGGAGGCTAGAGTACTCCGCGGTTGAGATCAGGCCCCGGGGTTGCCTTTTGAGACGCGCCACGGGGACACTGATTCGTGCACGAAGATGCTCTAAGGGAAGGAGAGTACTCCGCGGTTGACTTCAGGCTCCGGGGTTGCCTTTTAGGGCGCGCCACGGAGACACTGGATCGTGCACGGAGATGCTCTCGGACAAAAAAAATAAAAATAAAAATAAAGTTTATTTAGTCAGCTTTAGGAACGGGGGGAAACGCGACCGGTGACGACCAAAAGACGACTGAATTGTTGGAGCTCAAGCTCGCTTTATATAGGGCTTTTTGCCCCCCCCCCCGTTCCTCTATCTTTCCTTTTTTATTTAATAAATATGTGAAGGAACAAAATTAAGTCGCGGATGAAGCGAAGAATAAAAAATGGAGTGGAACACAACACACGCCGCCCCCAGCGTTCCGCGACTCGCGTGTTGCTTACGTCTGCGTCTGTTTATCCGTCGGAAGAATCGAGATGACGACGCCGTGAGAAGGGACGTTCAAAAACTTACGCTTTGGTGTCTGTGTACACCTATTGGTGGATAGACACTTCGGTGCTGTTCTTTCAAGAGGTGTAGGGTTGTAGGCGTTGGGTTTTATTCGTTGAATAGTGTCGACGGTAATTCTCTCAGGAGTCCTCCATGGAATTTGCTCTCTCATCAGGGATTCGACCGGAGGCTCGCGAAAAATCATTTCTTGCAATATTCTCTTCAGTTCGTGGTCTTCCATTTCCATTTCTAAACTGTCAGCTGACACTATTGCTTGTTTTGTATTTTTGTATCGTTTGTAGTTGATGCGTCATAAGCACGGGTCGAACCGGAGTGGCGGTTTAGAAATTCGTCCGGAACGAGTCGTGTAATAAGGTGATACATCTGCCGCCTGTACTGGGTCTTCCATCGTGGGTCCATAGGGGCTCGATGGAGACAGTTGTAGATGCTCTTCCGTTGAGTTTTGCGATGGGCGGGGTAGACTGGGTGACATAGGGTTTACGGCAATCTCTTCGGGAAAGAGGAAAGCTGGCTTGACTCGATCGATCGAAACACGGGTTTCTCTATTCGGGAGCAGAATTTTTAACGTTTTGTCATCCCTCTGTAGAACCTGGTGTGGTCCGCTGTATGTGGGCTGTAGCGTCCGTTTGTTCGAGTCGTTCCGCAGAAAAACGTGTGTGCAGTTTTTTAGCGCCGGACTAATGAATGGTCGTCTCCATTTTGACATTTCCCTGAGATGTTGCATATCTTGTTGGAAGTTTCGCAAGAAGTCGTCGAAGGTGTTGACAGGAGGCGTAGGCACGAAAAATTCTCCAGGCAGTCGTAGAGGTTGATTGAAGAGTATTTCTGCAGCAGACGTTCCTTCCTCCCTCTTAACAGCAGCCCGGAGTCCCAACAACACCGGATAGAGAATCCTGCTCCAGTTTTCCGAGTCGAGGTATGTGGTCAGTGCTGTTTTAAGCGTTCGGTGCCACCGCTCTATTGTTCCATTAGCTTGTGGATGGTAAGGCGTAGTTCGAATCCGGGTAATGCCCAACATTTGAGTCAATTTGGCAAATAGATCCGACTCGAACTGTCTACCTTGGTCGGTGGTGAGCCGCTTGGGTATTCCGTAGCGAGAAATCCAGTGTTTATAGAATTTTCTGGCGATTGTGCTACTTTCAATATTTGTTAGTGGAATTGCTTCCATCCAATGCGACCTGCGATCAATTAGGGTAAGACAGAATCTTTTTCCTTGGGAAGGCGATAATGGGCCGATGATGTCCATGTGTACATGTTCTAGTTTTGCTGCCGGTGTAAAATTTCCGATCGCTGAACGTGTGTGTCGTGTGGTTTTGCACGTTTGGCAGGCTAAACATTGCCTTGTCCAATTGCCGATGTCTTTATGCATTGATGGCCAGAAGAATCTCTGGGAAATCAGTTTTCGAGAAGCTTTAATCCCAGGGTGGCTTAATCTGTGGAGTTTTAGAAAAACTGGTCGTCGAAATGACTCAGGCAAGTATGGTCTATTACTCCCGGTGGATGTCTCACATACGATCTTGACGTTCATTCCCGGCACGGATACACAATCGAATTTAAGATTGGACTGGGCGCGGAGAGATGGAATCGAGGTGTCCTGTTCCTGTCCCATTGCCAGGGCATTGTAATCCTCCGATAGGGATATCTCTTCAATCCTGCTGAGTGCGTCCGCTACAACATTATCTTCTCCTTTTCCATACTGTATATCTGTGGTAAATTGAGAGATAAAATTGAGATATCGTAGGCGGCGCGGACAAGTAGTTCTGGAGTTCCGTTTGAAGACATGAGCGAGCGGTTGATGATCGGTCAACACGGTGAATTGCCGTCCCTCGAGAATTGATTGGAAGTGCCGTATAGCTTCGTATATGGCTAACAACTCTCGATCATAGGTGCTGTACTTTGACTGGGCAGGCGACAGAGTACGGGAGAAGAAACCGAGAGGTCTGAAAGTACCGTCTACCAATTGTTCCAATGAAGCTCCAAGCCCAATGTCACTAGCGTCTGTCTTTAAGAAGAGTGGTGCATTATGAACTGGATGAGTCAATTGGGTAGCGTTAGTCAAAAGAGTTTTTAGCCCCTCAAACGCTTCAAGTGTGGACCGATTCCATGTAATAGGCGTTCTGTCGTTTTTCTTAGACGTGCTGAGATACGCATTGAGTGGTTTCTGCACCGATGCCGCGTTAGGTAGACTTTTTCTATGAAAGTTAACCATACCCAGGAAGCGCCGGAGGTCTTTGACGGTTTGGGGAGGCTTCATGGTGCAGATTACGTTTATGCGGTCCTCTAAAGGTTTGATGCCGTTTGTAGAAACTTCGTAGCCGAGGAATTTTACTTTAGGTTGACCTAATACGCATTTTCCAAGGTTCAGGGTGAGCCCGTGTTTGTCTAGGATACCTAGAACAGTTCTCAAGTGTTCTCGGTGCTCCTCTTCGTTGCGTGAAGCCAACAAAATGTCGTCCAAGTACACGAATACGAAGGGTATATTCCTGAATAATTGGTCCATGTAACGCTGAAATGTCTGTGCTGCGTTTCTCATCCCGAAGCCCATTTTGACGTACTCAAAAAGACCGAAAGGTGTCAGAATAGCGGTTTTGGGGATATCTTCTGGTGCGACTGGTACATGATGATACGCCTTGTTCACGTCCAATGTTGAGAATACAGTGGCGTTGTGTAGATGATAGGTGAAATCGTGGATATTCGGGATTCCATACCTATCAGGTACAGTACGACTGTTTAGCAAACGATAGTCTCCGCACGGGCGTATTGTACCATCCTTTTTAGTTACAATATGGAGTGGGCTGGCCCATGGGCTACGTGATGGACGGCATATCCCTAGCTCCATAAGACGAGTGAATTCCTCCTTCGCCGCGCGGTATTTTTCTGGTGCTAGCCGTCGGACCTTACATGAGACGGGTGGTCTTCGAGTCTCAATATGATGTAAGATCCCTTCTGAGGCTTCAGCAGAGGCGAGTCGAGGTTTGGTTAAATTTGGAAATTCCTTGAAAATGTCGGCGTAGCTGTTATTTTGAGGGATCGCGGAGATGGACAGTGATTCAGAAGGTCGAATTTGTCCAGTTGTGCTGAGACCAGTAACTTTGTCGATTAATTTTTTCTGGCGGAGATCTATCATAAGATTGTAATGTTCGAGAAAGTCTGCCCCTAGTATGGGTCGTGGTACCTCTGCCGAAACAAAGTTCCAAGGGAATGAGCGACGAATGCCTAGGTCCAATTTACGAAATTCGATTCCATATACTGGAATGTTGGATCCATTGGCTGCTTGCAATGTGAAATTTGCTTCTTGAAGAATGCTGTCTTTTTTCTTCGGAAGTACTGATACATCGGCTCCGGTATCAATGAGGAAGTGACAAGCGGAGTTACGATCAAAAATGAAGAGGCGACGGCTTTTGGTTGCTGAGGTATCGAGGCCCGTCAAACTTGATACCGATTTTAGTTTTCCGAATTGTCTTTATTATCTGCTTTCCACTGACAAGGTTGTTTACATTTGTGAGCCTTGTCACGGAAACGGAAGTGGTAAAAACACAGGTCGTGAGTATTTCGACGATTATTAGACGACGAACGAGATAGCGATCCGCGGTGAGGTGTAGGTGTTCGTGATCGGGTGCGCGTAGCCGTTTGAATTTCCATTAAGCTCAAGCGTAGTTTGTGAACTTCCTGAGTTAAAAGGTCGAGGCGTGAGTCAGAAGACGGTTGCGCTTTCACGGCGTCTGCGTCGGACTCGTGAATTTTATCGGCCACAGCCGCGATTCGAGCTAAGTCGTCCTCCTCAAGTACGGCGAGGATCGTCTTCATCCGAGTTGGTAAGGCACGTAACCTGACATCTTTAGAACTTGTTCGGTGGCATTCGCTCCGACCAAAGATTGCATTTGACGTAGCAATTGTGAAGGCTTCGAATCTCCTAAGTGCGTCTCCTCGAGCAGCCGAAGGATACGTCTCTCCTCGCTCTGGCTGAAGACTGCTGTCAGACGTGTTTTCAGGCTAGCGTACGGTGTGGGGCCAGGATTCGCTGCTAGATCGGCAACCTGAGTGAGTATCTTGTACGGCAACTGCCCGATGATCAGCTGAAACTGTCGTTGTTCTCCGATGATATTGTTTGCCGCAAAGATAGCTTCCACCTGAAGAAACCAGAGTATGGGATCCTCTTCCCAAAACGAAGGGAATCGTGGAGAAAAAGGTTGAAGAACCGCTTCTTGTTGTCTAGGCACGATGTTGGCGCCGACGGCGTTTCCCGGTATTTGGTCGACCATGGCGAGATGCGATGCACGTGACGATTCGATGAAAGGATCACGTCGGGGTCACCAGTTTGTAGTGCGTGGGCCGGTGCTTGTAACGATGCCGGTCCGTCTACAATTAACGTACCTCGCGGAGTCGGCCAGGGAACACCTTGCGGTTGAAGTCAGGCCTTGGGGTTGCCTTTTGGGACGCGCCACAAGGACACTGACCCGCGCACAAGGATGTTCCTGGGGGCTAGAGTACTCCGCGGTTGAGATCAGGCCCCAGGGTTGCCTTTTGAGACGCGCCACGGGGGCACTGATTCGTGCACGAAGATGCTCTAAGAGAAGGAGAGTACTCCGCGGTTGACTTCAGGCTCCGGGGTTGCCTTTTATGGCGCGCCACGGAGACACTGGATCGTGCACGGAGATGCTCTCGGACAAAAAAAAATAAAAATAAAGTTTATTTAGTCAGCTTTAGGAACGGGGGGAAACGCGACCGGTGACGACCAAAAGACGACTGAATTGTTGGAGCTCAAGCTCGCTTTATATATGGCTTTTTGCCCCCCCCCCGTTCCTCTATCTTTCCTTTTTTATTTAATAAATATGTGAAGGAACAAAATTAAGTCGCGGATGAAGCGAAGAATAAAAAATGGAGTGGAACACAACAAAAGGCTTCATTGGGCCCACGCGCCTCAACGACGTCGAGCCAATCAACTTTACTTAAGCTCCAAATACAAAAGTTTACATTTTCGGTGCTGTACACGAATCTCTTTGGTTCAACATTCGACTTGACGGGAAAAGCAAAATGTTTAGTTGGCAACGCTGCATTCAAGCCTTTTTAACGGCTTCCTTATTGAATCCCGTCACATCACCCAAGCCACTGAATTATACTTCTTTTTATATATTTTTTTTTAACTGGAATACCAGCCTCGAACAATTAAAAACTCTTTGTTTTAGTTAAAACTGGGAAAAAGAGACGGAAAAATACGCATTCTCGTAATAAATTCCTCTTATCTAACTGTTATAGTTGGCGCTCCAAACCCTCTGGCTAAGGAAAAGTTAAAATGAAACCCTTGTTTGACTTTTCTTCTTCCGCTGCATCCTCTTCATTTTCCCACTCCTTTCTTTTTTTTTTTTTTTCTCACCACCACATCCACAAAATAAGCCCAAGAGGGAAATCTCCGCGTCGGCATTTTGAACATCACACGGCAAGCACAGTGGGAATGATAATGGTGGGCGGGGCAAAAAATAACACAGGTAACCTATTTGTATGCATGTAAATACTCGCGGACTTTTTCTTCCTTTTCCCCCCGAGCAGCCCCCCCACCCCCACTCTTCATTCTGAGAGGCTTTTCCTTTTCCTTACCGCACGTTTATATACACACACCCTCGCGCGTTTGAAATTCCTTTCTTTAAGAGGGTCTTGCACAGACGAGAACCCCCCCCGCTCCCTCTTCATCATCATGATCCTGCTGTAATACATTCTCAAAAAAACTGTTCATAGAAATGGAGCTATAAGCGTCAAGTGGTAAAAGGTTGTCTTCAAAATGTTTCCCTGGATTTTTTTTTTTTTTTTAATGAGTTTCGCTTAATTAAAAGTGTAGCTCTTTCAAAGTTTGGATAGCGTTTATAATAGAATTTTTATTGAGAGCCTGAGTGGAATAATTTACGTAATTTATAGAGCTAACGGAAGTTTGAAAAAATATAAAAGAAAAACTCCAGCCCTGGGAAACCAGAAGAGAATTTAAAGCAGTGATGAAGTGGAGAGAGTGGTAGGTTCCTAGAAAAATCTATTTTCTAATTGACTAATTTTTTATTCAGGGTAAATCGACGGATGAATAATGAAAAGGGTGATTACATTTTTTTTTTTATGCAGAAACTTTTATTATTTCTTTTCTCAACATTACATCGGTGGAATAATAATAATAGAGGACTAATAATTTATTATTACTATACCTTCGATGTTGTTCTTTTGATTTTGAGGATCCGTGCATAACTCTACCTTTGAGCAGCCTTCATATCCACATAAGGCACGACTCCTCTCTCACTCACTCACTCTCTCTCTCTCTCTCTCTCTCTTCTCCCTCAATCCAAAAGGGGTTTTCTCATTAACGAGATGACTTAACTCTCACTCCAAGTTTCGTATGTGACATGTGTAAATCAACAGGGGAGCGTTCGAGCGTGTTTAAAATATACGGCGCAGATTTCTGGGTTGCTCCGGTACTGAGTTCAGTCAAGGAAAAGGAGGAGATATACACGAAAGGGAGCAAATATAACAATAGGCTGGCTTCGAGTTATCAATTAATTACATTTTACGTCCATTTAAAAGCCGAGTAGGTACATTTCGAATATACAGTTTCAAGCTTCTCGGTAGTGGTAAAGAGGTAGGATGTCGTGTCTGTCAATCTTGATCCCTTTCACTCTACCGCGCCCTGCACGCAGTCAACATACAGACTGTCAGCCCTCGTGGCCATACCAAAAGCCTCAGCAATTCAAAACTGTTTTACTATAGATTAATTCGTCATGTGGTATACTTTGAAAACATGAGAAGTGAGAGGGGAGGGGAGGCTTTGTTCTGCGATGCCTTCACCCACAAGCTCGAACGTTACAAAGCACGCGATAATCTCAGATTTTTTTTTTTTTTTGTAAATATTACAAAGCATTTCCTCACCCCACCATGCACCAAACAGCGCTTGGGCACAGGAATACGAAAAGGGAATCAACTTCCAAGTTTATAAACTGGTAAAAACGTGTCATTCTAAAACCCTTTGGGGCTGAATCTCACGTACAGTGAACCCATCAAACTGGTGAGATGGGCAGGGTAGAGGGGGGGGCAGAGAATGATAAACGAAACCCACACAGCTTTTTTAGAGCCGCAGATCAACGTATATATGTATATCCGTGCGGGAAGCTTTCATCAGAAAGTGTGGGGCAGCACGGGAAGGGTGGTGATATGGTGGGGGGGGGGTTCAAATTGATTTCCGTAGATTAAATTTGTTCGTTCTATAACGCGTGTGATACTTTTCCCCTTCACCCACTCCTGCCGACCGGCCGAATCCCCTGCGCCGATATATTATTTCAAGCGGATTTGGATCGAAAGGAAAGACTAATAGATACGGCGGCCTGTAAATTCCCTCGATACTCTGATATTTCTGTTCTTGAAATGGATACTGCTATGAGGAGGACGAGGAGGTGGCGGGGAGGAGGGTGATTGAAGGTGGGCGATGTAAACTAATTGAGTTGAAAATTCAGTTTAATTATTCGTTGCACGCCGCTCGCTGGTATGGAGGAGTGTGGTTTATGAAGACAAGTTCAAAAATAGATTACTGTTTCTCGTCCAGTATACTGGCGAGCAAAAGGCATAAATTTAATGGTTTATGAAAGGCTAGACACTAGACAAAGCTATTTATTGAGAGTTGTTTCAACTAGCGGTGTAGTGTGTCTAAAATGACCCCCCCCCCCTTACCATCGCCGCCACTCCATTTAATACACTCCGTATTGAAATGTCTGGTCAAAAATCTGCTCGCCCAGCCCCCAAACCGGACCAAAATTCGATTTATTAACTAAATATGAGAACGAGAAGAACTAAAAAGAGAATATGGCGAATTCGCAACTGCAATTTGGATAAATAATAACCGAATCGGTGGGTTCGAGAAGAGAAATAGCGCTGATTTGCTGCTAAATTTGCAAAATACGCTAATTCACGTCAGAAATTAGGATAAATCGCTGTATAGCGGCTAAAAGAGCCCGGACAATCAAGCTGACGACAGAGCCACCGCGTGCGAAAGCTGTCTGCCAAGAAATAACATCACGTCTGTGAGTTCTAAGTATGCGAAATTGCAGATTTTAGGTCCGAAAATTCAAGAAATTGCCAGCATCTGCAAATCTTGGTAACGCAGTGCTTTGATTTTCAGTGAACTTGGAACCTGGGGCAAGCCGGCCACGACAGCGCTAAAATTTAAGCCACAAAATTGAGTGTTTTGTCAGTTTGAACTGCGAATTGACGGCGTTCTCACTGCTCAATTCAAATGCCTTCTAATTCGCTAGTGACTGACATTGAGAAAAAGTGTTCATTTCAGCTAAAAATAAGCAATTTTTCTTTAAATTTGTCCCGAATAACTGCGACGTATCTGTAATTCAGCGACGAGTTAGCGTTTTTTCTCAATTATAAGGAGGGAATAAGCGATTTATCACCTCTTTCGAAGCAAAAAAAAAGCGTTTTTTCCTCACATTTCAGCCGTGAAGCAGCGCTTTTACTCAACTACCTGCGAATTAATTAACGTTTTCCTTTATTTTAGGCCTTGAAGAAAATTTGCGAAAATTTACCATTTTTTTTCCGTGAAACATTCAGTTTCTCGGGCTAAATTTCAATATTTTTCGTTATTGAAGAGCAAAATGTTACCGTTTTAATGCTATTCAGCCATTTTGAATTGGCAAATTGACGACTTTCGAGTTAGAACCGATGTTTTCGAGTAAATCGAGGTACAGGCAGCACCTTCCAAGGTACGCTCACGTACAAAAGCAGGAACGCAAAAAAGTGAGTAAACACCAATTCGTGGTTTCTGGAGAAAACTTCGTGGTCAAAATGGTCAAAGTAAATGAAATCGATAATTTGCCGTCTAAAAACGACAAAAACGCTAATTCAAGGCTATTTGAGAGCTTATGTTCATGACTAAATGCAAGAAAATCTCTTGCAAAATCGCCAATTCTTGCTAAGGCTCGTTTCACACACGCCGTGTGATCCAAAATTCAATTTCTACGCGGCAGCGGTTTGAAATGGTTTCTCTGTTCACACGTGCCGCGTTTGCGCGGCGTAGCAACCGTTCCTCGGGAAAACCCCGCATGTGTGAAACGAGCCTTACCCAGAAAAGGTGCTAATAAGTGGCTAAAGTTGTTAAAAACACCGATTTTCAGCTAATATTGAGAAAAATAATAATTAATTAGTACAGCTAAATTCGAGAAAAACTCTAATTCCCAGTTAAAATCGAGAAAAGTTCTAAATCGCGGATAAAATGAGGGGAAAAAAATCCCTAATTTGCTGCCATAATTGAGGAAAAATGCGAATTAGTCGCTAAAATTACGATTCGCGGATAATGTGTAGCAAAAACTCTAAATGCACTGCTGAAATTGAGAAGACGCGAATTCGAGCATTCTGAAGGCATAACTGTGAGACTGAAATTGAGAAAATTTAGAAAAATCGTTGAAATCATGGCCATAGGTGAAGAACCCCACAAATTAGCGGCTTAAATTTGAGAATTGGCGCTAATTGGTGGATTGTGTGTTGAAATAACGCTGAATCGTGGCTGATAATATTTTTTTCTTTCCAAGTTTTTCACAATTTTAGCAGCGAATGAGCGCTTCCAGTTAACTTTAGCCGCGAAGTATGCATTTTATCATTTTTGGGATTGAATATTAGCAGCATGACTCATGTCAGTCCTAGCCAGAAATTCGCGGATTTTGTCAATCTAAGAATTGGAGTTTTTCTCAAACTTATTTGCCACGAATTAGCGCTACTTCTCAAATTCAACCGTGAATTTAGCAATTTGTCTTGATTTATGACTCGAATCACCACACATTTCCTAAATTTTAGCAGTGAAACTGATCCACGATTTATCGTGATGTCCATTTTAGCGTTGAATGAGGTGTGAAAGGACCTATCGTCAACTTCAGCGACGAATTAACGCATTTCATCATTATTGAGAGGTAATATTAGCGGTTTACCTCAGTCATAGCAGCTAATTGACGGATATTTTCAAACTGACCCTGAAATTGGCGAATTTTCTGAAACAGATACATGAACTATCGTTTGTTTGGCCATTTTAGCGACGAACAAGCGCTTTTACTTAATTTCATGCAGCACCAAATTAGCTGATTCTCTCCATATCCGCGAATTAGCGTTATTCCGCATTCAAATTGCGAATTTAGGTGGGGTTTTAGGGTGGAACTATAGCGGTTTGTCCAGTTCTAACCATCAATTAGCGGGTTTTATCAAGTGTATCCGTCAATCAGGTATTTTATCCATTTTCTTAGCAGGCTATTAGCGCTTCTTTTCAATTTTAACTGGGAATTAGCGTTTATATTCACTTCTTATGGTCATCCGCCTCAGATCAAGCGCCTATCCAAGGACCCCATCGGGTACACCACAGGGACAACCCGGACAAGGACCAGCCGAACATCCGGAAAGCAAACAGGACGGTAACAGAAGCCGAAGTGGAACTCCGAAAAGATACCGCGACAACCGGACCCAGGACCACCCTGGACGAACTACAGACAGCGCGAAGGGCGCTAACTTCCAACCGGAAGGACTCCCAGCGAAACCCCGTCGTACCCTCAGTTGTTCTCCCCCTAGTGGGTGAAGAACACCGATCCATCTCCCTGTGGTGGAGGATTCTTCTCACAGCTTCTGGTCTCAACGAAGGCCTCACCTTCCTGCCCTTATACCTCACCCGGGTGAATCCTTACCAGAGGGTTTAGCGCCTTAATTGGCTGCCCTTGAACTCCTGGTGAGCGACAGAACCACTTTCCTGTCCTCAACCTAACTGCAGGAGTGGAAGATCAACCGACCATCTACCTAGGTGATCTGGAGGAAGCGCAGGGACGCTGAAAGATTTCTAACCCGGAGGACCCACAGTCAGCGCCGAGGGACGCTCACTGACAACCACGAGGACCTGGGGCAAGGGGAAAGGTCACTAACCGACCGTCTGACCAGAAGATCTGTGGCAAGCGCAAATACGCTAACTGATCGACAACCCGGAGGACCCTCAGTCAGCGTAGAGGGACGCTCACAGACGGCCCCGAGGATCTGGGACAAGCGCACCGTAGGCCCCAGAGATCTGCGGCAAGCGCAAGGACGGTAATAGTACTTCGGCCCGGACAGCGTCAAGGGACGCTCAAAGACGGATCCGAGGATCTGGGGCAAGCGCAAAGGCGCTAATTTACTGTCAGCCTCCAATATTTGTGGCACGAGCAAGGGAGCTATCCCAACGTCAAACCTCAGCGCCTAAAGACAGCGTGAAGGGACGCCTATTACCCGTCGGCCATGACCCTTGCCGCTAATTTGTGGTTTCAGGGTGCAATTGAGTAGAACAGAATTGAAAACGAATTTCTAATTCTAGGTGTTTGGAGGCTTTTTGACAGCTAATATCGTGAAAAAACGCTATTGTCCTGTCAAAGTGACAAACCGGTGGGTAAAAATAAAAAAATTAAAAATCACTACATTGCAGCTTTTATTAAGGTCTCAGGTATTATTAAGGTCTCATTCAGATGCCACTATTTCATGATTAGGGCTCAATTTTATCCATGAATAAGCCATTTTAATCACTTTTTGTCGCAAAGTCAACTTTTCTCATTGCAGGTCATGAATTGGTGTAGTTTCATCAGTTTTAAGTATGAATTAGTGACTTTCCTCCGCTTTCAGTGGATTTACGGAATGGATTAATCAATTTTAGCCCGCGGAAGTTGCATCCAGGAACCATGGAATGGCGTATTTCTTTGTTTTAGTTTGGAAGCGTTTTATCAATTTGAGCTAGAAGTGAGTGCTTCTTCGTATTTTGAGTTCCAAATGAGCACATATTGAGATTAATATGCACCGAGGCTCTTCATTGGGGACATTCTCATTCTCGCAACTACTCGTTGATTACCAGATCCAGGGCTGTGGCGCATCCATCCCTTGATCTAGGGGTGGGCAGCTTCACTGGCGTAAATGTCAGATCCACCATTATCGCCATTCGGTGATCCAAAGCTAGTCCGTCATCAGAAACTGCATTTGAACAGAAATCGTCAACTAGATCTCAGCCGGAAACCTGTCGATTGTATCCTTCTATTTCGAATTTTCAGTTCACAAACTGATAGATAACTCTCTCCCCCTCAGAAAGTGTTACTTTTGGAAATATACATACTTTTAGTTTTGGTCCGCGGCATGGACGATGCCAGGAGCTTTTAAAAGCAAAGGCTCACGAAATTGGGATTTTTACGAAGCCAAAAAATTGGAAAGAAAAAGGTTTTTAGTGAGCCAAAGACATGTGTGTGAATCAAATCATTTTAACGAGGCAAATCAGCGCAATTGCAGTTGAGCAAGCCAATACCCACGAAAAAGCGGGTTTTAGGTGATAAAATGGTTCTCTGTAACAAGCAAACCCCGAAAAATTGGCGTTTTGACGAACGAAATGCGCGAAATTTGTTTTTGAATGAGGCAAACACCACAAAACTGGATTTACAGCCATGGAAATCCTCGAATTTTATGTTTTGAAATCCACTAAAGTGGTCTTTGAGTGAGTCGGATGCGCGGAAATGTGCTTTTTATTGTGAATGATCCGCGAAATTGGGTTTTGAAGGAGGCAACTCCACGAGATTGTTTTTTTTCAGCTTCATAGGTTTTTTAGTTAGCAAAATCCGAGTTTTTCGAGTCAAACGTGCAAAAGTTGGTTTTTTTTTTTAGCAAGAAAAGTCCCCAAAATTGGTTTTTAGTGTGTGAAATTTGAGGCATTTATTTCTAAGTGAGCCACATCCGGGAAAACATTTTTTCAGGCAAAACAAATAAGCAAAAACAGTCTCTGGATTTTCGTGAAATATCTTTGATCGCGACAAAAACCAGCGAACCATCTCAAAAATGCCTCGATATTGGTTTTTTAGGGAGTGAAATCCGAGAAAGTGGTTTAATGCTGAGTCAGAGCAAATGCAGATCTCCCCCCCCCCTGCCAGATTTTAACTTTTCGATGGCAGCTGTCCCACTAAGTCGGCGCTTTCAAGTCTATAAGAAAGGGCAACTGGTCTCCCTCTGGCTACGCCCATGCTGTGGCCCCTAGGTTCTTGCGGCTCCGTTTTTCTTTCCTTTAAGGCTCAGATGCACGAAAAGAAATGAGCTCGAAATGGACTCACTACTAACCCTCCGTGAAGCCCACAGGTCCAGGCTGCTTCAAATACGGTTACCATCACACCATCAATGGCTTCAAAACCTTGGCATTGGAAGGGGGGTGGGGGAAAACGCGTGGAGGCACGTTTGGAAGTACACACCTTCATAAATAAACGGAGCAATAATCTTTAGGGAGCCAAGCTCCCGTTGAGTGAGTAAGAACCCTAGGTTTCAACGTGCTTCCCGACCTCAGAAGTCATAAACCAGGGGATCTATTGTCCTATTTCAGAGGAAAGTTCAATCTACGTCCGCATTATAGTACTGGACGTAGCACAATTAGTAAAGGGATCAGGCTCTCCACAGTTCTCCACAGGGTAAAAAAGGCGTACCTGAACCAGCGGCGAAGACCTCAGCGAAATATAACAAAGATAACAATTTTTCATACAGTTAAGTTTTCCAACCGGATAATAAACGACCATTAGTTTTCATGTTATTGAATACGATGTGTTTATAATTATGACAAAGAAAAACGTCGAAAATGCTACCGGAATTCGGGGTATTGTTTTTCTCGATGTAATGACAACTCACGATGTACCGGCAAGTTGGGTAGGAAGCACATGCTGAGCCATTTTGAGAAATTATCAGCATTCATGGACATCGCATGGAGTGCAAAAAAACTGTTGGTGGGGTGAAGTACATCCTAATCGGCGCCAGTATAGCGCTACCGTCGATTTCTTTAGTCTTTGGCTGGTCTATAAAAGATTATCAAATTTATTAAACTGTGTTTTTTTTTTTAAACTTGGGTGGCCCAAGCAGGGGCTCAATTTTGCTGCGGGCCAAATTCCATGAAGTTGGAGTTTGATCAAGCGAATGTCAAGGAAGTAGGTTTTTGATAGAGGAGAACCCACGAAATTGGGATTTTGACGAGACAAGTCCTCAAAATTTAGTTTTATAGGAGCGAAAATCAGCGAAACTGGGGTTGGGACGTTATAAGGGAGCGTTTCAGACTCTAGTCAAACTAGAGAACCTTTAAAACACAGGTACTGCAACACGCTATCAGCGCCATATTTGGTCCCTCGGTCGTTATGCAGTCGTCAGGGTAAACAAGTATGATAACATGAAAAAATGTCATTAGAGTCTCAAATTTTTTCTTGTGCCATGATATTTTTTTTTAATTGTTATTTGTTCTGCATTACAATTGTCATCGTAAGTTTGACAATTGTAAGTTGACGGAGTCCGGCTTTTTAAATTCCCGTCAGAACCAGAAAGGAGAAAGAAGAGGACCGAAAATTGTCTGAGGGAACAATGGGAGCCCACTAATAAATTACTCGAGAATTTGTGAAGTGAGTACGATTTATACTTAGTTTAGTTGCAGTCCCGTTATTTGAGTTTTTCGCTTATTTTTTGCCGTTTTTATAATGAAATCATCAATGGCGATGTTTGATAACTCCGTACGAAGCCAATAATACTCTTGTTTGGCACCCGAGATTTGCTTTGGCAATAACGGGCTTTTTCTGCTTTGCAAATAAATATTAATTTATACATCCTGGATACTCAACAGGGTGAGAAACACGTCAGATATTAATAAAAAAAAAATGATTCGACTCATTGTGAAAAACTACCTTTATTATTATCTTACCCCTATTGTTGTGTCTTTTTACAAGTTAATCTTAGAACCGCGTTTAGAAACTTCTTTTATATATTTTGAATATTTTGATAAATCATAATGGACATATGAAAATAAAAACATGACAATCTCCCCCACTTTTTGTTTTTCTAATTAATGACGTAATCGTTTAAATAACGGGGCGGTCGCCTGTTCCTAGTAGAGCGACGAAGATAATGTTCCGGAGGCGGTGAACTGGTTAATGTTTAAGGTGCCAATTCTTCATCTTGTTGCTCGGCACTAGGCGTCGATTGTAGATCCGGTGAGGAAGTCTGATGGGACCGTGTCGGAGAGCCGATTTGATGTTCGAACGGCGGTGATCGTGGAGAGTTGGGTAGATTTTTGGACGTTGGAAAAGGGACTCCTAAATATTTGCGAAGGAGGCTGAGGTGGCGAATGCGACTGAAAATCTTGTGTGGAAGTCTTCTGGGGAACCAGGGTTGCTCGCAATTGGTCAATATGTCGCTTCAGTTCTCTGCCTGTGTCTAGTAAGACGATGTAGTGGCGCTGTCCTAGCTTCTGACTGACGGTCCCGAATCGCCGATGTGCATCCGTGTCTGGACTCTCTCTCCCACTTTAAAAGTTCGAATAGTTGTGGCAATGTGAGGATAGCAGTTTTTTGTTTTCAAGTTGGGTTTGATAGCGTCGAGACGTATTCTTAACCGACGATTTAAGTACAATTCAGCTGGTGACTTTCCACATGCTAAAGGCGTAACCCGGTAGCGTAGCATGGTACGTTTCAATTTTTCTGAGAGGGGAACAGGGTCATTTGAAGCCGTGCGAAGACGTTGTTTTAGGGTCTGAACGAATTTTTCAGCTAAGCCATTAGTTGCTGGGTGGAGAGGTGCTGTTAGTTTTTGGAAAATGCCGTGATTTTTGCAGAAAATTTTGAAATGGTCGCTAGTGAAGATTGAGGCGTTATCTGAAACGAGGACTGATGGGTAGCCATGCGTCGAGAAAATATCATTGAGCATAGTAATAGTTGACGCCGTTGATGGGGGAGTCTTCGATATTCGTACTTCGGCCCATTTCGATTTAGCGTCGACAGTAATTAAGAAATAGTGATTTTCGAATGGGCCTGCATAATCAATATGTAAGCGTTCCCAATTTTCCTCCGGTTCGTACCAGGGATGTACCGGAGCTTTAGCAGGGCTGTGTCGGGTTGGGGCACATTTTTCACAAGATTTGACGAGGCGTTCAATATCGAGATCTATCTTCGGCCAGTATACACATCGTCGAGCGAGCTGTTTCATTTTAACCACGCCGATATGGGTAGCGTGAAGCTCATTCAACAGTTGTTTTCGAAGTTGTGTTGGGATACCGTTGTCAATTGTGTATGGTTCGTCGGACCGTCCGGATTGTAGACGGCGTAGAAGTGGTCCTAGTTCCGGGTCACGGGATGTTGCAGAGGCGATTGTTTCGTACGTGGTCGCTTCGCTCGAAATTTGAAAAAATGTCTGAGCGAAAAGTTTTGACATTTCTTTGTTTAAAAACACATCGGCAGTATTAATGAACTGTTTTGTCGGCGCCCGTGAAAGACAGTCTACGTTTTCGTTTTCAATACTTTTCTTGCAGGAAATAGTGTAATTAAATCCAGACAAGAAAGATGCATATCGAAGAAGACGTGCCGAAGTCATTTGAGGTAAGGTCTTGTTCTGGTGGAAAATATGTGACAGAGGTTGGTTGTCGGTGACAAGAGTGAAGTGCTGACCGTATAAGTAATTGAAAAAGTAGTTGACACCGAAAATTATAGCTAGTGCCTCACGATCAAGTTGGCTGTAATTCATTTCCGACTGTGTCAATGATCGAGAGTCATAGGAGATTGGTCTTTCACGTCCATTTACATCGTGGCTTAGGACTGCGGCGACACCGTGTGGGCTTGCGTCTGTGGCTAAAATTAGGGGAAGGTTTGAATGGAATGAGCACACGCTCACTACATAGCTCTTGTTTGAGTTTGAGAAAAGCTGTGTGACATTGATTTGTCCAGTGAAATTTTCTGTTTTCCCGTAATAACGTGCGCAATGGGTAGGTTAAAGACGAAAAATTTGGAATGAACTTCGAGTAGTAAGTCACCATGCCCAAAATGCGACGCAGTTCTTCGACGTTGGAGGGTGGAGGCATTTCAGCAACTGCTCGGACTTTTTCCAAGGATTTTCGAATTTTGTTGTGTTCTATTATGTGACCGAGGTAGTCAATCTGAGTTTGGAAGAAGGTACACTTTTTTTTGTTTACGTGTAAATCGTTTTCAGCTAGACGTTTTAGACAAGCGCGAAGATTTTCCCTGCATTCTTCCAAGGTAGCTCCATGGATAACTATATCGTCGAAATATGCTTCTGTTTTCTTGAGGCCGTGTAATATTTGCGTCAAGATTCTATTAAAGTCGGAAGGAGCCGTTTTTATCTCGAAGCTTAAGCGATTCATACGATACGTTCCTCGGTGGGTGACCAGTGTCTGAATTTCGGAGCTTTTCGTGTCGACTTTTAGATGGAGGTATGCTTTGTATAGATCCAGCTTGCAAAAGAATTTGGAATCTCTCAGACTATTCAAAACGTCGTCAATGCGGCGTATGGGATGGTTTGCGGAGACGAGATTTTTGTTAACACCACATTTATAGTCAACGCAAATACGGACGTTACCATCTGGCTTCGGTATTATCACCAGAGGTGAACCCCAGTCACTTGCGGTGACGGGTGTGATAATTCCAGAAGATTCAAGGGAATCTAGTTCTTTTTCTACTTTCTCGCGCAAAGCATAGGGAACGTTACGAACTTTATTAAAACAGGGTGTTGCATTTTCCCGTAAACGAAGCTTAATTTCTACGTTAGGGATGCAGCCGACTTTTTGTTCGAAAACGGTGGCAAATTCGTTAAAGAAGTCTTCTGATGGTGCGTGGTGAATAGAGACAGAGTCACGAGTACGAGTGGTGTGATTTTCGAGGTCGATTTGTTTGAGGCTGATATCGAGGTTTCGTATCCACGTTCGCCCTAGTAGTGCTTGATGGCCAGGAGGAACGACGTATAGATCGCTCGTTATCGATCGATTTTTGTATGTGACGGTGACTTTTACTTTTCCGTGAGGTTTGATGATGTGTTCTGAATAAGAACGAAAAACTAGGTCGGATGGTTGTAATTGTAGACCCAAATCAAGTGAGGCAAAATCATCGGTGGATATGAGGGAATATTTTGCACCTGAGTCGACTTCAAAATTCTGACACACGCCGTTGAGTTTAACAGTCACGATGTACTTGTCTGGGTGAGGTGTCACTTCAAACAGGTCGATTACTACTGCTTCTATGAGGTTATCCCATCCTCGTCGCCAATTGTTGTGTCTTTTTACACGTTAATCTTAGAACCGCGTTTAGAAACTTCTTTTATATTTTGAATATTTTGATAAATCATAATGGACATATGAAAATAAAAACATGGCACCTATCATGATTTTTATTTCCTCTGATTTGAGCAGATTCACTTTGAAGACTCCGAATGGGAGAAAAGAAAGGCTGATGGATGGCGAAAGTTAAAGCCTAACGCCATTCCGATTATATTTGCCGGGCTAAATTCATCACGTGAAAATAAAACGATTATTACGTCATTGAAGCTCGAAGTAATGCAACGGAAATTGAAATTTTTGTCCAATAAAAATATCCCCCTACCCAACCGATTACTTCATTCTTTTTGGACAATTGTGAACTCAGGAGGATCGGGTTTATCCGAAGTCGAAAGCATAGAAAATCCTAAGGGCAGGTCATAAATAAGTATGCTGCAAGTTTTTCGTCGTTAATTAAGGCTTGGCAATGTCAGTGAACGGATTAAGTTGTCTTTCCAGAAAAAGACGCCTGTTAAGATATAAAATGAAGTGCTTCAGGTCATTAATCAGGGCCCTTCGAATAGTCCACAAAGATATGGGGTGCCCAATATCTTTTTAGGGAGGGTAGTCGTTGGCCATGTCATCCCTAAGGAGTGAACCAATTTGCCGAACAGGACGTCTAATTCCTACGCAGTTTTGTGAGCTGAATTGATAAAAATTAACCCTAATACTGTTGTATGATTACTTCTCTAGTTATTTGTTGTTGCAAAAAATGCTCACGCCCTAATTAGCAAATGAACAAAACTACATAGGGTTGGTGTAGGGTTGGTTTGGGCAAATTGGTTCACCCATTGAGGGATTTGTTGGCTCCCCTATGTATTATGAGTCAATTTTCGAACACACTGCGTGGAAAGCTTAGTTTCCTAGGAAATGCCAGAAGGTTCTTGATTATTGACCTGAAAGTCTAACTTAGTTTTAATATTAACGGGCGTCTTCTCGGAGGTCTGGTATCAAAATTTATGACGTAAGTTTGTTTTTATTTCGAAAAACTACGGAGTTTCGGGAATTTCTGTGTCCTCGCCAGATCCTGCAGGTTGTGCGAAACGGAGATTATTAATTTTTCAATAAAAGTCAACCCCCACTTGTCCATATTAAACCTACGCCTATCGACTTCCCATGGATCAGAAAAACTTCTTAAACGTGTCCCTTTCGAAATTACTCATGAGCGTTTGTTTAGTCCATTGGCGATTTTTTGGCAGAAATTACAATTTTTTAGACAAATTAGTGATTTTCCTATTCAAAATCGCTTGTTTTTACCTGCAAATACAAACAATTCTTGCGAATTTCAGCATGCCAAAAATCATTATACCTCAACTGAAGCGGTCCTTGGAATGGAACTGAATATGAACGCTCACCAAACCATCAAATTCGTCGAATGGAGTGCATTTCATTACTATGAATTTCAGAAAATTAGCGATTATTTGGCAGAAATTGCTAAATAAAAGCAGACAGTCACACTAAGCAGTAATTATTGTCGAATAATCGTAAATTAACTGAAAATATCGAACTGCGTTGTAGTGAAATGCACTTTATTCGACATCCAGCTGCCGGAGCGACTTTTTTTTATACTCTGGTAGGCCGTTCACAGTTGGTTACGTTCAATGGACCACTTCAGGTGAAGTTTTCATGACGCTGAGTATGTTGAAGTTCACAAGGACTGTTTGAATTTTGCAAGTAAAAGCAATCGTTATTGAATAGGAAAATCACTCTTTTTTCTAAAAAATTGTAATTTCTGTCGAGAAATCGCCAATTGATGAAACAAACGCTCGTGAGTAATTTCGAAAGTAACACGTTGAAAAAGTTGTTCCGATCCATGAGAAGTCGATAGGTGCAGTGTTAGTATGAGCAAGTTGGTCTCCATTTCGCACGACTTGGAAGAGCTGCCGAGCTGAGGACACAGAAAATAGTTATTTTTGACGAAAATAGCTAGGCCTGACAGAGAAGATCCATACAAATCCACAGATCCAGACAAAATAAATTGAAATACATAGGGCAGAAAATGTCAGATAGTAGCGATGTCTTGATCCCGGAAGTGTCAATACCTTAAAGGCCTTGCCACACAGAACGCAAACTGGGGGCCTGTTCTGTAACTTTTAGTTGAGTGTCACTATCACTGTCACTGTTCCCTGTCCTTTCAACTGATACTTGTAACTGTCATTTGAACTGCTTCCTGTGATAATGACAGGAGTTCCGTAAAACCCATGGAGGTATGAAGAGAGAGGAGGGAGTGATAGGTGTAAAATCAAGTTAACGGGGTGAAGCAAACATACGCCACATTGGTAGTCCCGGAACGCATCAGGATTTGTGCTGAGGACTACTTTATCACGACTGCTGCTCTGTTATCTATATCTTAAATATCAAGGCCGAGGGACCACCAATGTGGCGAAAATCGGCGTCACCCTTTTCAACTTATGCTCCCTCCTCTCTTTTCCTTCCTCCAAGGTAAAACCAGCCTAGTGTTCCTTTATAACCTGAACATTAGCTTCCCGAACGCCCGAAAGCTGATCAAAGGTTATAAACAATACTCTTCAAATGATCCTTGTAACACCACTTGGCTATCCCAAAGGATAGTGAGAGTGTCCCCCCCCCCCGGTGTGACGTCAGGGGAACAGCTACAAGAGAACACTGAGATACAGAACACCAAAACATGACGTCACAACAGGACCTGTCTGTTCCTAAGATCAGTCAAATTCTTACAGAACAAGCCCCCTGGTCCGCTCGCCAAAAAACCATGACTACGAGGGTGAGGAATACTCCGAAACCATAGTTTTTCCGCGTGCGGACCAGTCTGCGCGGCAGTTCGCGTTCGGTGTGGCGAGGCCTTCTAGGTTGACTCACATGTCACAGTGATTTGTCTGGCAAAAATAAAAATATTATTCGCACAATTTCTGGGGATCAATTCATACTAGACCGGCACGTTCAGTGCTCCGATCAGTACCGTAATGTGATTACCACAGTGATTTTTAAGATTTCAAGGCAATTCAACATGTGAGAATTAAAAACAACAGTGAGCACATTTTTCTGAAAAATCACTGTTTCATCAGGGTCCTCCTATTTGCAGACCAACACAACGAATTCTGCGGACGAGCCCATAACTCGCCCTAAAGTGGTCCGACTGGGCTGATTTTCTGTATGTAGACGCTGCTCCGGTGACAGTACAAGCCATCAAATTTTGTTGACGATCCGATAATTTGTTGACCCCTTTCTCCGCACACTGGAGCAGAGTCTAAATACAGAAAATAAGCCCATCCAGACCACTTTTTAGGGCGAGTTATGGGCTGGTCCACAAAATTCGTTTTGTTGGTCCGCAAATTGGGCAGACCCGTCTCATCACTGTTAAGTATGAATTTACCTTGATTCGTACCACGTATAATCAATAAAATCGGACTTGAATTGGATCAGACTTGAATGTTTTGATTTTTATTGATGTTCAATCAGAACTACCACCATGGACCATGGTTCGTGGTCCATAATGGGCTACCATGGACTATTCGACGCATATTATTACCTTTATATTTCTAAAAATGTTGAACCAGAACAACAATTATGAATCACGGAGGATTGAGGCATTTTAAAAGAAAAGTACATTGAAAACTCGCCTTTACTAATTGACACTGTAAAGTATATCTTGGTAATTATGGTTGTTATACTTGCCGTTAAATATACTGCAAAATTGCAAATGCAGGAAACTCGGAAAATAAATATAAACACCCTACTTGTCAAGAAACCCGTGTGATAAAATGATAATGATATGAGGGACCAAATATGGCGCTGATTAGGCGTGTTGCAGTACTCGTGTTTTATAGAGCCTTAGTCAAACCAGACGACTTATAGTTCGTGAAATACAACAATTTAGTCACAATTTACAGTGCTTTCCTAATGTAAAACTTTGACATTTTAGCAACAAAATGATTTTTTTTGTCGTTGTCGATGGGTGGGGGGGGGGGGTGTTGCGAAGTGTTGGTTCGACTCCTGTCCAGTTTTGATCCTCTCTCAATCAATTTTTTTTCTTTTGTTTTCAATTACGAGTTCATGTAAAGGCGAAGGGGTTTTTTTTTTTATCTCGAATTAATTATCGAAGTTTCGCGTGTAAAACAAAAAATTGATCGCGTGTCTCCCCCACCCAACCTTACGCTATACGGTCTCCTCGCTATCTTTCTTCTTTATTTTCCTTCTTCAAAAATTCACAAATTGAAGGTTGCGAGCCCGTGGCGAACGTCAGCGAGTTGTGAAGGTGGGAGTGTCAACAGTGCAAAGAAAAGAGCTTCGCGTATTGTTAAAAAAAAAAAAAACAACAATTATAGCCCACGTGGTCTAGAATAAATATTTGCTCTCTCGACGCCTGACGTTTTCCGTCAATCTCCCCCCCCCCCAACACCAATGTCATCTCGTCTCATAATAATAACGAGGTCGAACGAGTAAGAGTGCTGAGTTGTTTGATTGGTAGGGGGCTGGACTATGAAAACACCTTCAAGTTGTCGTGGTCGGCAATCGTTTTCTTGTTTAAATTAGGTATACTAAACAAGTTAAAATACATAGAAGATGACCCCATTAATCGGAAAAAGTATTTCAAATCTAGACAATAGTAATTGACGTGTTTGCTCCGAGGGAAGAGGGTCGTATGAATTGTGGCGGGGAGGGGGGAGAATCGAACGTCTGGCATTGTACATAGTGATTGGTTTCCCACGACAAGCCACCGACAAGGGACATAATGACCGCTGTCGTTATTGTCCAACTGTAATTTTCCATCTCGTTATCGTTATCGAAATTCAACTCATCAAATTCATTGAGGAGCGTTACAAATAAAAAAAAATAAAAAAACGTTGAGATCCCGTCCTCGCGGTCAACACCCGTCTTCCCTCCACACCACTGCCTCACGCTAAGTCAACAACTGTAGCTTTCAACCTATCATTAGCATAATTATAATAATTACATCAATTAATAACCATTATATCCACTTGTTCAGTAAATAAAACAAAAGATTATCATCTAACAAACTTAAGTGCACTCGACATGCAAACTTTTCTGAAATGTAGCCGCTCATTTCTTATCTTTTCATTTCAAATGAACGCTAATGGAATACCAAAGGAAGACAAAAAGGTTGCTCTGTACAAACAAGAAATTGATCGATTTAATTAAAGAAATAGTAATTTCTTTATTCACTCAATTAAAATTTCAAAGCTTCGAGAAATATGGACTTTGCAATTTTAGTAAGTGATTAGTTTCACCGAGTCGAATTCCGGGAAGAGGTAACTATGATGGGGGAGGGGGTAGTTTGTCTATCAAGTTAATTTAGTGATGAATTTGAAAGTTGCAATGGTTTTTCCATTAATTGAACAGACATTTTACTCGTGATGATCTGTGCCCAGGGGTGGGCAAGATACTTGAGTATTTAAAATACTTTGTATTTTAAATACAAAATACGTATTTTGTAATTGTATTTAAATACTTTTGGAAAAGTATTTGTATTTCTGAAAGTAAAATACATTTTTGAAAGTATTTTGGGCTTTGTATTTGAAATACATTTTCAAAAGTATTTTGCCCACCTGTCTCCCTCCTTGTAATAGTGGGCTCTTGCTGGCTCTCCTTGTTTTCAAATTTAGGCCTTTGCCGCAGCCACCATATAGTTTTCAGTCGGCCTAGGGCCTCACCCCAGTTGTTCTTTCGAGACTCCGATTCGTGAGGAACCGGTGTAATCGCGGGTTTCCCGATTTCTCTCCCCAGGTTTATGAAAGCGGGGGTGAACCCACTGGACTCATGCTGGCTCGTATTCAAAGCGTAAGCGAACTCCGGCAGGTATTGGTCCCACAGTTTCTGGTCCCTATCAGTATACGCCGCCAACATGCGTTTCAGAACCTTGTTCGTCCTTTTAACTGGGTTCGCCTGTGGGTGGTACGGAGGGGTTGTCCGTGTGTTCACCCCAAGCTCCTGCAAACCCTCGCTGAAGTCTCTTCCAGTAAAAGGCGTCCCCTGGTCAGAAACGACCGTGGAAGGGGTGCCCCAACGATACAAAATTCGTTGCTTGAAATGCTCCCAAACTATTTGCGAGGTTGCCGTTCGTACTGGTACTAGTTCCACCCATTTCGAAAATGTATCTAAAAATGATAAAATGTACTGATTTCCTCTGCGGGATCGGGGAAAAGGCCCCATAAAATCAGCGGACACTATAACCCAGGGACGAGACCCAAATCTTGGGTTCATTAGCCCCGATTTACGACGAGATTCCTCTTTCGTGAACTGTCAGACCTGGAACGCTTCCACGTACTTCGCCACATCGCGCGTTAATCCTGGCCAGAAATAGCTTTGGCGTATGCGCGCTAAGGTTTTGGCTCTACCTAGGTGACCCGCTTCCGGCAGATCATGGCATTTCCGAAGTACTAAATCTTGCAGCCCTTTTGGAACAACTATTTTCCTGTCCAACTGTGACGGCCGCCCACCACGCGGAGGAAAGACCCGATAGAGGACACCTTCCTCAATTATCACCGGATGTCTCTTCCTTCACCACAGCTCATACTAGCCTGAGTGGAGGTGAACTTACATTGATACCAGGGATCGAGGAGAGCTTTTTACTTTAAATCCTCCGTTCCTATCGAGTTGATACTCGGGTGTTCCTCGAACTGCCGCGAAAGGGCATCGGGGAGTTGGTTTTCCGTCCCCGGTCGATACCTTATCTCAACTGGATACGGTTGCAGCCGTACTATCCAACGGGCTAACCGGCCGGTTGGATTCTTCAGGCTCAAGAGCCAGCGAAGGCTCGAGTGATCTGTAATAACGGTGACGGGGCTTCCTTCAATGTAAGGCCTGAAATGTTCCAGGGACCACACCACGGCAAGGCATTCGAGTTCAGTGGCCGAATAATTACGCTCAGGGGATGTTAGGGCTCTACTGGCGTAAGCTACAACCTTTTCAGCACTGCCGTGCCACTGTGTCAGGACAGCGCCCAGCCCTGTGGTACTGGCATCCGTTTGTATAGAAAACGGGAGTGAAAAGTCAGGGCGAGTCAACACTGGTGCCTGAGTTAAAATGGACTTGATCCTGTTGAACGCAGTTTGCTGAGCCGTTCCCCAATCAAACCTGGCACCCTTACGCAAAAGGGCGAATAAAGGCTCGGCTATGCTCGACCCATATTTGACAAATCTCTTATACCACCCGAACATTCCGAGAAATCTCTTAAGAGCACGATTTGACTGGGGTACGGGGAAGTTCATGATCGGGTCGACTTTTTCCGGGTCAATACGCATCCCTTCTCGGTCCACCAAGAACCCAAGGTATGAAAACTCTTTGCAGCCAAACTCACTCTTTTCCCAGTTTACCTTGAGTCCATGGGCTTGCAAGCGGTCGAATAATTTGCGCAGCACCACCAGATGGTGCTCGAAAGTAGGGGTTACTACCAATAAGTCATCAAGGTAAGAATGCACATTAGGCCGGAGGTCAGCAGACACGACAGAATCTATAAGTCGTTGGAACGTAGCGGGCGCGTTTGTGAGCCCGAAGGGGAAAAACTCGAACTCAAAATGGCCTTTCCCCGGTACGCTGAAGGCAGTGAGTGGCTTGCTGAGAGTGCTTAAGGGAACCTGTAAATACGCTTGACGAAGGTCAATTTTTGACAGAAATTTTACGTTCTCTAGGTGGTCTAAGAGAGTCACCATGTGAGGCAACGGATAGGCGTCCCGTTTAGTGGCCTGATTGAGCTTTCGAAAATCGAGACACATCCGGAAGGGAGCGCCCGATTTGGGCACCATGACGATTGGATTGTTCCAAGGGGACTCAGACGGGCGAATCACGCCTTCTTGAAGGAGCCGGTCGACCTCCTCTTCAATCAGCCTCCCCATGGCCGGAGAGGTGCGGTAACAACGCTGTTTAATGGGTCTTGTTCCATCCAGTAACTCAATACGATGTTCTACTGATACCCGGCCAAGGCAGGAAGGTTCTGATTCTTGGTAAGACGTCACAGTCCGCTTCAGTTGCTCCTGCTGGTCGGGGATTAACTCTTGAATCCTGGCTACTGTTGCCCCTTCAACTTCCGATTCGCGTACGAAACGATACTTAACGGATGGGGCCTCAAGGTAGGAAAATTCGCCCGACGAGGGAAAAAGTATTAAGCCTAAAGCCTTAATGCCGTCTAAACCAAGAATACATGAAGTGGACAAGCGGTTCAAGATCCCAAACACTATACTTATGGGAGAGATTTTTCCCACGCAAGTGACCGAACACCTCACTTCGCGATCGACGATTTCAACTCTACCGTCTGCCAAACGGACTAAGATGGGAGGTACGGATTGGACCTGATCGATCAAACCCACATTATGAACCACATTGGGGTTAATATATGATCCAGACGCCCCGGTGTCAATTAGCGAGACTAAGGGTTTATCCTTAACCGTAAGGGACAAAAAAAATCTTCCACTTGGCTTGAATGGGCCTCGCACCGAACGGATATGGGTTCCAGGGGTGGAGGCTCCGTTCAAACTCCCCCCTCTTGGCCAGTTTCCCGAACAGCCACAACGGTTAGCCGTTCTGCTCTTTCTACCACAACGGAAACAGAATAAGTTACGTTCCTTCGGGCAACTGTTGAAAAAATGGCCCTTCTCCTGGCAATTCCAACACGTGGCGCTCATTTTTCGTTCACACGAGTTGAGCTCGGATTCCCTGGCTTCAACGGTCGATAGACGACTCACTTTTGCTGGAGAGGTGGATGCCGGCCCTCCAACGTGAGCATAACCGGGAAGATAAACTTTGTAAAGAGCGATACTACAACACCGCGGCCTATTGGCCCCACGTTGGGCGCCAAAATCTGTAATGGGTTAGGGGAGAATAGGCGGCGGTGCCCTAATAACAACAGTCGTTCAAAAACAAAAGACAAAAGAATGTATACTTGTATGAATCATAGAGAAACAGAAAGAAAATAAAATATATCCTCACAAGCCTGTAAGTGATTTGGGGATGCGTTCATCCAAAATAATAATTAGTAAGTGTTTTCAATAATTTCCTTCCAGTTTTAAAACTCAAGATTTTGGGGAACTCGTGAAAACGTTTAGTGGGCCACTCGTTCTCATTTATTTACACAGTTATCCCTAGTTTGATTCCGTTCCAGTGAAACTGTCTCAATTAAGCGGTTGTCCCCATAATTCCGGTGTCCCAAATAAGCGGAGTCCACTGTATTGACATCTTTCATAAATACAGCAGCGCTCTTGCCGAGCTAAGATGAACTCACGGGAGTGAAACTTATACGTAAGAAAACCGAGGAACGAAGTTTAGTTTGGTCGCCATTCACGGGAAGCGCTAAATGTTTTTTAAATTACATTTTAAAGATACCCCGCGGCCCTCCTCACCATAAATGTCAGTTGGGCGAATTAATTTGTGAAACTTTGCAATCCACTCCATTCACTCCAAGTTGACGCTGTCACTTTTGAGACATGTGCGAAGTTGAGCGAATTAAATTATATTTTATTTTTTTATTATTTTTTTCGAATATATTGTTGTTCGGCAAAATGGGCCACGAAAAATGTATCGTTCCCGGATGTTCGTCGATGAATGATGCTGGTGGCGTGATCGGTTTTTTTCG
>CM075943.1:57148743-57191679 GCA_038030265.1 Corythucha ciliata
TTGCTCGTCTAGGGGCTGTTCTTCTCTGCCACGAGAAAGCAGATGGCAGTATTATTGAAAGAGAAGTGGCGAAATACCTCAGATTTTCTCCGTTCAGAACGCATTAACACATCAATAAAGTGCGAGTGTTAGTCAATGGTTTTTGGTTTTCAGTTCTTGATTTTCTTGTCACGTTTATTAAAATGTATTTGCTTGTCGAATCGGTGGTTTATTCGAATTTCTATTATGTACTATATAATTTTGTAAATATTTTCATTATGATAATTTTTATTGAAAGTGCTCAATTTCATAATTTTCATTAGGTACTAATGCCATTTTCAGAAGTTGGGGGGGGGGGGCTTTCTTTGCCCGCGTTGATGGTTGTGGGAACACTAACCCTCGTTCGTATGAGCGGGTCTTCGCAATAGGGAGTGCCGTGTAGGCGTAAGTAGACCCCCTCCCCCAACAGTAAAACTGCGAAATTGATGGGATGGAGGGGTGGAGTAGGGGAGTTATGTTTCCTGAATGTTTGTTTAATGTTCAAGGCATGTTAGTGGTAGGCGTTCTTCGAACATTGCCCTAACATAATACGAACGTTCGTTATGTGCGACATTGTAACACAATTGAAACATTCTATTCTCGTCTGGTTATAACATAAATATAACATTCCCGGAACGTTTTCATGTTACCTGGGCAAATCTATAACCACAGCAAAAGTCTAAGCACAGCAAAAGTCCAACCTCGGCGAATCTCCAACCACAGCAAAAGTCCAACCACAGCAAAGGTCAAACCACAGCAAATCTCCAACCACAGCTAAAGTCCAACCACAGCAAAAGTCCAACCACAGCCATTTTTTTTTTTTATGCAGAAACTTTTATTATTTCTTTTCTCAACATTACATCGGTGGAATAATAATAATAGAGGACTAATAATTTATTATTACTATACCTTCGATGTTGTTCTTTTGATTTTGAGGATCCGTGCATAACTCTACCTTTGAGCAGCCTTCATATCCACATAAGGCACGACTCCTCTCTCACTCACTCACTCTCTCTCTCTCTCTCTCTCTTCTCCCTCAATCCAAAAGGGGTTTTCTCATTAACGAGATGACTTAACTCTCACTCCAAGTTTCGTATGTGACATGTGTAAATCAACAGGGGAGCGTTCGAGCGTGTTTAAAATATACGGCGCAGATTTCTGGGTTGCTCCGGTACTGAGTTCAGTCAAGGAAAAGGAGGAGATATACACGAAAGGGAGCAAATATAACAATAGGCTGGCTTCGAGTTATCAATTAATTACATTTTACGTCCATTTAAAAGCCGAGTAGGTACATTTCGAATATACAGTTTCAAGCTTCTCGGTAGTGGTAAAGAGGTAGGATGTCGTGTCTGTCAATCTTGATCCCTTTCACTCTACCGCGCCCTGCACGCAGTCAACATACAGACTGTCAGCCCTCGTGGCCATACCAAAAGCCTCAGCAATTCAAAACTGTTTTACTATAGATTAATTCGTCATGTGGTATACTTTGAAAACATGAGAAGTGAGAGGGGAGGGGAGGCTTTGTTCTGCGATGCCTTCACCCACAAGCTCGAACGTTACAAAGCACGCGATAATCTCAGATTTTTTTTTTTTTGTAAATATTACAAAGCATTTCCTCACCCCACCATGCACCAAACAGCGCTTGGGCACAGGAATACGAAAAGGGAATCAACTTCCAAGTTTATAAACTGGTAAAAACGTGTCATTCTAAAACCCTTTGGGGCTGAATCTCACGTACAGTGAACCCATCAAACTGGTGAGATGGGCGGGGGAGGGGGGGGGCAGAGAATGATAAACGAAACCTACACAGCTTTTTTAGAGCCGCAGATCAACGTATATATGTATATCCGTGCGGGAAGCTTTCATCAGAAAGTGTGGGGCAGCACGGGAAGGGTGGTGATATGGTGGGGGGGGGGTTCAAATTGATTTCCGTAGATTAAATTTGTTCGTTCTATAACGCGTGTGATACTTTTCCCCTTCACCCACTCTGCCGACCGGCCGAATCCCCTGCGCCGATATATTATTTCAAGCGGATTTGGATCGAAAGGAAAGACTAATAGATACGGCGGCCTGTAAATTCCCTCGATACTCTGATATTTCTGTTCTTGAAATGGATACTGCTATGAGGAGGATGAGGAGGTGGCGGGGAGGAGGGTGATTGAAGGTGGGCGATGTAAACTAATTGAGTTGAAAATTCAGTTTAATTATTCGTTGCACGCCGCTCGCTGGTATGGAGGAGTGTGGTTTATGAAGACAAGTTCAAAAATAGATTACTGTTTCTCGTCCGGTATACTGGCGAGCAAAAGGCATAAATTTAATGGTTTATGAAAGGCTAGACACTAGACAAAGCTATTTATTGAGAGATGTTTCAACTAGCGGTGTAGTGTGTCTAAAATGACCCCCCCCCCTTACCATCGCCACCACTCCATTTAATACACTCCGTATTGAAATGTCTGGTCAAAAATCTACTCGCCCAGCCCCCAAACCGGACCAAAATTCGATTTATTAACTAAATATGAGAACGGGAAGAACTAAAAACAGAATATGGCGAATTCGCAACTCAATTTTTATAAATAATAACCGAATCGGTGGGTTTGAGAAGAGAAATAGCGCTGATTCGCTGCTAAATTTTCAAAATACGCTAATTCACGTCAGAAATTAGGATAAATCGCTGTATAGCGGCTAAAAGAGCCCGGACAATCAAGCTGACGACAGAGCCACCGCGTGCGAAAGCTGTCTGCCAAGAAATAACATTACGTCTGTGAGTTCTAAGTATGCGAAATTGCAGATTTTAGGTTCGAAAATTCAAGAAATTGCCAGCATTTGCAAATCTTGGTAACGCAGTGCTTTGATTTTCAGTGAACTTGGAACCTGGGGCAAGCCGGCCACGACAGCGCTAAAATCTAAGCCACAAAATTGAGCGTTTTGTCAGTTGTGAACTGCGAATTGACGGCGTTCTCACTGCTCAATTCAAATTCAAAAGCCTTCTAATTCGCTAGCGACTGACATTGAGAAAAAGTGTTCATTTCATCTAAAAATAAGCAATTTTTCTTTAAATTTGCCCCGAATAACTGCGACGTATCTGTAATTCAGCGACGAGTTAGCGTTTTTTCTCAATTATAAGGTGGGAATAAGCGATTTATCACCTCTTTCGAAGAAAAAAAAAAGCGTTTTTTCCTCACATTTCAGCAGTGAAGCTGCGCTTTTACTCAACTACCTGCGAATTAATTAACGTTTTCCTCAATTTTAGGCCTTGAAGAAAATTTGCGAAAAATGTCCATTTTTTCCCGTGAAACATTCAGTTTCTCAGGGCAAAATTTCAATATTTTTCGTTATTGAAGAGCAAAATGTTACCGTTTTAATGCTATTCAGCCATTTTTAATTGGCAAATTGACGACTTTCGAGTTAGAACCGATGTTTTCGAGTAAATCGAGGTACAGGCAGCACCTTCCAAGGTACGCTCACGTACAAAAGCAGGAACGCAAAAAAGTGAGTAAACACCAATTCGTGGTTTCTGGAGAAAACTTCGTGGTCAAAATGGTCAAAGTAAATGAAATCGATAATTTGCCGTCTAAAAACGACAAAAATGCTATTACAAGGCTATTTGAGAGCTTATAGTCATGACTAAATGCAAGAAAATCTCTTGCAAAATCGTCAATTCTTGCTAAAGCTCGTTTCACACATACGCAGTTTTCCAAGGCGCGGTTACTACGCGCCGTGGGTGCCTCGCATGTGTGAACCGAAATTCAGTTTCTACGCGGCAGCGGTTTGAAATGGTTTCTCTGTTCACACATGCCGCGTTTGCGTGAAACGAGCCTTACCCAGAAAACGTGCTAATAAGTGGCTAAAGTTGTTAAAAACACCGATTTTCAGCTAATATTGAGAAAAATACTAATTAATTAGTGCAGCTAAATTCAAGAAAAACTCTAATTTCCAGATAAAATCGAGAAAAGTTCTAAATCGCGGCTAAAATGAAAAAAAAAAAAAAAATCCCTAATTTGCTGCCATAATTGAGAAAAATGCGAATTAGTCGCTAAAATTGTAATTCACAGATAATGTGTAGCAAAAACTCTAAATGCACTGCTGAAATTGAGAAGACGCGAATTCGAGCATTCTGAAGGCATAACTGTGAGACTGAAATTTAGAAAATTTAGAAAAATCGTTAAAATCATGGCCATAGGGGAAGAATCCCACTAATTAGCGGCTTAAATTTGAGAATTGGCGCTAATTTGGTGGATTGTGTGTTGAAATAACGCTGAATCGTGGCTGATAATTTTTTTTTCTTTCCAAGTTTTTCACAATTTTAGCAGCGAATGAGAAGCTTCCCGTTAACATTAGCCGCGAATAAACGCATTTTATCATTTTTGGGATGTAGTATTAGCGATCTGTATCTCTCTCAGCCGTAAATTGGCGGATTATGTCAATCAAATTTAGGAATAAGCATTTTTCTCACATTTAGCCACGAATTGGCGCTATTTCTCCCTCAATTAGTAATTTTCATCAAGTTGTGTCGTGAATTAGGACCGCGTTTCCACAATTTCAGCCGTAAAATTAGTGGATTTTCCCATATTCTTCATCAATTTCTTTCTCCAATTTTAGCAGCGAATGAGCGCTTCCAGTTAACTTTAGCCGCGAAGTATGCATTTTATCATTTTTGGGATTGAATGAGCGGAAGGTTGGCTGTGACCAGCGCAAGGGTGCTATCCGACCGTCTACCTAGGTGATCTGGAGCAAGCGTAGGGGCGCCGAAAGATTTCTAACCCGGAGGACCCACAGTCAGCGCCGAGGGACGCTCAATGACAACCCCGAGGACCTGGGGCAAAAGAAAGGTCACTAACCGACCGTTCTGACCAGAAGATCTGTGGCAAGCGCGAATACGCTATCCGATCGAGAACCCGGAGGACCCACAGTAAGCGTCGAGGGACGCTCAAAGACGGCCCCGAGGATCTGGGGCAAGCGCAAAGCGCTAATTTACTGTCTGCCTCCAATATTTGTGGCACGAGCAAGGGAGCTATCCCAACGTCAAACCTCAGCGCCTAAAGACAGCGTGAAGGGACGCCTATTACCCGTCGGCCATGACCCTTGCCGCTAATTTGAGGTTTCAGGGTGCAATTGAGTAGAACAGAATTGAAAACGAATTTCTAATTCAAGGTGTTTGGAGGCTTTTGATAGCTGATATCGTGAAAAAACGCTATTGTCCTGTCAAAGTGACAAACCGGTGGGTAAAAAAAAAAAAAAAAAAAATCACTACATTGCAGCTTTTATTAAGGTCTCATTCAGATGCCACTATTTCATGATTAGGGCTCAATTTTATCCATGAATAAGCCATTTTAATCACTTTTTGTCGCAAAGTCAACTTTTCTCATTGCAGGTCATGAATTGGTGTAGTTTCATCAGTTTTAAGTATGAATTAGTGACTTTCCTCCGCTTTCAGTGGATTTACGGAATGGATTAATCAATTTTAGCCCGCGGAAGTTGCATCCAGGAACCATGGAATGGCGTATTTCTTTGTTTTAGTTTGGAAGCGTTTTATCAATTTGAGCTAGAAATGAGTGATTCTTCGTATTTTGAGTTCAAAATGAGCACACATTGAGATTACTATGCACCGAGGCTCTTCATTGGGAACATTCTCATTCTCGCAACTACTCGTTGATTACCAGATCCAGGGCTGTGGCGCATCCATCCCTTGATCTAGGGGTGGGCAGCTTCACTGGCGTAAATGTCTGATCCACCATTATCGCCATTCGGTGATCCAAAGCTAGTCCGTCATCAGAAACTGCATTTGAACAGAAATCGTCAACTAGATCTCAGCCGGAAACCTGTCGATTGTATCCTTCTATTTCGAATTTTCAGTTCACAAACTGATAGATAACTCTCTCCCCCTCAGAAAGTGTTACTTTTGGAAATATACCTACTTTTAGTTTTGGTCCGCGGCATGGACGATGCCAGGAGCTTTTAAAAGCAAAGGCTCACGAAATTGGGATTTTTACGAAGCCAAAAATTGGAAAGAAAAAGGTTTTTAGTTAGCCAATGACATGTGTGTGAATTAAATCATTTTAACGAAGCAAATCAGCGAAATTGCAGTTGAGCAAGCGAATACCCACGAAAAAGCGGGTTTTAGGTGAGAAAATGGTTCTCTGTAACAAGCAAAACCCGAAAAATTGGCGTTTTGTCGAACAAAATGCGCGAAATTTGTTTTTGAATGAGGCAAACACCACAAAACTGGATTTACAGCTATGAAAATCATCGAATTTTATGTTTTTGAATCCACTAAAGTGGTCTTTTAGTGAGTCGGATGCGCGGTAATGTGCTTTTTATTGTGAATAATCCGCGAAATTGGTTTTTGAAGGAGGCAACTCCACGAGATTGTTTTTTTTCAGCTTCATAGGTTTTTTAGTTAGCAAAATACGATTTTTTCGAGTCAAACGTGCAAAAGTTGTTTTTTTTTTTAGCAAGAAAAGTCCCCAAAATTGGTTTTTAGTGTGTGAAATTTGAGACATTAATTCTAAGTGAGCCACATCCGGGAAAACGTGTTTTCAGGCAAAACAAATAAGCAAAAACAGTCTCTGGATTTGGGCGCACCCCCGCGCGAAATTTCTTTGATCGCGACAAAAACCAGCGAACCATCTCAAAAATGTCTCGATATTGGTGTTTTAGGGAGTGAAATCCGAGAAAGTGGTTTAATGCTGAGCCAGAGCCTGAGAACATTTTGTCGAAACAAAATTTAGATCTCCCCCCTCCCCTCCTGCCTGATTTTAACTTTTCGATGGCAGCTGTCCCACTAAGTCGGCGCTTTCAAGTCTATAAGGAAGGGCCCCTAGGCTCTTGCGGCTCCGTTTTTCTTTCCTTTAAGGCTCAGATGCACGAAAAGAAATGAGCTCGAAATGTACTCACTACTAACCCTCCGTCAAGCTCACAGGTCCAGGCTGCTTCAAATACGGTTACCATCACACCATCAATGGCTTCAAAACCTTGGCATTGGAAGGGGGGGTGGGGGAAAACGCGTGGAGGCACGTTTGGAAGTACATACCTTCATAAATAAACGGAGCAATAATCTTTAGGGAGCCAAGCTCCCGTTGAGTGAGTAAGAACCCTAGGTTTCAACGTGCTTCCCGACCTCAGAAGTCATAAACCAGGGGATCTATTGTCCTATTTCAGAGGAAAGTTCAATCTACGTCCGCATTATAGTACTGGACGTAGCACAGTTAGTAAAGGGATCAGGCTCTCCACAGTTCTCCACAGGGTAAAAAAGGCGTACCTGAACCAGCGGCGAAGACCTCAGCGAAATATAACAAAGATAACAATTTTTCATACAGTTAAGTTTTCCAACCGGATAATAAAGCGACCATTAGTTTTCATGTTATTGAATACGATGTGTTTATAATTATGACAAAGAAAAACGTCGAAAATGCTACCGGAATTCGGGGTATTGTTTTTCTCGATGTAATGACAACTCACGATGTACCGGCAAGTTGGGTAGGAAGCACATGCTGAGCCATTTTGAGAAATTATCAGCATTCATGGACATCGCATGGAGTGCAAAAAAACTGTTGGTGGGGTGAAGTACATCCTAATCGGCGCCAGTATAGCGCTACCGTCGATTTCTTTAGTCTTTGGCTGGTCTATAAAAGATTATCAAATTTATTAAACTGTGTTTTTTTTTTTAAACTTGGGTGGCCCAAGCAGGGGCTCAATTTTGCTGCGGGCCAAATTCCATGAAGTTGGAGTTTGATCAAGCGAATGTCAAGGAAGTAGGTTTTTGATAGAGGAGAACCCACGAAATTGGGATTTTGACGAGACAAGTCCTCAAAATTTAGTTTTATAGGAGCGAAAATCATCGAAACTGGGGTTGGGACGTTATAAGGGAGCGTTTCAGACTCTAGTCGAACTAGAGAACCTTTAAAACACAGGTACCGCAACACGCTATCAGCGCCATATTTGGTCCCTCGGTCGTTATGCAGTCGTCAGGGTAAACAAGTATGATAACATGAAAAAATGTCATTAGAGTCTCAAATTTTTTCTTGTGCCATGATATTTTTTTTTTAATTGTTATTTGTTCTGCATTACAATTGTCATCGTAAGTTTGACAATTGTAAGTTGACGGAGTCCGGCTTTTTAAATTCCCGTCAGAACCAGAAAGGAGAAAGAAGAGGACCGAAAATTGTCTGAGGGAACAATGGGAGCCCACTAATAAATTATTCGAGAATTTGTGAAGTGAGTACGATTTATACTTAGTTTAGTTGCAGTCCCGTTATTTGAGTTTTTCGCTTATTTTTTGCCGTTTTTATAATGAAATCATCAATGGCGATGTTTGATAACTCCGTACGAAGCCAATAATACTCTTGTTTGGCACCCGAGATTTGCTTTGGCAATAACGGGCTTTTTCTGCTTTGCAAATAAATATTAATTTATACATCCTGGATACTCAACAGGGTGAGAAACACGTCAGATATTAATAAAAAAAAATGATTCGACTCATTGTGAAAAACTACCTTTATTATTATCTTACCCCTATTGTTGTGTCTTTTTACAAGTTAATCTTAGAACCGCGTTTAGAAACTTCTTTTATATATTTTGAATATTTTGATAAATCATAATGGACATATGAAAATAAAAACATGACAATCTCCCCAATTTTTGTTTTTCTAATTAATGACGTAATCGTTTAAATAACGGGGCGGTCGCCTGTTCCTAGTAGAGCGACGAAGATAATGTTCCGGAGGCGGTGAACTGGTTAATGTTTGAGGTGCCAATTCTTCATCTTGTTGCTCGGCACTAGGCGTCGATTGTAGATCCGGTGAGGAAGTCTGATGGGACCGTGTCGGAGAGCCGATTTGATGTTCAAACGGCGGTGATCGTGGAGAGTTGGGTAGATTTTTGGACGTTGGAAAAGGGACTCCTAAATATTTGCGAAGGAGGCTGAGGTGGCGAATGCGACTGAAAATCTTGTGTGGAAGTCTTCTGGGGAACCAGGGTTGCTCGCAATTGGTCAATATGTCGCTTCAGTTCTCTGCCTGTGTCTAGTAAGACGATGTAGTGGCGCTGTCCTAGCTTCTGACTGACGGTCCTGAATCGCCGATGTGCATCCGTGTCTGGACTCTCTCTCCCACTTTAAAAGTTCGAATAGTTGTGGCAATGTGAGGATAGCAGTTTTTTGTTTTCAAGTTGGGTTTGATAGCGTCGAGACGTATTCTTAACCGACGATTTAAGTACAATTCAGCTGGTGACTTTCCACATGCTAAAGGCGTAACCCGGTAGCGTAGCATGGTACGTTTCAATTTTTCTGAGAGGGGAACAGGGTCATTTGAAGCCGTGCGAAGACGTTGTTTTAGGGTCTGAACGAATTTTTCAGCTAAGCCATTAGTTGCTGGGTGGAGAGGTGCTGTTAGTTTTTGGAAAATGCCGTGATTTTTGCAGAAAATTTTGAAATGGTCGCTAGTGAAGATTGAGGCGTTATCTGAAACGAGGACTGATGGGTAGCCATGCGTCGAGAAAATATCATTGAGCATAGTAATAGTTGACGCCGTTGATGGGGGAGTCTTCGATATTCGTACTTCGGCCCATTTCGATTTAGCGTCGACAGTAATTAAGAAATAGTGATTTTCGAATGGGCCTGCATAATCAATATGTAAGCGTTCCCAATTTTCCTCCGGTTCGTACCAGGGATGTACCGGAGCTTTAGCAGGGCTGTGTCGGGTTGGGGCACATTTTTCACAAGATTTGACGAGGCGTTCAATATCGAGATCTATCTTCGGCCAGTATACACATCGTCGAGCGAGCTGTTTCATTTTAACCACGCCGATATGGGTAGCGTGAAGCTCATTCAACAGTTGTTTTCGAAGTTGTGTTGGGATACCGTTGTCAATTGTGTATGGTTCGTCGGACCGTCCGGATTGTAGACGGCGTAGAAGTGGTCCTAGTTCCGGGTCACGGGATGTTGCAGAGGCGATTGTTTCGTACGTGGTCGCTTCGCTCGAAATTTGAAAAAATGTCTGAGCGAAAAGTTTTGACATTTCTTTGTTTAAAAACACATCGGCAGTATTAATGAACTGTTTTGTCGGCGCCCGTGAAAGACAGTCTACGTTTTCGTTTTCAATACTTTTCTTGCAGGAAATAGTGTAATTAAATCCAGACAAGAAAGATGCATATCGAAGAAGACGTGCCGAAGTCATTTGAGGTAAGGTCTTGTTCTGGTGGAAAATATGTGACAGAGGTTGGTTGTCGGTGACAAGAGTGAAGTGCTGACCGTATAAGTAATTGAAAAAGTAGTTGACACCGAAAATTATAGCTAGTTTCTCACGATCAAGTTGGCTGTAATTCATTTCCGACTGTGTCAATGATCGAGAGTCATAGGAGATTGGTCTTTCACGTCCATTTACATCGTGGCTTAGGACTGCGGCGACACCGTGTGGGCTTCTGTGGCTAAAATTAGGGGAAGGTTTGAATGGAATGAGCACACGCTCACTACATAGCTCTTGTTTGAGTTTGAGAAAAGCTGTGTGACATTGATTTGTCCAGTGAAATTTTCTGTTTTCCCGTAATAACGTGCGCAATGGGTAGGTTAAAGACGAAAAATTTGGAATGAACTTCGAGTAGTAAGTCACCATGCCCAAAATGCGACGCAGTTCTTCGACGTTGGAGGGTGGAGGCATTTCAGCAACTGCTCGGACTTTTTCCAAGGATTTTCGAATTTTGTTGTGTTCTATTATGTGACCGAGGTAGTCAATCTGAGTTTGGAAGAAGGTACACTTTTTTTTGTTTACGTGTAAATCGTTTTCAGCTAGACGTTTTAGACAAGCGCGAAGATTTTCCCTGCATTCTTCCAAGGTAGCTCCATGGATAACTATATCGTCGAAATGCAGGGTGTTGCATTTTCCCGTAAACGAAGCTTAATTTCTACGTTAGGGATGCAGCCGACTTTTTGTTCGAAAACGGTGGCAAATTCGTTAAAGAAGTCTTCTGATGGTGCGTGGTGAATAGAGACAGAGTCACGAGTACGAGTGGTGTGATTTTCGAGGTCGATTTGTTTGAGGCTGATATCGAGGTTTCGTATCCACGTTCGCCCTAGTAGTGCTTGATGGCCAGGAGGAACGACGTATAGATCGCTCGTTATCGATCGATTTTTGTATGTGACGGTGACTTTTACTTTTCCGTGAGGTTTGATGATGTGTTCTGAATAAGAACGAAAAACTAGGTCGGATGGTTGTAATTGTAGACCCAAATCAAGTGAGGCAAAATCATCGGCGGATATGAGGGAATATTTTGCACCTGAGTCGACTTCAAAATTCTGACACACGCCGTTGAGTTTAACAGTCACGATGTACTTGTCTGGGTGAGGTGTCACTTCAAACAGGTCGATTACTACTGGTTCTATGAGGTTATCCCATCCTCGTCGCCAATAGATGTTTCTTTTTACACGTTAATCTTAGAACCGCGTTTAGAAACTTCTTTTATATTTTGAATATTTTGATATATCATAATGGACATATGAAAATAAAAACATGGCACCTATCATGATTTTTATTTCCTCTGATTTGAGCAGATTCACTTTGAAGACTCCGAATGGGAGAAAAGAAAGGCTGATGGATGGCGAAAGTTAAAGCCTAACGCCATTCCGATTATATTTGCCGGGCTAAATTCATCACGTGAAAATAAAACGATTATTACGTCATTGAAGCTCGAAGTAATGCAACGGAAATTGAAATTTTTGTCCAATAAAAATATCCCCCTACCCAACCGATTACTTCAATTGTGAACTCAGGAGGATCGGGTTTATCCGAAGTCGAAAGCATAGAAAATCCTAAGGGCAGGTCATAAATAAGTATGCTGCAAGTTTTTCGTCGTTAATTAAGGCTTGGCAATGTCAGTGAACGGATTAAGTTGTCTTTCCAGAAAAAGACGCCTGTTAAGATATAAAATGAAGTGCTTTAGGTCATTAATCAGGGCCCTTCGAATAGTCCGCAAAGATATGGGGTGCCCAATATCTTTTTAGGGAGGGTAGTCGTTGGCCATGTCATCCCTAAGGAGTGAACCAATTTGCCGAACAGGACGTCTAATTCCTACGCAGTTTTGTGAGCTGAATTGATAAAAATTAACCCTAATACTGTTGAATGATTACTTCTCTAGTTATTTGTTGTTGCAAAAAATGCTCACGCCCTAATTAGCAAATGAACAAAACTACATAGGGTTGGTGTAGGGTTGGTGTAGGGTTGGTTTGGGCAAATTGGTTCACCCATTAAGGGATTTGTTGGCTCCCCTATGTATTATGAGTCAATTTTCGAACACACTGCGTGGAAAGCTTAGTTTCCTAGGAAATGCCAGAAGGTTCTTGATTATTGACCTGAGAGTCTAACTTAGTTTTAATATTAACGGGCGTCTTCTCGGAGGTCTGGTATCAAAATTTATGACGTAAGTTTGTTTTTATTTCGAAAAACTACGGAGTTTCGGGAATTTCTGTGTCCTCGCCTGATCCTGCAGGTTGTGCGAAACGGAGATTATTAATTTTTCAATAAAAGTCAACCCCCACTTGTCCATATTAAACCTACGCCTATTGACTTCCCATGGATCAGAAAAACTTCTTAAACGTGTCCCTTTCGAAATTACTCATGAGCGTTTGTTTAGTCCATTGGCGATTTTTTGGCAGAAATTACAATTTTTTAGACAAATTAGTGATTTTCCTATTCAAAATCGCTTGTTTTTACCTGCAAATACAAACAATTCTTGCGAATTTCAGCATGCCAAAAATCATTATACCTCAACTGAAGCGGTCCTTGGAATGGAACTGAATATGAACGCTCACCAAACCATCAAATTCGTCGAATGGAGTGCATTTCATTACTATGAATTTCAGAAAATTAGCGATTATTTGGCAGAAATTGCTAAATAAAAGCAGACAGTCACACTAAGCAGTAATTATTGTCGAATAATCGTAAATTAACTGAAAACATCGAACTGCGTTGTAGTGAAATGCACTTTATTCGACATCCAGCTGCCGGAGCGACTTTTTTTGATACTCTGGTAGGCCGTTCACAGTTGGTTACGTTCAATGGACCACTTCAGGTGAAGTTTTCATGACGCTGAGTATGTTGAAGTTCACAAGGACTGTTTGAATTTTGCAAGTAAAAGCAATCGTTATTGAATAGGAAAATCACTCTTTTTTCTAAAAAATTGTAATTTCTGTCGAGAAATCGCCAATTGATGAAACAAACGCTCGTGAGTAATTTCGAAAGTAACACGTTGAAAAAGTTGTTCCGATCCATGAGAAGTCGATAGGTGCAGTGTTAGTATGAGCAAGTTGGTCTCCGTTTCGCACGACTTGGAAGAGCTGCCGAGCTGAGGACACAGAAAATAGTTATTTTTGACGAAAATAGCTAGGCCTGACAGAGCAGATCCATACAAATCCACAGATCCAGACAAAATAAATTGAAATACCTAGGGCAGAAAATGTCAGATAGTAGCGATGTCTTGATCCCGGAAGTGTCAATACCTTAAAGGCCTTGCCACACAGAACGCGAACTGGGGGCCTGTTCTGTAACTTTTAGTTGAGTGTCACTATCACTGTCACTGTTCCCTGTCCTTTCAACTGATACTTGTAACTGTCATTTGAACTGCTTCCTGTGATAATGACAGGAGTTCCGTAAAACCCATGGAGGTATGAAGAGAGAGGAGGGAGTGATAGATGTAAAATCAAGTTAACGGGGTGAAGCAAACATACGCCACATTGGTAGTCCCGGAACGCATCAGGATTTGTGCTGAGGACTACTTTATCACGACTGCTGCTCTGTTATCTATATCTTAAATATCAAGGCCGAGGGACCACCAATGAGGCGAAAATCGGCGTCACCCTTTTCAACTTATGCTCCCTCCTCTCTTTTCCTTCCTCCAAGGTAAAACCAGCCTAGTGTTCCTTTATAACCTGAACATTAGCTTCCCGAACGCCCGAAAGCTGATCAAAGGTTACAAACAATACTCTTCAAATGATCCTTGTAACACCACTTGGCTATCCCAAAGGATAGTGAGAGTGTTCCCCCCCGGCGTGACGTCAGGGGAACAGCTACAAGAGAACACTGAGATACAGAACACCAAAACATGACGTCACAACAGGACCTGTCTGTTCCTAAGATCAGTCAAATTCTTACAGAACAAGCCCCCTGGTCCGCTCGCCAAAAAACCATGACTACGAGGGTGAGGTATACCCGAAACCATAGTTTATCCGCGTGCGGACCAGTCTGCGCGGCAGTTCGCGTTCGGTGTGGCGAGGCCTTCTAGGTTGACTCACATGTCACAGTGCCGTGCCCGGCACGTTAAAAATAAAAATATTATTCGCACAATTTCTGGGGATCAATTCATACTAGACCGGCACTTGACAATGATTCAGTGCTCCGATCGGCACCGTAATGTGATTACCACAGTGATGTTTAAGATTTCAAGGCAATTCAACATGTGAGAATTAAAAACAACAGTGAGCACATTTTTCTGAAAAATCACTGTTTCATCAGGGTCCTCCTATTTGCAGACCAACACAACGAATTCTGCGGACGAGCCCATAACTCGCCCTAAAGTGGTCCGACTGGGCTGATTTTCTGTATGTAGACGCTGCTCCGGTGACAGTACAAGCCATCAAATTTTGTTGACGATCCGATAATTTGTTGACCCCTTTCTCCGCACGCTGGAGCAGAGTCTAAATACAGAAAATAAGCCCATCCAGACCACTTTTTAGGGCGAGTTATGGGCTGGTCCACAAAATTCGTTTTGTTGGTCCGCAAATTGGGCAGACCCGTCTCATCACTGTTAAGTATGAATTTACCTTGATTCGTACCACGTATAATCAATAAAATCGGACTTGAATTGGATCAGACTTGAATGTTTTGATTTTTATTGATGTTCAATCAGTACCATGGAACTACCACCATGGACCATGGTTCGTGGTCCATAATGGGCTACCATGGACTATTCGACGCATATTATTACCTTTATATTTCTAAAAATGTTGAACCAGAACAACAATTATGAATCACGGAGGATTGAGGCATTTTAAAAGAAAAGTACATTGAAAACTCGCCTTTACTAATTGACACTGTAAAGTATATCTTGGTAATTATGGTTGTTATACTTGCCGTTAAATATACTGCAAAATTGCAAATGCAGGAAACTCGGAAAATAAATATAAATACCCTACTTGTCAAGAAACCCGTGTGATAAAATGATAATGATATGAGGGACCAAATATGGCGCTGATTAGGCGTGTTGCAGTACTCGTGTTTTATAGAGCCTTAGTCAAACCAGACGACTTATAGTTCGTGAAATACAACAATTTAGTCACAATTTACAGTGCTTTCCTAATGTAAAACATTGACATTTTAGCAACAAAATGATTTTTTTTGTCGTTGTCGAAGGGTGGGGGGGGGGGTGTTGCGAAGTGTTGGTTCGACTCCTGTCCAGTTTTGATCCTCTCTCAATCAATTTTTTTTCTTTTGTTTTCAATTACGAGTTCATATAAAGGCGAAGGGTTTTTTTTTTATCTCGAATTAATTATCGAAGTTTCGCGTGTAAAACAAAAAATTGATCGCGTGTCTCCCCCACCCAACCTTACGCTATACGGTCTCCTCGCTATCTTTCTTCTTTATTTTCCTTCTTCAAAAATTCACAAATTGAAGGTTGCGAGCCCGTGGCGAACGTCAGCGAGTTGTGAAGGTGGGAGTGTCAACAGTGCAAAGAAAAGAGCTTCGCGTATTGTTAAAAAAAAAAAAAAAACAATTATAGCCCACGTGGTCTAGAATAAATATTTGCTCTCTCGACGCCTGACGTTTTCCGTCAATCTCCCCCCCCCCCAACACCAATGTCATCTCGTCTCATAATAATAACGAGGTCGAACGAGTAAGAGTGCTGAGTTGTTTGATTGGTAGGGGGCAGGACTATGAACAAACACCTTCAAGTTGTCGTGGTCGGCAATCGTTTTCTTGTTTAAATTAGGTATACTAAACAAGTTAAAATACATAGAAGATGACCCCATTAATCGGAAAAAGTATTTCAAATCTAGACAATAGTAATTGACGTGTTTGCTCCGAGGGAAGAGGGTCGTATGAATTGTGGCGGGGAGGGGGGAGAATCGAACGTCTGGCATTGTACATAGTGATTGGTTTCCCACGACAAGCCACCGACAAGGGACATAATGACCGCTGTCGTTATTGTCCACCTGTAATTTTCCATCTCGTTATCGTTATCGAAATTCAACTCATCAAATTCATTGAGGAGCGTTTTAAATAAAAAAAAAATAAAAAAAACGTTGAGATCCCGTCCTCGCGGTCAACACCCCTCTTCCCACCACACCACTGCCTCACGCTAAGTCAACAACTGTAGCTTTCAACCTATCATTAACATAATTATAATAATTACATCAATTAATAACCATTATATCCGCTTGTTCTGCAAATAAAACAAAAGATTATCATCTAACAAACTTAAGTGCACTCGACATGCAAACTTTTCTGAAATGTAGCCGCTCATTTCTTATCTTTTCATTTCAAATGAACGCTAATGAAATACCAAAGGAAGACAAAAAGGTTGCTCTGTACAAACAAGAAATTGATCGATTTAATTAAAGAAATAGTAATTTCTTTATTCACTCAATTAAAATTTCAAAGCTTCGAGAAATATGGACTTTGCAATTTTAGTAAGTGATTAGTTTCACCGAGTCGAATTCCGGGAAGTGGTAACGATGATGGGGAAGGGGGTAGTTTGTCTATCAAGTTATTTTAGTGATGAATTTGAAAGTTGCAATGGTTTTTCCATTAATTGAACAGACATTTTACTCGTGATGATCTGTGCCCAGGGGTGGGCAAGATACTTGAGTATTTAAAATACTTTGTATTTTAAATACAAAATACGTATTTTGTAATTGTATTTAAATACTTTTGGAAAAGTATTTGTATTTCTGTATTTAAAATACATTTTTGAAAGCATTTTGGGCTTTGTATTTGAAATACATTTTCAAAAGTATTTTGCCCACCTGGTCTCCCTCCTTGTAATAGTGGGCTTGTTGCTCGCTAGCCTTTTTCAAATTGGCCTTGGCCTCAGACCATATAGTTTTCAGTCGGCCTAGGGCCTCACCCCAGTTGTTCTTTCGAGACTCCGATTCGTGAGGAACCGGTGTAATCGCGGGTTTCCCGATTTCTCTCCCCAGGTTTATGAAAGCGGGGGTGAACCCACTGGACTCATGCTGGCTCGTATTCAAAGCGTAAGCGAACTCCGGCAGGTATTGGTCCCACAGTTTCTGGTCCCTATCAGTATACGCCGCCAACATGCGTTTCAGAACCTTGTTCGTCCTTTTAACTGGGTTCGCCTGTGGGTGGTACGGAGGGGTTGTCCGGTGTTTCACCCCAAGCTCCTGCAAACCCTCGCTGAAGTCTCTTCCAGTAAAAGGCGTCCCCTGGTCAGAAACGACCGTGGAAGGGGTGCCCCAACGATACAAAATTCGTTGCTTGAAATGCTCCCAAACTATTTGCGAGGTTGCCGTTCGTACTGGTACTAGTTCCACCCATTTCGAAAATGTATCTAAAAATGATAAAATGTACTGATTTCCTCTGCGGGATCGGGGAAAAGGCCCCATAAAATCAGCGGACACTATAACCCAGGGACGAGACCCAAATCTTGGGTTCATTAGCCCCGATTTACGACGAGATTCCTCTTTCGTGAACTGTCAGACCTGGAACGCTTCCACGTACTTCGCCACATCGCGCGTTAATCCTGGCCAGAAATAGCTTTGGCGTATGCGCGCTAAGGTTTTGGCTCTACCTAGGTGACCCGCTTCCGGCAGATCATGGCATTTCCGAAGTACTAAATCTTGCAGCCCTTTTGGAACAACTATTTTCCTGTCCAACTGTGACGGCCGCCCACCATGCGGAGGAAAGACCCGATAGAGGACACCTTCCTCAATTATCCACCGGATGTCTCTTCCTTCACCACAGCTCATACTAGCCTGAGTGGAGGTGAACTTACATTGATACCAGGGATCGAGGAGAGCTTTTTACTTTAAATCCTCCGTTCCTATCGAGTTGATACTCGGGTGTTCCTCGAACTGCCGCGAAAGGGCATCGGGGAGTTGGTTTTCCGTCCCCGGTCGATACCTTATCTCAACTGGATACGGTTGCAGCCGTACTATCCAACGGGCTAACCGGCCGGTTGGATTCTTCAGGCTCAAGAGCCAGCGAAGGCTCGAGTGATCTGTAATAACGGTGACGGGGCTTCCTTCAATGTAAGGCCTGAAATGTTCCAGGGACCACACCACGGCAAGGCATTCGAGTTCAGTGGCCGAATAATTACGCTCAGGGGATGTTAGGGCTCTACTGGCGTAAGCTACAACCTTTTCAGCACTGCCGTGCCACTGTGTCAGGACAGCGCCCAGCCCTGTGGTACTGGCATCCGTTTGTATAGAAAACGGGAGTGAAAAGTCAGGGCGAGTCAACACTGGTGCCTGAGTTAAAATGGACTTGATCCTGTTGAACGCAGTTTGCTGAGCCGTTCCCCAATCAAACCTGGCACCCTTACGCAAAAGGGCGAATAAAGGCTCGGCTATGCTCGACCCATATTTGACAAATCTCTTATACCACCCGAACATTCCGAGAAATCTCTTAAGAGCACGATTTGACTGGGGTACGGGGAAGTTCATGATCGGGTCGACTTTTTCCGGGTCAATACGCATCCCTTCTCGGTCCACCAAGAACCCAAGGTATGAAAACTCTTTGCAGCCAAACTCACTCTTTTCCCAGTTTACCTTGAGTCCATGGGCTTGCAAGCGGTCGAATAATTTGCGCAGCACCACCAGATGGTGCTCGAAAGTAGGGGTTACTACCAATAAGTCATCAAGGTAAGAATGCACATTAGGCCGGAGGTCAGCAGACACGACAGAATCTATAAGTCGTTGGAACGTAGCGGGCGCGTTTGTGAGCCCGAAGGGGAAAAACTCGAACTCAAAATGGCCTTTCCCCGGTACGCTGAAGGCAGTGAGTGGCTTGCTGAGAGTGCTTAAGGGAACCTGTAAATACGCTTGACGAAGGTCAATTTTTGACAGAAATTTTACGTTCTCTAGGTGGTCTAAGAGAGTCACCATGTGAGGCAACGGATAGGCGTCCCGTTTAGTGGCCTGATTGAGCTTTCGAAAATCGAGACACATCCGGAAGGGAGCGCCCGATTTGGGCACCATGACGATTGGATTGTTCCAAGGGGACTCAGACGGGCGAATCACGCCTTCTTGAAGGAGCCGGTCGACCTCCTCTTCAATCAGCCTCCCCATGGCCGGAGAGGTGCGGTAACAACGCTGTTTAATGGGTCTTGTTCCATCCAGTAACTCAATACGATGTTCTACTGATACCCGGCCAAGGCAGGAAGGTTCTGATTCTTGGTAAGACGTCACAGTCCGCTTCAGTTGCTCCTGCTGGTCGGGGATTAACTCTTGAATCCTGGCTACTGTTGCCCCTTCATCTTCCCAGTCCGAAACGATACTTAACGGATGGGGCCTCAAGGTAGGAAAATTCGCCCGACGAGGGAAAAAGTATTAAGCCTAAAGCCTTAATGCCGTCTAAACCAAGAATACATGAAGTGGACAAGCGGTTCAAGATCCCAAACACTATACTTATGGGAGAGATTTTTCCCACGCAAGTGACCGAACACCTCACTTCGCGATCGACGATTTCAACTCTACCGTCTGCCAAACGGACTAAGATGGGAGGTACGGATTGGACCTGATCGATCAAACCCACATTATGAACCACATTGGGGTTAATATATGATCCAGACGCCCCGGTGTCAATTAGCGAGACTAAGGGTTTATCCTTAACCGTAAGGGACAAAAAAAATCTTCCACTTGGCTTGAATGGGCCTCGCACCGAACGGATATGGGTTCCAGGGGTGGAGGCTCCGTTCAAACTCCCCCCTCTTGGCCAGTTTCCCGAACAGCCACAACGGTTAGCCGTTCTGCTCTTTCTACCACAACGGAAACAGAATAAGTTACGTTCCTTCGGGCAACTGTTGAAAAAATGGCCCTTCTCCTGGCAATTCCAACACGTGGCGCTCATTTTTCGTTCACACGAGTTGAGCTCGGATTCCCTGGCTTCAACGGTCGATAGACGACTCACTTTTGCTGGAGAGGTGGATGCCGGCCCTCCAACGTGAGCATAACCGGGAAGATAAACTTTGTAAAGAGCGATACTACAACACCGCGGCCTATTGGCCCCACGTTGGGCGCCAAAATCTGTAATGGGTTAGGGGAGAATAGGCGGCGGTGCCCTAATAACAACAGTCGTTCAAAAACAAAAGACAAAAGAATGTATACTTGTATGAATCATAGAGAAACAGAAAGAAAATAAAATATATCCTCACAAGCCTGTATGTGATTTGGGGATGCGTTCATCCAAAATAATAATTAGTAAGTGTTTTCAATAATTTCCTTCCAGTTTTAAAACTCAAGATTTTGGGGAACTCGTGAAAACGTTTAGTGGGCCACTCGTTCTCATTTCCTATATTATCTTCCTGAAGTAAAGTACTCAGTGTAGGTGGATTTGTGGGGGGGGGGGAGGGGGTTTGTATAGCCAGTGAGAGAGGGTGATGCTCCTTTCGTGAAATTTTAGCATAAACGGAGTGAAGAGTTTCTCACTTTTCCGTTGTATTACCATTTAAAGGTTAGTCTCTTGCATAATGTAAAACTTGTAGACTTTGGAAACGAGGCCCGTGAATTTCAAAGTGGTGTTGTGGTGTTGTTGAGGGGTTGGTGAGGGGGTGACAGCTTTGAGATCTTTTAGTATACTTGACATTGGTGGAGAGGAAGGATTTGTCTTCTGTCAACAAGAAACAATTAAGTTCTTGTCTGAAATATTACTTTGTCGTGTTTATCCATTTTTAGTGCTAACAGTAATGTTTTTATGTACCCCTATGCATTTTTTAATATTCTCTTCGTTGACCCCCCCCCCCTTCCCCGAATGAACCTTTTGCGAGCGATGTGAGGCGGCTTGATAGTATTGCAAGTTTCTCCTCCATACATGATAAAAATGTAATGTTTGAGGTGTAATTAATAAAAGAGTTAATTTGCTTGTTCTAACAACTCCAAAAGGTTATGGACCCACAGATTATGGGATACAGTATCGTCCTTTCTCAGCCGGGACTCTTGGCCATACTTTTAAAGCATTGGGAATCAATATTATTTCGTCGACCTCAGTCACTCTTGCCCCATCAATACATTTACAACCTTTGTAAGTGATGGAAGGAGGGGTTAAAACACATTTTCACGCTCCGTGACCCGAGGAGCATGGCTCTTTCTAATCACTCAACAAAGTTCTACCTACTTAACGGCTTAGGTTGCCCCCACGTCACGACCCTTTTTCTAAAAGAGAACAAAAGCGAGAAGACAAACTCCCCCCCCCCCTCAGGATGGATGTTATTCCAAAAAGAAGGACAAACCTTCCGCACACTTCACCCTTCCACGACCTGGCATAGTCAACCATTTAACCAGTGGGAAGGCACGCGAAGCTTCCAAAGGGCCACCCCCACCCCTACTCATCACCTAACTTGTTTACCTTTCCTTTTTGGAAAACAAAATGGGTTGTCCATTGGGTTTGTTGGAGGGGTGGTGGGGTTGTGGACTTGTGAGACAGATACTCTCAATTCGTCCTTCAACTAGCAGCCTTCGCCATTAAGAAAGTTTTCTGTTTGACGACGTATATAAAGAGCGGTTGGAAACACAGAGAACGAAGAGGAAAAGAGACTGTAATGTCTTCACGAAAACCTTCGAGTTTTGGAGAACACTTAACATTGGCTGGGAGGGGGGGGGTTGGAGGAGCGGCTTGGAGAAACTCCTCTGCGGGTTGAAAGTTGTTAGCCCTGTCAAGTATCTTTTGCACAACCTCTCGAAACTAAAGAGCATATTCGGTCGGTGTTGGGTAGGGAGGTGGGGTGGGCCCAGGACAAAGATCAGTGGTGTGGCGGTGAGTGGTAGTGTCGGTGGTGAAGGGTGGGGGGGGGAAGAGGTCGACTCTCCCTGATGGGACATTAAAAATATTTACAACCAGGTGGAAATTGCCCCGGAAAAGGGTATGGAGAGCGTTGTCTCAGTTTACTACTCTCGAGTCACTAATTTTAATCACTTCCTCTCTTCTCCCTTCAGTTTTCTGGTTGTTATTATTACTATTATTATGACCATTGCTTCCATTTTCCTCGCTATACAACAACCTGGAAATGAAGAGAGGAGGTGAATTTTAATTTGGATAATAGAAATTGAAATTAATTAAAAACAAAAAAAACATGATTGTATTTATGCTTTCTTCTTCAGGTTTCACATCATTAATATACAAATATCCTTCCCCCACCACTACCGGATACACAATACTCAGCTTTCGCGTCGTGTTAATGAGTCGTTGGAGACAGTGGCGTGCCCAGGACTTTTCCTTGGGAGGGGTTTTCATATTACAAAATTATATACACATTATAAAGGTAACTTTATAATACATAAATACAATTCAATAATTAATAAAAATGAATAACTAAATAAGGAAAAGTATTTTCACGCGAATATTCAAGGGATTCATGCGTCTCGGAAGCACAGGTGGGAACCCACGCATTGCGTCATTGGCGTATGTGTATACCGCCCAGCCATGCCCGGGTGCGCTGCTCACTGGGTTCGCAAAAAATTCGACACGCCTTATTCGCACATTTACACCATAAAACTGCCTTGGCGAATGGTAAGGTCATGGATTTTAGGGCGCTAATAGTCAATTCATATTTTAAGGGCACGAATAGCAAGTTTGGCCATTTTTTCGGCGCAGCATGGGACGAATCGTCATTAAAGGCTTTGTTAATTCATCAAAAAATTGATGTGTGAAACTGTTTTTTTAACTTTTTATCAAGAAAGCGTATAATCAATCTTAACAAAACACGGTTGAAAAGTATAAACCCGCGTCACTTTGGTTCCCAACATCCTTCTTCCCGCCCTAACTTGACCCACCCATGTACCGGTTTGTGCGGCCGGAAAGTGACCCGGTACTTGCAAGACCTGGCTATCCTCGTCTCTCTCCCTGTCAGCCGTACCAGCTGGTCAAAGCTGGTACGTTACCGGTGTGGACCGCTTGGCGTGGGGAGTTTTACAGGTAGCGTAAGTTGGGGCGAGGAGTGATATACCCGAAGTGGTGTTGGACAACAATTACCGGCGTAGAGTTCCGGGGCCGCAGAGTGAGGGGTTACTAGAGGCGGGTGACACTGAAGATGCTAAAGCCAGGGTGGATGGCGGCGGTTCAGGTTGGTTGGTCTCAGTGATCCTCTAGCCGGATTCCTGGGTATCCATGGCTGACGGGCTGCACCACGCAACTGGCAAAGCCGAGAAACCGGCGGGCTGAAACTTGACTGATGATGAGACGGCTGAAGTTGGAAGGGATGCGCCATTTTTCTCGTATTTCCATGAAGTTACGGCATCGCAGAAGAATATGCTCGGCCGTGTCATCCTCGCTTCCGCATAGGCAGAAAGCCACATGTTGCAGATATGATGCGGGCGAGATAGGCCAGGTGCTGCGTGAGCTGTCCTGAACTCATCAGCATCACACCCAGGTAGCGAGCGGGGTGTGTCTGGGGCATAATCCGGTTGTGGGACGTCCGGAGATAACGCTGAGCCGGAAAAAGCTGGGTTCTTTTGAAAATTGTCAAGGATGACCTCGCGTAGTTTATGTTTAGGTGACGGGAGTCACACAAAATGGTGACTAGGGTGTCAACTCAGCGAAAATCCTGGCGAACGAGTGGTGATCCATTGTGGATAGAACAATGGATAGGTCATCGACGAAAGCAGTGGCTGTCAGACCGGCTGCCTTTAGCTCTCGTAAGAGCTGTGCAAAGTCAAGAGCCCACAGTATGCAGTCCAGGACTGCGCCTTGATGTCACCCGCGTAGTGCAGCTGGACAGAGCGGTTGCTCAGGTAACTTCGAAGAAGTCCGTATTATGTTAGCCAGAACGTCGGAGGCGTGGATCTCAACTAGAAGTGCCGGCCACCAGACCATGTTAAAGGCTCCCACGATGTTATAACAGGCCACTGTTTTTAAGGCACGCATTGTCCGCAGTTTCACCGTTTTTAAGGGATCGTTTGTAGCCTCTGTATGGCGCAAATGATCAGTTTGACTAATTTTTGAACCGTGAATTTCTGATGAGATTATGCCATTCTTAGGGCTCAAAGGGCCAATTTTGCTAATTTTAAAAAACGAATCGTCAATTATTAAACATTTTCAGGACCCTAAGGTTCAGTTTGCCCATTTTTGACGTGCAATAATGGTCGATTTTGCCATTATCAGGATGTGAATTCAGGGCCTTTCAAAGCGCGAGTCAATGGGCCGCTATAAAGTTGGTTTTACTAATTGTATGACGTGAATAGCCAATTTGGCAATTTTTACAGCGCAAACTGTCAGTATTATATGGGCCTTTCTAAGGCATGAATAGTCAGTGTGATAATTTGAGTGCTCGAATCAATTTTACCAGCCCAAGTAGTCAGTTTTTGCTGTTTTAAGAGCGGAAAATTTCCAGTATTCCTAGCGCTAATTGTCAGTTTGGTCAATTTAAGAACAGGAATAGTCTGTGCAGTCATTTTCGAGGCGTGAATCGCCAGTTAAGCGTTTTTTCAGGGCGCATTGAGCCAGTATGATATAAATATAGGGCGCGAAGGACGTCTAACCAAGGCATCAATAACGGTCAGTTAGGGCATTTTTGGCACGCGACTGGTTGATTTTGCCATTTTCAGGACACGAATCGTCAGTTTCGCTATGTTTAGCAGACTGCAATTTGTCCTTTCCAGCCAATTAAGCGCGAATGGTTATTTTAATTATTCTTGGCGCGTAAATGGTTCATTTTGTAGCTTTTAGAACGGGAATAATCTGTTAAGGCAATTCCCAGGCCGCCTAAGAGTCATTGTATGGCCATTTTAGAGATGGAATTGCCAGTTTGGCTATTTTTAGGGCGCGTGGAGTCATTTTGACTATTTTATAGAGTGATAATTGCCAATTTTTAAGGCTCAAAAGTCATTGTCAATCCACTAATCGTCAGTTTTGCCATTTTGGGGCACGAATATAGTCAGTTTAGCTGATTTTAAGTAGTGAATTATTTTTAAGCCATTTTTGTTAGTCCAGCGAAGCAAACAACATCCCAATTTCCCAATTCCTTCCATTGAGCACATCCTGGATCCGTGTCTGAGTACTAATATACCATTTTTAGGGCGTGAATAGCAAGTTTTGCCTTTTAAAGGGCACGAAGAGTAAATTCGGACATTTTCAAGGCGTGACGGCTCAGTTTTTTTGTTTTGTTTTGTTACGCGCGCATTGTCTTTTTGCCATTCTTATGACTGGAATAATCTGTTAGGCCTATTCGAGGCGCGAGAACCGTCAGTTTGGCTAATTTTGGCGCTCGGGTGGTTGATTTTGCTATTTTGGAGAAGAAATCATCTATTCAGGCATTTTCAATGCACAAATTAGTCAGTTGATTCATTTTTAGGACTTTTAAATCAGTTTGGACAGTTTGGCAATTTTTAGCGCATAAATAATCATTTTAGCTTTTTTTTTAAGGGTGGAATTCGTCAGTTTTGCTATATTTAAGGTGCGAATGGTCAGTTTAGCCAATCTTGTTGCACGAATGGTCGATTTCGCTATTTAACAGGCTTTTTCTGGTCGCACGTAGTCAGTTTTACCGTTCTTAGGACGCAAATCGTCCGTCGAGTCAAGGCGCGAATTTGTCACAGTTTGGTTATTTTGAGCACGCGAATGGTTGATTTAGCAATTTTCTTGGCGGGAATCATGATCTTTCAGGAATTTTTATGGCCAGAAATAGTTGGCTTAGCCATTTGCAGGACAAGTGAAATCAGATGGACTCTTTTTATGGTATAAATAATAGTCAGTTTTGCCATTTTGGAGTGCGAGTGTCGTCACTCCGAACTTTTTTTAAAACTATTTTTAGGGAGCGAATGGCTGGCAAGTCATCTTTAGTAGAATTTCTAAAGCCCCTCTCTCTTGAACAAACCCTGAATCCATGCCTAGACAGTGGTTTAAATACCATTGATATCGTGGATTGTTTCTTAGCGGGGCTGAATTGCTTAATAATTAACTTTTAGGGTCATACAAATCAGGTTTTTGTTGTTTCTTTTGTTTGTTTACTTTTATTATTTTGCTTTTTACGTATTCGTTTTTGTTTTTTGTTTTATTTTTTATTTATTTATTGACCATGTTGTGCTCATTTTTAATATTTCTGGTGTGGATCTCCTTACTTTCCGGCCAAGTTGCGCGAAAAATCCGTAACATAAACGTGGCCGACAGTTGAGAGACTAACTTTTATCTGTTGTGTGAGGGTGAGATAAAAACCCCAAAAAAGTGCCCCTAAAGCCGAGTCTTGGTGACGCCATTCCCTCGGGAGGACGAGAGCTCGACGTGGGGCTCCTAGCACGAACAGCTCTCCCCTTTCTCACCGTCAAGAGTACGAATAGCGAGCCAACCAATTTTTTTGGGTCAACAGCATTCATTTCATCAGCACTAGGAAGCATTACATAATCGGTGGTGGTGGGGGGAGTGAGTCGATCAATAGATAAGGTGGAGAATCAGTTTGACCAGTTTTTAAAGGCGCGGGGAATGGTCAATTAGTCTATTAAAACGCGCGACTTGGAGCCGTTGTCTATGCTCGCTCTGACTCCCCGACAGGAATTCAAGTAGAGATCCTGAAAGCCAAAGCAAAGGTCGCTCCGGTTAAGCCAATGAGCATACCCCGCTTAGAATTAGCTGCAGCGGTTCTTCTCAGTGATTTGATCAATGAAACCCATCATTGAAAGAGTCGAAGCGACTTCGATCCACCTGTTTTGTGACTCCATGATTGTACTTTCCTGGATTTTCACTCCTCCCAACAAGCTTAAGACATTCGTAGCCAACAAAGTGGTCTCTATCCTGGAAAACAATACCTTCTCAATGGGCTCACTTAAAATCCGAAGATAATCCTTGCGATTGCGCCAGCAGAGGTTTTAATCCTGAGAAGCTGGTCAATTTCGATCTCTGGTGGAATAGACCAAGTTTTCTCTTTACTCCTTATGCCTCGTGAAATATCGGCACTCCAGAATTGACTCCTCCCTCCCAGCTTCCCGAAGTGAAAATGGAAGCGCTTCTTACCTCACGCTCTCCCGGAACGATATTACAAGATCTGAGTGAGCGCACTTCAAGCTTATTGAAGCTTCAACGAATTATAGCATTTATTCATCGCTTCACACACAACGCTCGAGCAGCCCGCTCTTCCTCACCACGACTTCCGCATTTCGCAAAGAAATAGCTGCTCTAAAGACCTCAGCAGCTGCTCTTAAGACCCCTCTTGGGAAAACCAGCTATTGAAAAACTATGAATCTTCGCAAGAGTCAACTTCGTTCAAAACCAAACGCCAAAAGACTGGTACGTTGCTTATCCTCGCTTATTTGAGGGATTAGGGTCCATCCCCGGGAATTACAAGATTGAGTTAAAAGAAAAACCAAAACCTTTCGCCATTTATACACTCCGTAAAGTCCCTCTAACACTGTGCAAAAAAACTGAGGAGGAGCTCCAAAATATGGTTAAGCTTGGGGTGATAGCTCCGGTGCAGCAAGCCACTGACTGGTGCGCCCCAATGGTGGTGGTTCCCAAAAAAGACTCGGACAGCGTACGCATCTGCGTCGACCTATCAAAATTGAACGAAAACGTCAAGCGTCACTTCTACCCTATCCATGCCGTAGACACGACCCTTGCACGAATATCTGGAGCTCGAGTATTTTCAAAGCTCGACGCCAATCACGGGTTTTGGCAAGTAAACCTCAATGAAGAATCCTAGATTCTTACTACGTTTTTGACGCCATTTGGGAGATTTAAGTTCCTTAAACTTCCTTTCGGGATCAACTCAGCTCCAGAGGTGTTTCAGAAAAAGGTAAATGAGACCCTAACTGGGATAAAAAACGTCGCAACCCACATGGACGACATCCTTGTGTGGGGTAGAACCCAGGAGGAACATGATTCGACGCTCCACGAAGTACTTCAGCGGCTTGAACAGGCTGGATTCACGCTCAACCGAGAAAAGACTCAATTTTCGAAACAAACTCACACTCGACGAACAGCTCCGTTTCATAATTACACGTCGCTTATCCTCATTGAACTCTATTATTTTCCATTGCAAACCCTGCTCAACAGGTTATGGTGCCCAGACGTTCATAAGTGAAGTGCGAAAAGTGTAAGAAAAGAAGACGGCACTCGGTAAGTAACAACTCCTATCCATACTACCAACCAAAGTGAAATGGCAAGCAAGGAAATTGACCTCAGCCAATTTGAAACGCTTGTAGATGCCAGTGATTTCGCTCTGTGGAAGTTTGATTTATTTATACTGCTAAAAGCCTCAAACCTTCGTGCAATCGTACTCGGAACCGACAACTACGATGACAAGATTCACGAACAGCAACAGAAGGAGTGGAAGCTACGCGACGCTGAAGCCCAATAATACATAGTTTTCACCATCGAAAAGCTGAACAAAATACACGTCATGAACTGTAAACCGTCCGCAGAGATGCACAGCAGCCTAAAGGGCTTGCTTGACAAGGATGACGAACGCGACAAATGCAATTCTCGGACTTCGAAAAAAGTATTTCAAATACAAAATACTTTTGAAAATGTAACTGAAATACAATCCCAATTGCATTTTAAAATACAAATACGTACTTGTATTTTGAGTTTTAAAATACAAAATACTTTTCGTCCAAGCATAAAACTCTTTTTAAAACAGAAAAATATAATATTTGAAGGCCTACTGAACCAGGAAGGTCAGACTCACGACGGTTTTACTGAGACCCTCACACACACCCTACACATATCCCCCCCTCATCCATTCCAGCGATAATTTTGCATCAATTCCTAGATCGGTGACCTGACTGGCACGGTCGCGCAGCATTTTCTTGATAAAACTAGAGAGACAAAGCTACCAGTACGTCTTCTTGGATCCAGGGCATGGCGTATTCGAAGGCCAACAGGTGACCTATTCTGAATAGAGCAAGCTAGAATTCACTATGAAATTCTAGGAAACAGCAACCAAGCCGCAGCTCGTGAACAACAATCGGTTTGGATTTATACATTTTTCCCCGTGCAGCGGCTGCACTGTTCCCCAGGGATAAGAGATTCGTGTACTCGTGTTATTAACTCGGTGGATAGGACTAGGACACTAGGAGATCCAACCCCAGACACTTGCGTAGCCTAGGCATATGATCTAGACATGCGCATGGTGTCCTTGGGTTTGAGACCGCGCCAATTGATTAATATGATAAGCCATTTTTATATAAAATGAGAGGCGGGTTTGTCGATGATTTCGACGGGCCCGCTTCGTCAATTTCCATAATCTTTCCCCTGCAATTACAACAACTCGAAATCACGAACAGAAACACGATGAACGAATCCGGCGAACAAAGCACATAAGCTGAAACCTCTCTTGGGGGAACCAACCTCATGGGGTGGCAAAAAAGGTTCAAGAATTGAGACAACTAGCGCTCGAAAAGCATCAGGTGCTATTCAGTCATAAACCCTTGGAACAAGTTGGGAAAATATTTGTATTTTGATTTAAGTTAAAATACAAAATACTTTTTGAAATGTATTTAAAATACAAAATACAATCTAAAAAGTATTTTAAAATACAAATACGTATTTGTATTTTGCCCACCCCAAGAGTCTTTGCTAATCACCTGCAAGCACTCCATCTTGGGTCGGATGGATTGAAAATCGTCGAAAGGAGCCAATATCGCTGTCCAACTGCATGCCAAAAACTCGTTTTCACGTATACAAACATGAACATAGATCCTTAATATCCACATTTTTAGGCCCGCACCGGGAGCCCGGGGCGAGCTGGCCACCTCGCCACGCGGCGCGGTCACGGTACACCGCTACTAATTCACGGACAGAAGTGAGAAAAAGTGCTACTTCGCGGCTACCAGTTTCCTTAAAGCTTCCGCGGGCAAAGTACAGAAAAAACGCTAATTCGTGAATGAAATTGAGAAAAATTGCTCATTAGCGGTTAAAATCAAGAAAAATACGAAATCACCGCAAAAAATAAGAAAAAATCGCTGATCCGTAGCTAATTCACCGATAAAATTGAGAAGCGCTGAAGTGAGGAAAAACGCTAATTTGCGATTTAAAAGGACAAAACGTCAAATTCGACGCTTCTAAAGGTAGCTTTGTGCCAGAAAGTGAAAAAATCGCTAGTCCACGGCTAAATTCAGAGAAAGATTTTCGTAGTTCGCGACGAAAATTGGGGAAACCTCTAATTCGTGGCTGAAATCGAAATGCATAAAAATCTGTAATTTTAGCGGTTAAAATGAGGAAAAACACTAATGTGTGGTTATAATTGTGGGTTAGGGAAAATGGCAAGCCGAGGCTTCCGGAGGCAACTTTGCAGCCAATTAGCAAAAAGCTATTATTTACGGCAAAAATTGAGAAAAATCGTAAATTCTGAGGCTCGCTGTGAATTGAATCCTTACTTCAAGCATTGAGGGGAGCATATATGTTTCTGCAGGTTTCTCACATACCTCCTGAATCACCCTGTATATATTTATGTAAATTGGGCCGATATTTTCCCAGTGCCCTGGGCCGGTCAAATCTGTGTATCCACCCCTGCTCACGTCAGTCTCAGTCATGTGGAAGGAAAATGCAGCAAGCGGGCTCGCCAGCAGGGCCGCATCACGGCGGGGGACTACCGCGGGGCTATGGCCCTGGGAATGGACTTGACCCGTACCCCATAACGCCAAAAACGACGAAAACTATTCCTATTCGTTTGTTTAGCTGGGTCCGGCTAACTTCACGCAACCCGACCCATGAACGAAATCGTTTGTTTAGTGGCATATCTCGACGTAAAATCGTTTGTTTAGGTCTGTTCGGCCGTAATTGTCGTTTGTTTAGTATTTCGAAACATTTTTTAAAACAAACATTCATGGTTTGGCCAAGTTTGGTTTGGCGCAACCCGTCGAAATATGATCGAAATCGTTTGTTTGGTGTCATTCGTAGCCTTAACATTGTTTTCGGATTTTTCATACCAAATATAGACAATTTCCTCAGGTATAACTCACTGAAAACCCAATTTCACGGATTACTCATCCCCGAAATCTCAATTCGCCAGTCAGTGATAAAATGGGGGGGTTATAGGGGGGTAGATTCCCCCCCCCCAGCGATACAACTATACGAACGAAGGGAACACAAGTACCAACGCTCTAAAGAACACCATAAAACCTCCAAAAATGAGTGTTACTCGTTGAAGTTAGTTTTAGCAGATTTTCTCGACTTCGAGCCACTGGCGGCCCTACATGTATCGGGGCCCGGGGCGGAAATCTTCAAGAGGCCCCTAAAAGTCTCTAATTATACATACTTAATATAAACCTCTATTGGTAACCGCTAAAGCCTTTTCCTAATTGTAGCCGAGGCCTTTTTCTTATTTTAGGCAAATCACCGCTGTTTCCACAACCTATCCGCCAAACAGCGCTTATGCCAAGTTTAAGCCGCGAATTTCGCCATTTTAGCCGCGAATTCCTCCAATTTAGCCGTGAATGAGCGCTTTTGGTCAACTTTTCCAGCAAATTAGCGCAAATGTGCCACGGATTAGTTGGTAAACCCCCCCCCTCAACCTTGTAGACATAAACACGCGCTTTTTCTCAACTTTAGCAGCAAAGTAGCTTTTTTATCCTGTGAGTGTGAATCAGCGATGTTTCTCAACTTTTTCTCGAGTTGGCGTTCTCCACAATTTTAGCTGCAACTTAGCGATTTTTCCTTGCAGGGACGAGGGAATTAGCACTTTAATCAGTTTGAACTGAAAATTAGCGTTTTAATCAATGCTACCCGCAAAATACCGTTTTTTTCTAAATGTTTACGACAAATAGCATTTTTAAGTTCACCATAACCATAACGCTACGAATTAGCGATTTTTCTCAGTTTTAGCCGCGAATTTGCGGGTTTTTCACCCTTAGCCATAATATTGGCGCTTTTTCTCAATGTTAGCCTCAAAGTAGACCGAGGAAGCCGCGAACTTTCTCAATTTCAGCCACGAATTAGCGCTTTTTCGTAATTTTAGCAACGTATAGTAGCGTTTCTAACCCGTTAGGTAGCGAATTCTGTTCATTTTAACCACGAATTGGCGTTTTCCAGTATTTCAAGTGCAAATTGTCAATTTTCTCATTTTTGGCTGCGTATTAGCACTTTTTTTTTTCAATTCAGGCTGAAAATTGATGCCAAATAATTACTGATTTTCTCAATGTTAGCTGCAAATTAGCGGGTTCTTCTCCATTTTAGCACCGCATTAGCATTTTTTAAAATTTCAACTTCTTCTCAGTTCTAGCCGTGAATCAGAGTGTGTTTTTTTTTTACTTACAGCCATGAATTTGCCGTTTTTTTCCAATTTCAGTCACAATTTTGCCCTCCGAAAGCGAGATGGCGGAATTAAAAATTCTTAAACACTTTATCCGCAAATTTTTTCCTCAATTTTAGCCGCGAATTAGCGATTTTTTTCTCTCTTTTAGCTGCGTAGAAGCGTTTTTAGCCTCTGAATTTGTGTTTTCGCGAATTTATTGTTTACTTTTAGCCTCGAACTTTTAGTGATTTTCCCCAATTTTGGCCACGGGTTAGCGCTTTTCCTCAATTTTAGCCACGAATTATCGTTTTCCTCATTTTCAGCTACTGATTTCTCAGTTTGAGTTGAAAATTAGTGTTTTTCTTAATGCTAGCCGCCCTAATTAATATATTTTCAATTTTAGCCGCGTTGTTTTTTAGATTTTAGCCCCACAAAAGCAATTTTTGTCTACTTCCTGCTATGGTTTAGCGATGGTTCTCAGTTTGAGCCTCGAATCTTTCAGAAGCTATACGGACTTGCGTTTTCTCAATTTCAGCCGCGAATTAGTGATTTTCTTCATTTTGATATCCGCGAATCAACGTTTTTCCTCAATTTTATCCGCGAATTAGTGATTTTACACCATTTCAGCTGTGAAATGGCGTTTTCTGGTAATTTCTTAGTGAATTAGCATATCTTTTCGCAATTTCAGTTGTGAATTTGCCCTTTTGGCCCAATTTTAGTCCGAATTAGCGTTTTTTTTGTTATTATTATCCGAGATGTTTTGTACAGCCTTGAATTGGTAGCGTTTATTCTCAATTGGAGCTGCGGGCTTGGCCCAAAAACAACACTTATTCATTGATTTGCACATTTTATCCGCGGGATGGCCGTCATATACTTCGAATCCACTATTTTTTCTCAATCTCTGACTGGAAGTTGCATCGTGAGTCCACAAATCAGTGCTTTTTCGCAGTTATAGCCACTAATATTAGAGCTTTTTCCTAAGTTTTTCCGCGTTAGCCAGTTCTGAATTGCCTATCAGTACATTAGTGCGCTTGTAAGGACCTAACGAAACTGGGGACGGTCTATTTTCTCTATTCTATTCATGAATTTTCCGTGAATGAGAATGCGCAAATTACTTCTGTATTTCAGCCACCAGAATAGCTCTCTCGGGGGCTCAATCGAATAGTCAGCCCACACTCTTTGCTGATATCACTTGTAACGTTATATTCTCCAGGTCGGATGTAGACTGAAATTCGTAGAAAGGAGCCAAATCGCTGTCCAGGAATTTTTGACATTCCAGTACGATTTGAGCACTGACATGCAATCTAACTTGAGTAATCCAGAAAATATCGTGTACAGAATCAACTCCACGGAAACCACGATTAGTGATGACATCTGTATCGCGCGTATTCTGTCAATTTTACCAAGCCATTTTCAACCTCATCTTAACACGGCGTGTGACTCCACCCCAACAGAGGAAAAAACTCTCGCGAACTTAAAAACTAGGTTAATAAGGGAAGAAAAACGCAAGGCAGTTTGTGTGTGTGTGCTTAGTGTGTCAGGATGCGAAACAAGCGCGCAAGCCATTCAAGAATGACCGAACACGAGCCACCCGTCCTCTACAAATAGTTCACACCAACCTAGTTCAAATCTAAACTATGACAGGGGAACAAAACAAATATGTCATTACGATCACCGAAAAATCACCCTCTTCCATTTTCACCGTCGCTCGCAAGGTTTGTGACAATTAATATTGTGTCCTTTAGTGTCAATAACAACAGTGCAACTAAGAAGCTTTTGGGAAGCCTTTCAAAATAAAATCGACTCCTTCTCTTCCTTTCTGTGTAAGTCTTATTTTAGTAACATTCAGTAGGCGTTGCAATCTTTCGAGTGTTCGTCCGGAATTTATTCACTTTTTAACTTTTTAAAATTATATAATTGGAATCGGTTCCACGGACGGATGAAATGCGTAAATAAATGAAGAATGAATTTAAAAAACAAAATACAAAATTTGCATAAATACGTATAGCTTCAACCCAGAAAAATGTAAAACGAACGCAATAAATTGTTTCCGTGAAAACGTTTAAATCACCCACGAAATGGATAACATTAAAACTCTTTCGGTGGGGGAGGTTGGAGTAGAATTTGACGCTGCGCTTATTGCTTTAGACACACTCGCGGGAGCGATTCATTTTATTCCAGCGCGCTGGGAGAATTGAGTTGAAATTGGTGGAGGGGGGAGGGGGGTTGTGAGTTTGAGCAAATTACCTGCAAACAATGAAATGGAAAGAAACGCCTAAAAGCTTGAAGCGCGTGAATTATTTTGTTCGCTCATAATACAAGTTTATTTAATTTTCAATATCATTTTAGTAATTTAGAATATTTTCACCAATAGAAGTGCCATTTTCACCAAGAAATATGCATCAAAAATACGAAAATATGCACTGAAAAGTAGAAAATGTACACTTCAATTAAGAGCCAAACAGATGCCATGGTAAGGCAACTGTTTCAGTGAACGCATCGTCCATCTTGGGGTAAAAACTATGATAAAATTGTGTATGAATAGAGGTGGAAATACTGTCGAGAAGCCCAGGCTTATCTAGAAACCCAAAATGGCGGCGAATTCACTTGGTTTATAGGTTTTCTAGCCGAAATGGCACTTGGTTGATTGCGCCGAAATGGCGGTTTTATAACCAGGCCGTTGAGTCGCTACCCTTGAGTTGAGAAAGAGCGAGCTTCATTTTTCTGGGCTTATTGACCTGAGAATATATTTTTTAAAGTTCGTTTTCTTTTTTTCTTGCATTTTCCGGTTTGGATAATTGCCAAAATATGCATCATAATATAAGAAAGATAAGGAATTTTCAACCGCAAATGAGGAACTAACATGATGTTGAACTCTGCCCCAAAAGTATTTTTCTTGTGACCTTTTACGCTTAATTAGACATAATGTATGAAATTTCGGCACTAAAAGTGCTAAATTTATTTGTTATTTAATTATTAAAAAGGCAAATTTTTTATGCGAAATTAAACGTTTGTGATTGGTTGGTGACTCGTGTCGTCACTGGGCACTATCCGCTCATGTTTCTCGGGGGAGGACGGCATAAAACTGAAATAATTACTGATTTTTTGATGATTTAAGTCAATTATATAATGTTAACCAGGACATCGCTGATGTTGTTTTAAGTCAGAATTGTTACGTGTTATTACCCAAATATGCTAGAAACAAACAATTTTCCTGAAATTCCGGACTGGATCATTGACTCATGACGTAATCAGTTTTGTTGTTGTGTTTACAACCTTATCATTCATTACTCGTAAAATTAAGTAAAATCTCCAGTCGTCTCTAATCCCTCAAATCGTTCGCCAGTAAAGTTTTTAATTGTTTTAACGCTTGGTTTAACGTTTGTTGAACCTACGTACAAGCGTTGAACCTATCTGTCAGTCTGTCTCACTCAACACCTTGAGTTGGCCATCACCACGGTGTAACAACTTCAGGGCGGGGATATGACGAATTAGGCAGATGAACGTCCCGCGCAAACTGAAGTCGTTTCAAACAGGGGGAATTTTTTTGGACATTCGAAAAATCATTAAAAATAAAATAAACGTTTTTTCGGATAATTAACTTCACGTAGTCTCTTAGGATAGCAAGTGCTATCATTGGTGTGAATTTCAAAAATTAAGTTAGTTCCTCATTGTAGAGCTTTATCTAAATTTTGGCTGCGAAATTTTTGGGGGGGGGGGGGTGCCGTCCCGGCCAAGCCGAGCCCGGCGACGCCAAGGCCACCAATTGGGCCCCTACGTCATACCCAACGGGTCCCGGTCTCGGAGGGGCTAGCACGGCTCCTCAAATCTCCTCACCCTCCCCAGAAAATCCAGTACTCGGACCCCTTGAGCCCTGGAAAATTCTAGGTCGGTCAACCTGTCCCTCCCAAATATAGCAAACCTCGTGGCCTCAAACCCCTCACACTCTCTCACTAAATGACCCGTTGTCTCCTCCTCCACTCCACACCTCTCACATGTAGGGTCCCCTATTAGCCCCATCATGTGCAAGTGTCTCTGAACTGCAAAGTGCCCTGTAAATATTCCTACTATCTTTCTAGTTTGCTTCCGCCCTAACTCTACCAGCCACTTTGTCGTAGCATCATACCTTTTGATGCCCTCTTTCGCTTGTCTGCAGTGATCTTCTGCTTCCCATCGTGCCTGGGCTTCCGCTTTCGCCCAACCCCGAATTTCACTGAGTCCTACTTCCCTTGCTATCCCCACCGCCGGTTCTGGGCCGACATATTCTGTCATAGCCCCCGTCTTAGCCAGCTTGTCTGCTCTCTCATTCCCCGGGATGCCAGCATGACCTGGTACCCACCCTAATGTAACCGTGTTACCCTCCGTCAGCAGTGCCGATATACTGGCTCTACAGTTCCCCACCGCCCCCGACTTGACCACCGGCCTGGAAATGGCCCCGAGGGCGGCTCGGCTGTCCGAGTAATTCGCTTATTTGTCACGCATTTCCGTCTCAGTTCGATTGCACAAGCCTCTATGGCCGCAACCTCCGCCTGGAACACCGTCGCGTATTTCCCCAACGTCAGGCTCTCTTCCACCCCCATTCCGGGGATGTATATGCCTGACACCGCCTTCCCTTTCCTGGTTCCAATTTTTGAACCGTCCGTAAAACACTTAATCTCTTCTGTATCACCCCCTTGCCCGGCTTCCCGGGATAGTTTGACCACGATCGTCTTTACAAAGTCTCCTTGCTTAACCATTTGATCCGATCTCATGCCCGTGGACGGTGCCACTCTGCGCATGTGTTCTCGTATCCCCCCGTTTCCTACCTCCCCCGACATGCAGTCCAATCTGTATGCCGTTTCCATAGCCCGTGCCTGCAGTTCAAGGCTTAAGGGTTTTAGTCCTAGCATTACCTCCATCGGTCTTGTTGGTGTCGTTCTGAACGCCCCTAGGGTCGCCAGACAGGCCAGCCTTTGCACTCTGTCTAATTTAGCTGCGTTTCCCTTTTTGTTCGCCGCCCTCCACCAAACCATGGCCCCGTAGAGGATCCTTGGTCGGATAATCCCCGTGTGCAACCATAGGGTCATTTTGGGGTTCAGGCCCCATGTTTTCCCCACTACCCTTCTAACCTGACAAAAGGTGCCCATCGCCTTCTGATAAGTTTCCCTTATGTGCTTTTCCCAGCTCAGTCGATGATCTAGCCACACCCCTAAATACTTAACTTCCGTTGTTAACTCCACCTCCTTGCCCCTAATCTGTAGAGTCTGAAGCCCCTGCCTGTTCCTCTTGTGTGTGAACAGACACAGCTTCACCTTGCTCGGGTTAATGGTTAAACCTCTTGGCTCGCACCATTCCTCCACTATACTAATCGCCTGCCTCATAAGTTCAAAAAGTGTCGACAATACCTTTCCTCTAACCACGATGGCTCCATCATCCGCAAAAAACTGCATGTAGAAGCCATTTTCCTCCATTAATCTAATTAGTTCGTCTACCACTATTATCCATAAGAGGGGCGAGAGGCTAGACCCCTGCGGAGTTCCTCTCTTTGCCCTCCTTTTTACCGTTTCCCCCCCTAACTCTGCCCTAATCCACCTATGCCTCAGAGCATGACTAATCCATCTAACCACCATCGGGTTCACCCGAAAGGTTTTCAAAGCCTCCACTATACACTGAAAAGTGACCTGGTTGAATGCTCCCTCTATGTCCAGGAACAAAACCAATGCGTATTCTTTTTGGGCTATGGTATCCTCCAGCTTCCCTACCAGCTCTTGCAACGCCGACTCTGTCGATTTCCCCGCTATATAAGCATGCTGCCTCGGATGATATGGTCTGTTTTTACCTATGCCCTCCCGGATATACCCGTCTAGCGTCTTCTCCATCAACCTCATCATTACCGAACTTAAACTTATGGGCCTAAAGTTTCCGGCCCTATCATGCTTCCCTCCACCTTTAGGTATGAACGATACTCTCACCCTTTTCCATGGCGTTGGTACTTGCCCCGTCGCCAGAGATGTGACGAAGAGTCTCCTTATCCTTTCCTGCGCTCGTCCTCCGGCGCTCTGCAACATGCATGGGTATACCCCGTCGATTCCCGGTGCTTTATATTGGCCCATCGACTTTAGGGCCCATCTGAAGCGCTCTCTATTAATAATAGCGTCGCTCTCTTTCATCGCTCCTTCGTGTTCCGCTCTATGCTGGCTGGGCACAACCTCCTCCTTCTCACAACCTGGAAAATGCGCGCTTAATAACGACTCCAAAATGTCCCTACTTTCTACCACTACTTCACCTGACGGCTCAATAATTGTGCCCAGAAGTTGCCGGCTATCCTCCTTTACTATGCGGTCAAGTCTCGCCACCTCCCGCGTGCTCTCTACCTCTTCGCAAAAGCTCCTCCACGACTTTCTCTTCTCTCTCCGAATCGCACTTTTGTATTCTTTCCGCGCCCGGTGATACGCCTCCCATTCCTCCTCTCCATCCGTTCTCTTAGCCGCGCTCAACGACGAGTTCATCCTCCGCTTCTTTTCTTTCAGGTGGACATTCCACCACACCGCTCCCCTTTCTTTGACCCTTCTCTCGGGACAAGCCGCCTGAAAAGCCAAAGTTATAATTTCTCTTATCTCTTTCTCCTCTTCATCTGAAGTGTTTCTGGATACTTCTCCCGTTGCTTCTCCTACCGTCCCCTCGAATTTCTCCCAGTCCGTCCGTCTCGGATTCCTCCCCGGGGGTTTCTTAACTCCTTTGGCTCCTAAACTAAACATAATAGGCCTGTGATCAGAAGTTATTAATCTGTCACAGACCCGCCAATTAGTAATCCATCTACCCGTCGGCCCTAAGCTTAGAGTAACATCCAGGACCTTCGTCCTATTGCGCACCACAAAAGTTGGCTCACTCCCGACATTCTCAATAGTTAATCCTAATCTTACCAATCCTTCCAGGAGTTCCTCACCAGGCCGATTGTTATTTGAGGAACCCCACACTTCATGGTGGGCGTTTACGTCCGCTCCCACCACTAACAGGCTCCCGGTCTCGCTACAATAATCTCTTAGGCGTTCCAGGCACTCCGGGACCACATCACTGTCCGGCTGCGAAATTACCATCTTTCTCAATTTTGCCCAACAAATAACACCATTTCTCAATTTCAGACACGAATTAGTGATTTTTCTCAATTTTAAAAGCGAGTTAGTGGTTTTTACTTCAATATATGTATTTTTCCGTGTGAAAGGTCGTGAAAAAAACCTAGCCCGTGCTGACTACTACACATTAATGCTACTTTCACACCTTATCAACCTAAAACACTCCATTATTCCATGTGTAAGGTTTTTGAGAGCCCCGAAGTGCGGCTCAGAGGCGCTCTGTCCCCGCACTATCGGTGCACTAGAAGCCCTGAAATGCTTTTTCACTACTTGTTCAAACCCAAATTCCGATTTGGCACTTTAAAAAATCATTTTCGAGGGGTTAGCCTACAAAAAACCCAAATTTTATTGATTTTGATATCGCAGAACGTCACCAAAAAAGCCCACCTGGGAGGCGAAAAACAGTTGATTCCCGAGTCACCTTCCCCGTCTTCGTGGTCTTGTTCACACCAATGGCTAGAACTTGCGGTTCCCTAGATTCAAATTCACATTTCGGGGATTTGGCGCTTTAAAAAGTCGTAAGAAGTAAAAGTAAAAGTTAAAAGAAAGTGTCGGTTTGACCCTTTCAACGCCCAAATTTTGTGGATTTAGATGTCACAATACCCAATTTCTCTGGTTCGCTTACCCAAAAAGCCAATTTAACAGAACTGCGTCATTAAGTCAATTTCTAGGGTACGGCTTTTTATAAAAGTTTTGTGGACTTGGCAACCAAAAAACCCAATTTCGCAGTTTTTGAACAGGTAAAATAAAAATATTTTATTCGCATGTTTGACTCCCTAAAAGGCGCAGTTTTGCTGGGTTGGTTAAAAAAGAGCTCAAAAACGGGGTTCAACGGGATTGAAACAGGTCATTTCACCTTTTTGGGGACTTCATGGAGCAATTCCGTGGGTTTGGCTCTTTTGAAGTTCAAGTTTCACGGATTCGGTAAGCCCAATTTCTCTCGTTTTGAAGGGGAATGTCAGTCAGTATGCCACGGATCTGGGACATTTCGAACGGTTGGCCCGTTAAAAACATATTCGCCGAGGGATTGGCATGCCAACAAAAATAACAATTTCGTGGAATTTGGCGCACACTAAGGCCCGCCGCAAATTGAGCCCACGTGTGGGTCATCCAAGCTCAAAAAAACAGTTAAAAGACTGTCCATTTTCAACAATTTGCGGTGGGCCAAAGAGTCAATTTTAAGGTTCCAAACGCAATTTCACCGAGCTGGTTCATTCACAAAACTAATCTCGAGGATGTCTGGCTCCACGACAGAACAACATTTCGTGGCGTTGGCTAATTACAAAACAATTTCACTTGTCTGTCTCACCCGAAAAAGCGTAATTTGGCGGGTTTCACTGCATGCCAATCATGCATGTCAATCATTTCAGCGATTCATGGATGAAATACTTCGCGACCTTCCCTTCATCTTTGTTTACCTCGACGATGCGCTTATCGCTTCCAAATATCCCGCAGAACATCTGGAGCATCTCACTCTCGTTTTCCAGCGTTTCAGGAGCTACGGACTCCATCTTAACATGAACAAATGTGTTTTCGGCGTAACCGAAGTACACTTCTTAGTTTTCCGAGTCACACCGTCCGGCATATCACCACTTCCTTAACGTGTTCGTGCCCTCACCGAAGCTCCTCGACCTACAACCTTTCAATCCTTGCGTCGTTTCCTCGGAACCATAAATTTCTACCGCCGCTTCATTCGCCGCGCGGCCTGGGCCCAAATCACGCTTCATGACGCCTTAAAAACTGGTTGATTGAGGCCTACGACCATTGCCTGCAAGATCTCGCTGACGCTACTCTTCTCATCCACCCCAAGCCTGACTCACCCTTGACCCTTTTCGTCGACGCTTCAGATACTGCCATTGGCTCTGCTCTTCATCAACAAACCGACGGTATCTGCCAACCACTAGCGTTTTTCTCTCGGAAGCTCAGTGAAACCGAACGACGGTACAGTGCCTATGACAAAGAGCTCCTAGCAATTTACGCTTCAGTCAAGCACTTTCGGGACTTCGTCGAGGGTCAACAACTCACAATTTTCACAGACCACAAGCCCCTCATTTTCGCTTTCAAGCAAAAACCAGAAAAGGCGTCCCCTCGTCAAATTCGTCACTTGGATTTTGTAGTGCAGTTCACGACCGATATTCGACACATCAAAGAAAGTGACAACGTCGTAGCAGATTACCTTTCCCGAGTCGACTCCATCCATATTTTCGATTTCACAGTAATCGCTAAAATTCAAGAAGCAGACGACGAGCTAAAAAAGCTCTGCCTCAATTCGTCACTCAATCTTCGTCGAGAATGCATACCTGGCCTCAAAATATCGTTATTTTGCGACGATAGACACCGCGTTTTTATTCCCTTATCCCTTCGTCGTCAAGCGTTCGCTCTAATTCACAACAGTGGACACCCATCTCCGAAGCGTACATCACAACTAATTCGTGAACGATTTGTTTGGCCCGGAATTGAGCGAGACTCCAGATCTTAGGCAAGAAACTGCCTTCAATGTCAGAAATCCAAAATTGGACGTCATAGCTGTAGTCCTCTCGGTGTTTTCCCTCCCGTCGACGCACGTTTTCAATGCATCCACTTGGACATCATTGGTCACACGGTATGCACTACATCCTCACCTTGATCAACCGTTTTTCTTCCTGGCCCGAAGCCATACCCATTCAATCAATCTCCATCGAAACAGTGGCTGACGCTCTTTTCAAGGAATGGATCGAGTCCAAGCTGATTTCATATTTTTGATGCACAACCTTGAATTTTTTTTTTTTCCTAAAGCTTGATCAACCATAAACACGATTTCTTACTTTTTGTTTACTATTTTTGTTGTTTTGTCTACTATTTTACTATTTATTCATCAATGAGACACCATTCAAAAATGATTTTTCCCTTCAAACCATTTTTATCCCCATCCCATTCTGTCCGTGACGTCTTAGTTCAGCTGTATGCCATACATTATACTGACGCATTATGTGAAGCCATTACAAATTTTAGTTTCGATATAAGTCAAAGAAGAAGTGGATTGTCAAAAACGAAATAATGTATTAAATTGTATATCATAATAATGAAAATTTTCTAATTTAAATATTTCATTCTGAATTATACATCCTGCTCATAACTTCTTTTAATTAAATTATGGCCGTTGTTCTTTGCTCATACAGGGTCTTTCGACCACTTTGATCGTGTTGAAGACAAGGTTAAGCAAAATAACTTTTTTCATTTCTTCCGAAATCAACTAAACTAAAAATTTGAATTTTTTACATGTGTCGCAAAAAAATAAATAAAAATGACGAGGATGCTTTGCCGCCACACTAGCCCCCCACGGAGACTGGAAGTCCATCATGCTCGAAGTGAACGTGACGGTCTGAACGAGTCGAAGGAGTGAGGTTGGGCTTCCCGGCGGAATTCAATGATGTGACAGAGGGAGTTTCGG
>CM075943.1:57192179-57357358 GCA_038030265.1 Corythucha ciliata
GTTCTATGAGGTTATCCCATCCTCGTCGCCAATTGTTGTGTCTTTTTACACGTTAATCTTAGAACCGCGTTTAGAAACTTCTTTTATATTTTGAATATTTTGATAAATCATAATGGACATATGAAAATAAAAACATGGCACCTATCATGATTTTTATTTCCTCTGATTTGAGCAGATTCACTTTGAAGACTCCGAATGGGAGAAAAGAAAGGCTGATGGATGGCGAAAGTTAAAGCCTAACGCCATACGATGGGGAAGCGAGGTTCGATTTTTCAAAGGTAATTCGACTCATAACAAATAAGAAGGTTAGAACCCACCTCACCCCCTTTCAATGTTTAGAAGAAGTAAGGAGGAGTCTAGTCTCCAACTTCTGCCGTTTCGTTTAGATATTTTTTGTGTTGGTTAAAGTGAATAGTCCCTCGCCTTTTTATTTATTTATTTTTTCGGAGATTAGAAAAATGGCTCGTGAACTTGGTGCCCGGCGAAGTAAAGGCTCACAAAGAAGGAGAAGCCAGCTTTAACAAAAACCGTGTTGATATTGTTCTACGATGATCGTTGTAGATTGCAGTCATCGCAGAAAAACTGTAGCGGCTGAATTGAATACGAATATGTCAAAGAAGAAAGGGCAGTCGTTTCTGGTACACCGAACACTGAATCCCACCAAAAACTTTAAAAAAATACACACAGTGTAGTGAGCTCAACGGCCAGAAAATAAGTTTTCATGGGTGATGGTGATACTCACAGTTTCACAAGTGCTGTACACCGTACCCTGTGTCTCGAGTTTGCTTGTCACCCGAAAGTCATAAATTTCGACTAATCCCGGAAGAAACCAAACCCGACATTCGTGTGCTTTTGACGGTGGTCTCTGGAGGGTGTAAATGTGTCGAACACGTCCGTTATGACTTCAAAAGCATAATTTATTATAATCAACTCATAAATAAACGATTCAATTTGACTACACGAAGTGTTTTTACCGTGAGCTGCGCCGGAGTGAAAAGACATTTTGGTTATCTAGACTTCTAGAGAGAGGTGAGGAAAATAATGTTCGTCTGAAGCCGGACGGATTCAAAAAATCAAGTAGCCCCTGTCGATTGCGAATCAGGTCTTCCCGACACTAATTATTACGTAGAGAAACATAAAAAATATGTGAAAAACACTGAACCAAGATGAATATACAGAGGTGTGCTCACTTTTCAAGGGGCAATATGGCGTCTCGTTTGAGCTTCGTGGATGACGTACTTGGTCTATCACCCTCCCTCTGTGCATCAGACTTAACGTTAGTGAATGTGGAAATTAAGAATGTAACTGCATTCTTCCAGCCAAAATTATCGTAATTTCCCATTTTTTATGTTTAATTTATTCTTAATGCATACTAGAGAAACTCATTTAAAAATAATTATTTCGGCAAATAAAGAAACACACGTCAATAACTGCGTTTTTGTGGTAGCGTGTGTGCACGGGGGTGGAATTTTACTTATACAAAGGAATACTCCTTTACCGGCTTACAGAGAATTTAAATAGGGGTACTACGATAAAAATCAGTATTTCGGTAAACCAATAAACAGATGTTAGGAATCTCGTTTCTATAGTAATGCACGGGCAAAGGGGGTGGAATTTTACTTAATTACAGAGAAATACTCCTTTACAGGTTTACCGGCTGATTATTTGAGTACCCCTAATAAGTAAGGGTACACGTATTTTAAATAAAAAACTCTAATTAGAGATAGTATAACAATTGTATTTAAAATCTCTTGGTCGGGTTTTATAGGTGCAACCTGGGTGCAACAGATCAACGAAACGTCCCCCAATTAATTACAATTACTTCCACTTTCCCGTTGGGAAACTGACTTATACAGTAAAATCGAGTTCGAATTTAATTCATATTCATAAATCAAAGTATAAATAGAGTGAAAGGCCGATAAAAGTGGTTTGGGCAGGACGTACGTTTGGTTTTCAACCGAAAAAAAAATATATTAAACAATTCCCCTTGGAAATAATTAAAAGATTTGTAAAATTAAGGGTGATAATTAGAATGAGGTTCATGCTGCATTCTGAAGGTGATCTGTCCAGGAAAAGGAAATTTGCCTCTAGACTAAAATAAATGTGTAAAAAGAAAAAAATTTCAACTTGAGCTGGTACATGTAGATTCTTGAAAGTTTCACGTTTTCCATAAGTCATATAATTATGTTTTAATCCACTTTTGCATCCATTCATGAATGACATTGACAATTTTCAGAAAAGGCAGCAATACATAACTTTCAATATTGTTTTAGCCCTTTCCTCTCATTAAAAATTCGTTTTTCTGGTCAAATTAAATTTAAGGCTAACAATTGCCATGAATTTTCAATTTTTTATTTTAGTAAATTTTCCTTGGCGCAAGAAAAACCCTTTGTTCTTTGATAAAGTCGGAAAATTCAGTTCCATTGTTTCGCGAGTGCTAGGGGACTATTCTCTAAAAAGAAAGCAATATGTTTTTCGAAGCGATGTCTCTATTTCATTCATTTACTTCCAACAAATGAATAAAATAGAAACCCTGATAATGAGGAAGTTTCACATTTTCCAAAAATATTTTTTTTCGATGAGGCACATCAATCCTTCCGCGTAAATAACTAAAAATTTAAAACCCTTCAGAAATATTTTTTATTTACTAACCAAAGTTGGCATATTTGAAATCCCGCCAAAACGAGCATTTTCCGCAACGTAATATCCCATGTATTCTCTGTCCTTTTCATGCATCTAAATAGCTCATCTGTTTATCCTCCATTATTTTATTATTGGAGAGCTTCAGTAGAAAATAAGGCAAAGAAACACAACAAACCAATTTCTGACAGCTACGTTACAGGCGAATTTGTTTCGAAGGCGCATAATATGACACCAACATGTTAGCTGACGTGTTTGAAATGACCTAAAACTTCAAAAATCGCGTACTTATTAACTGTTGGATTATTTTACGAACGGATCACGATTTATGCTCTATTTTAGCATAGATAAACCTCTAAAAATAGATTTACGAATAAGTTCTGACCCATGAAACTTCTTCATTACTCCCTACTTGAACTTCTTAATTATGGCGTGAGCATTTTTTGCAACAACAAATAACTAGAGAAGTAATCATACAACAGTATTAGGGTTAATTTTTATCAATTCAGCTCACAAAACTGCGTAGGAATTAGACGTCCTGTTCGGCAAATTGGTTCACTCCTTAGGGATGACATGGCCAACGACTACCCTCCCTAAAAAGATATTGGGCACCCCATATCTTTGTGGACTATTCGAAGGGCCCTGATTAATGACCTGAAGCACTTCATTTTATATCTTAACAGGCGTCTTTTTCTGGAAAGACAACTTAATCCGTTCACTGACATTGCCAAGCCTTAATTAACGACGAAAAACTTGCAGCATACTTATTTATGACCTGCCCTTAGGATTTTCTATGCTTTCGACTTCGGATAAACCCGATCCTCCTGAGTTCACAATTGTCTAAAAAGAATGAAGTAATCGGTTGGGTAGGGGGATATTTTTATTGGACAAAAATTTCAATTTCCGTTGCATTACTTCGAGCTTCAATGACGTAATAATCGTTTTATTTTCACGTGATGAATTTAGCCCGGCAAATATAATCGGAATGGCCCCCGGGAATACGTCGGGGAAGTTTCGACTCATAATAAACCTTATCACCTTATCATCAACCCCTAGGACAGTTTGACATTATTGATACAAATCCCACGTTTTAAGGCAGTTCAGTGTCAAGGTGAATTTACAGAGGTGTGATCACTTCGGTTAGGCAACACGTAGCGCACGAAACGGGCGGAGTGTGTGACGTACTTGGTCTATCAGTCTTCGGACGCCCCCGTCACAAATGCACAGGATTCCAATCTTTTTTGTTGCAAAACTTTTTTTTGCCTTTGATTTTTGTTTTTTGTTTTTTGTTTTTTTACATTTCACGAGTACTTGAAACACTACTTTTAAAAAAACAAAAAAAAACAAATGGCTACTGGATATTTGAGTGAAAGAAAAAAATATTGAAGAGAAACGGGAAACAATATGATACAATCGTATAGCCGTCAGAATATTTATTTTAACATGATGCTTCACACGAGCTGAAAGATCTCAAGTATAAATCAAATATGTATAATAATCGGAACTTCCTTCCTGTACACGCATAAAATTTGCATTTTTTTTTTTTTTTTCACGAAATAAGGGTTTGTAACAAAACTATCCATGCCCACAAAATCAAATCTCCCCACGTATAGATTTATAAATTAAAACAGACAACTCATGAGATTTTTTTTCGGAAAACCCTAGGTCCGTTCCATTGTTTTGCTAGTGCTACACTACTACACTAGTGTAGAAAATCATGTGATTTCAATGACTTACTCTGAAAAATTGAATGAAACCAGACGATTTTCTTCAAAAGTGTAGGGGCCTATTCTCTAACGACAAGCAATATTTTTTTCGCCAGCCATGTGTATATTTCATTCATTTTTTTTTGAAGAAAATTAAGAAAATTACATATGACTGCGAAAAAGCTATTGCTTCAAACTTATTTAGTAATTTATTATTAATTATTTAGTAATTATTTAGTTATGCTCACGCCATAATTAGCAAATGAACAAAACTACATAAGGGTTGGTGTAGGGTTGGTTTGGGCAAATTGGTTCACCCATTGAGGGATTTGTTGGCTCCCCTATGTATTATGAGTCAATTTTCGAACACACTGCGTGGAAAGCTTAGTTTCCTAGGAAATGCCAGAAGGTTCTTGATTATTGACCTGAAAGTCTAACTTAGTTTTAATATTAACGGGCGTCTTGGCTATCCCAAAGGATAGTGAGAGTGTTCCCCCCGGCGTGACGTCAGGGGAACAGCTACAAGAGAACACTGAGATACAGAACACCAAAACATGACGTCACAACAGGACCTGTCTGTTCCTAAGATCAGTCAAATTCTTACAGAACAAGCCCCCTGGTCCGCTCGCCAAAAAACCATGACTACGAGGGTGAGGAATACTCCGAAACCATAGTTTTTCCGCGTGCGGACCAGTCTGCGCGGCAGTTCGCGTTCGGTGTGGCGAGGCCTTCTAGGTTGACTCACATGTCACAGTGCCGTGCCCGGCACGTGATTTGTATGGCGAAAATAAAAATATTATTCGCACAATTTCTGGGGATCAATTCATACTAGACCGGCACTTGACAATGATTCAGTGCTCCGATCGGCACCGTAATGTGATTACCACAGTGATTTTTAAGATTTCAAGGCAATCCAACATGTGAGAATTAAAAACAACAGTGAGCACATTTTTCTGAAAAATCACTGTTTCATCAGGGTCCTCCTATTTGCAGACCAACACAACGAATTCTGCAGACGAGCCCATAACTCGCCCTGAGTGGTCCGACTGGGCTGATTTTCTGTATGTAGACGCTGCTCCGGTGACAGTACAAGCCATCAAATTTTGTTGACGATCCGATAATTTGTTGACCCCTTTCTCCGCACACTGGAGCAGAGTCTAAATACAGAAAATAAGCCCATCCAGACCACTTTTTAGGGCGAGTTATGGGCTGGTCACACAAAATTCGTTTTGTTGGTCCGCAAATTGGGCAGACACCGTCTCATCACAGTTAAGTATGCATTTACCTTGATTCGTACCACGTATAATCAATAAAATCGGACTTGAATTGGATCAGACTTGAATGTTTTGATCTTTATTGATGTTCAATCAGTACCATGGAACTACCACCATGGACCATGGTTCGTGGTCCATAATGGGCTACCATGGACTATTCGACGCATATTATTACCTTTATATTTCTAAAAATGTTGAACCAGAACAACAATTATGAATCACGGAGGATTGAGGCATTTTAAAAGAAAAGTACATGAAAACTCGCCTTTACTAATTGACACTGTAAAGTATATCTTGGTAATTATGGTTGTTATACTTGCCGTTAAATATACTGCAAAATTGCAAATGCAGGAAACTCGGAAAATAAATATAAATACCCTACTTGTCAAGAAACCCGTGTGATAAAATGATAATGATATAGAGGGACCAATATGGCGCTGATTAGGCGTGTTGCAGTACTCGTGTTTTATAGAGCCTTAGTCAAACCAGACGACTTATAGTTCGTGAAATACAACAATTTAGTCACAATTTACAGTGCTTTCCTAATGTAAAACTTTGACATTTTAGCAACCAAATGATTTTTTTTGTCGTTGTCGAAGGGTGGGGGGGGGTGTTGCGAAGTGTTGGTTCGACTCCTGTCCAGTTTTGATCCTCTCTCAATCAATTTTTTTTCTTTTGTTTTCAATTACGAGTTCATATAAAGGCGAAGGGGTTTTTTTTTATCTCGAATTAATTATCGAAGTTTCGCGTGTAAAACAAAAAATTGATCGCGTGTCTCCCCACCCAACCTTACGCTATACGGTCTCCTCGCTATCTTTCTTCTTTATTTTCCTTTTTCAAAAATTCACAAATTGAAGGTTGCAAGCCCGTGGCGAACGTCAGCGAGTTGTGAAGGTGGGAGTGGTCAACAGTGCAAAGAAAAGAGCTTCGCGTATTGTTAAAAAAAAAAACAACAATTATAGCCCACGTGGTCTAGAATAAATATTTGCTCTCTCGACGCCTGACGTTTTCCGTCAATCTCCCCCCCCCCCACAACACCAATGTCATCTCGTCTCATAATAATAACGAGGTCGAACGAGTAAGAGTGCTGAGTTGTTTGATTGGTAGGGGCTGACTATGAAAATCCCTTCAAGTTGGTCGTGGGTCGGCAATCGTTTTCTCGTTAAATTAGGTATACTAAACAAGTTAAAATACATAGAAGATGACCCCATTAATCGGAAAAAGTATTTCAAATCTAGACAATAGTAATTGACGTGTTTGCTCCGAGGGAAGAGGGTCGTATGAATTGTGGCGGGGAGGGGGGAGAATCGAACGTCTGGCATTGTACATAGTGATTGGTTTCCCACGACAAGCCACCGACAAGGGACATAATGACCGCTGTCGTTATTGTCCAACTGTAATTTTCCATCTCGTTATCGTTATCGAAATTCAACTCATCAAATTCATTGAGGAGCGTTATAAATAAAAAAAAAATAAAAAAACGTTGAGATCCCGTCCTCGCGGTCAACACCCCTCTTCCCACCACACCACTGCCTCACGCTAAGTCAACAACTGTAGCTTTCAACCTATCATTAACATAATTATTATAATTACATCAATTAATAACCATTATATCCACTTGTTCAGCAAATAAAACAAAAGATTATCATCTAACAAACTTAAGTGCACTCGACATGCAAACTTTTCTGAAATGTAGCCGCTCATTTCTTATCTTTTCATTTCAAATGAACGCTAATGGAATACCAAAGGAAGACAAAAAGGTTGCTCTGTACAAACAAGAAATTGATCGATTTAATTAAAGAAATAGTAATTTCTTTATTCACTCAATTAAAATTTCAAAGCTTCGAGAAATATGGACTTTGCAATTTTAGTAAGTGATTAGTTTCACCGAGTCGAATTCCGGGAAGAGGTAACTATGATGGGGGAGGGGGTAGTTTGTCTATCAAGTTAATCTAGTGATGAATTTGAAAGTTGCAATGGTTTTTCCATTAATTGAACAGACATTTTACTCGTGATGATCTGTGCCCAGGGGTGGGCAAGATACTTGAGTATTTAAAATACTTTGTATTTTAAATACAAAATACGTATTTTGTAATTGTATTTAAATACTTTTGGAAAAGTATTTGTATTTCTGAAAGTAAAATACATTTTTGAAAGTATTTTGGGCTTTGTATTTGAAATACATTTTCAAAAGTATTTTGTATTTCACACTCAACGAAAATACAAATACAAAATAATACTTTTAATTTCAACGTTCTTCAGTTTCCACTTCTTCGCCACCATTCACCAGTATAACCTCACTTAGTGACACCATATTTGGCACAAAAACCCAGTGTAACAACAGCCTTCGATTGACGTTTTCATTTTTCGAAAAAGTGGAGAGGGAAGGGTAGTCACAGTGGGAGGTGGAAGTTCCGAATTCCTTGTTAGCACAACTGCCGCAAAAATGATGCAAGCGGATGGAAACTTGGCACAAAAATGGATCATACAGAGCCCTAGCCTACAAGTACACAAAGCTGTACAAGTAAACAAAACTCGTGGCAATTATTGCGAAAAACAACGCTAATTCGAGTTTAAACTGGACCAAAATGGCAAATTCACAACTCAAATGGCGAAAAATCGCCTATTAATAAAAAAAAAGAGAATGGATAATGTGCTAATTCGCTGCAAAATTATCAGAAAACGCTATTTCACAGCTGAAATGAAGAAAAATCAATAATTCGCGGCTGATATTGAGAAAACGAAAATCTGTATAGCTCCTGAAAGAATCGAAACTGAGAAACAGCGCTAATCCGTAGACAAAAATTGCTCACGCGGGCTAAAACCTAAAAAAACTACGCGGCTAGAATTGACAAAAATATTAATTAGCGGGGCCAACTTTAAGAAAAACACTAATTTTCAACTCAAACTGCGAAAAAAAGTGCTAATTGGCTGCTAAAAAATTGCTAAACTGCAGATGAAAATGAGGAAAACGCCAAATCGTGGCTAAAATGGAGGAAAATCGCCAATACAAACGAAAGAATCCCTACTGCACTGCTAAAATTGATTAAAAGCGCTAACCCGTGGCCAAAATTGGTTAAAGTTGTAGCGTGCCAACAGCTAACGAACCTCAAAAAAGTTAATTTTCAGCCTAAATTGAAACAAAAAGTGCTTGGAAGAATTGCCGATTTGCAGTAAAAATATCGGAAAACGCCAATTCGTGGCTAGAATGAACAAAATTCAGTTTGTTTCGAGCTCTCAAGGAGTGTAGTAGTCGACAGTGCAGTTTGATTCTCATCAAATTTTCTCCTTTTCTTTTCTTATAGTTTCTTATTTGTGCGGGTCAAGATACACGCCAAATCGGAAACAGGGAGTACCTAATTTTTTCCTTTTCTTTCTTTTTAGTTAATTTTTTTTTATTTTTTTACCCTTTTTAAACAGTACAAGTAAGAAGAATTTTTAATTTTAATTTTCTAATTGGTGGAAGATATCGCTGAATGGACGTGAAGAAGACGTCCTCAGGGGACGATCGAACGATTCCCCCGGATAAAAATGATCGCCCGGATAGTGGCGGAAGAGGTTCTGAAGTAATGGAAGTTGTTAATGATGAGAGAAAATGAACGTAGGACAATTGTCGCAAGGAGAAAAGGCCAAAAAGAAAGTATACGAACTCTTTCATTACGAATTGTGTGACAAAGGTCCTTTTTTTGTTTTTATTGAGAGTGAAGGCGATGGTAACGGCATCGGACGCCTCCACCCCACGACTTTGGGAAAAATAATTTTCTTGGATCATCCACAATTAAAAACGTCGGTTATTTCAGTTAAAAAAATTGGTAAAAACAGAGTCAAATTTGAATTATCCAACCGGGAAAGTGCAAACGCTCTAATAGACTCCCCAAAACTTAAAGAGAAAAAACTGCTTGCGTATGCCCCCTCTTTCATCGTACAAAAACAAGGCGTAATAAGGGGAGTTCTCCCTGAGCTTTCTGACGAAGAAATTGTTAAGATCATCGAGTCATCTACTTACGAACCAATCAAAGTTCTTAGGGCTAAACGTTTCTCGAGAAAAGTGACAGAAAAAGATCAAGTGAAATACGTACCAACTCAAACTGTCTTAATAACTTTCAGAGGGTAGAGCTTGCCTAACAGTGTAATGTTGCACTATGTACACTGTCCAGTTGAACCTTTCATTCAAAAAATAAACCAATGCTTTAATTGCCTCAGATACGGACATAAAAAGGACCAATGTAACAGTTCCCCACGCTGTAGTAAATGTGGTGAGGAACATACCAGCCTTTAAAATGCGTGCATTGTAAGGGACAGCATTCTTCACTCAGTACCAATAAATGCCCTGAGTTCAGTAAACAAAAATCAATCCGAACAATAATGGCAAATGAAAACCTATCTTTTACCGAAGCCAAAGACAAAATAAACATGAGATCTTTTAAAAACGTTGTAACCAATCAAATAGTACCAGCAATTAATAAAAACTCCGTGTTTCCCCCTTTTCAACATTCAAATCGTATACCCCCAAAACGTGCAAGACCAATAACTCCTCCAAATGCAACAATGGAAGCACACAAAGCAATAATAGCTAATGTCAACTTTAAACAGAATCACACCTATCACTCACAATCCTTATACATCACAACAGGACTCTTCCGCCGAAATGGAAAATAAAAATAATGACTCTGACATAACTTCATTACGTGAATCTATAATTGATATTGTATTAAGCTCGAAAAATAACGTCTCGATAACAAGACAAGAGTTACTATCAGAATTAAAGGCAAGGATTGACCATTTCACTTTTTTAAAATAATAAAAACAATTTTAGCATAAAGATGGAATATGAAATAAGAATCCTTCAGTGGAACGCTAGATCTCTAGCTGCCAAATTGTGTGAAACAGAAAATTTTTTAATAGAAAATGACATAGCTTATGCCGCTATATCTGAAACTTGGTTCAAACCAAATATTTCCTACATTATCAAAGGTTACCATATAGTTAGAAATGATCGTAGTGACGGTAAAGCAGGAGTCGCCCTCGTAATCAGAAATAATCTCACGTTCAATACCATCGATAACCTCCACGCTGTGAACGGTCTAAAGCGCCCCATACACTGTCAGTTTAACTGAAGGCAATCGTGGGGCCGTCGATCGGGGTTACCCACACATTTTCAGTTAATCAGAAGGTCATGGACTGCAGTCCACCTGCAGTCCGTGAAAACTGAAGGTGTGTGGCCGTAGGACCGGCTAGGATCGGACGCGAGATCGTTGACTGACAGTGTATGTTGCCCGTCGATTTCGGCCGGACGGTCGCCTCTTGAGGCGACGGCCTGCAGGCAATCGCATAGTGTATGGGGCACTTAATGACGGTTGGAATCTCAGCCTCTTTTTCCAATGGGAGAAGCCTAAATATTATTTCTATTAACAATTTTATCCCACAAATCAACAATTTTAATGTAACTCAAGCCCAATGGGAACCATTTTTTAAAGCCATCCTGCACCCTTATTTAGTACTCGGTGATTTCAACTGCCATAGTACGGTATTGGGTTCCCATTTCACTCAGCGAAAGGGTACTGCACTTCTCGATGCGGCTGGAAGCTGTAATTTGTCCTTTTTAAACTCCGGCTGCCCAACTTGTATTAACCCTGCCAACCCAGCCCATTTCTCCGCCATCGATATATAACTCTCTGTTCAGCCGCCATTGCCTCATACTTTACATGGGAAATAGTACAAGATCCTATGGGATCGGACCATCTACCAATCCGTATTACCTCAGCTCTCTTCAAAAAAAAAAAACTGCGAAATTCCCTACTTTGCGGAAATGGCGCTCGCATAAGGCTGACTGGGACAACTTCCAAAGTGAATTGCATAGTTACCATAATAATTCTTACAAGGATTTAATGTTTAACATAAACCGAGCATGCGAAAAGTCGATACCAAAACGCTCAGAAAACCCCTTACCCTCTAAAAAGCATGCTATTTGGTGGAATCATAACTGTGGCAAGGCTTCAGAAGAAAGGAAAACTGCTTTCCATAATTATAAAAATTCACCGTCCTTATCGTCGTATTTACTGTACAAACAAAAAAGCGCGAGTGCTAAAATTGCCTATAAAAACGCAAAACGAGAATCTTGGAAAGACTTTTGTGAACAATTAAATAGGAACACGCCTATGAAAAACATCTGGTCCCAACTTAAGACACTGAAAAATGCAGCTCTTACTCAAGCACCCGCAAGTCACTCAGGTGACTGGTGTCACGAGTTTTTGGAAAAACTGACACCAGATTTTGCTCCTTCACCTCCAACAGAGATCAGTAATAAACATCCTATTATGTCTAACGTTTTAATGAAAAGGAATTAGACAGAGTGTTGTCTAAATCGATGAATACAGCACCGGGAATGGACCATATCGACTATCCTATTCTAAACCATCTACCCGAAAAAACAAAAAATGACATGGTCAACATTTATAATGCAATCATAACGGATATAGAAATCCCAGAAGAATGGAAAGACTATTGTGTGGTCCCTCTCCTGAAGCCCGGCAAACCACCCAATACTAGTGAGTCATATCGACCCATATCCTTGTCCTCTTGTGTCCTTAAGACCTTTGAATGAATCCTAAAAAATATGCTCGAACACAACAGGGTACTCCCCCAAAGTCAGTTTGGGTTTCGGAAGGGTCGCTCTTGCACCGATAGTACAGCTGAATTAATCACGAATATTCAAATATCATTTTCAGAAAACAAAACTCTGGTCGCCGCGATGTTAGACGTTACAGGCGCTTTTGATGATGTTGATCTGCATACTTTGGCTCTATCAATGCTCGATGTGGGGATATGCCATAGTTTTGTAAAATTAATCATGGGTCTAATTAGTGAACGTCGAATCCATGTATTAACAAGTGACAAAATGATTGGACCCCGATTGTCTCGGTCAGGCTTACCACAGGGAGATATCCTAAGTCCCGTTCTCTATACCTTGTACACTCGAGACGTAGAGAGTTCTCTCCCGAATGGAGTTAAAATTCTGCAATACGCAGATGATATATGCCTCTACGCAAAAAACACGACACCGAAGAAGTCCTTGAATTTGCTCAAGGACGGAATCCTTGCTCTCTAAGATCCGCTTTACTAAAAATCGGCCTTGACATATCCCCTTCAAAATCCGTAATTTGCCCTTTCTCCAGGTCAAAAGCTTTCCCATTGCCTCCTTCTGTCGACATTGGAGATTTTACAGTCCCTGTACGTGACGAAGTCAAATTCTTAGGAATGACCCTGGATCGTAAACTTAATTGGTCGAAACACATCAACCAGCTTGTGACAAAGGCTGAAAAATACATCAATGTAATGCAGATAGTCAGTCATTGTCGCTGGGGAGCAGACCCCAAAATTATGTTGACCATTTACAGAGCTACTATTCGCTCATTATTTGACTACGGGGCAGTTTTTTATGGCCAGGCAACACATAATCATCTTCGAAAGCTGGACATCATACAACATAAATGTATCAGACTTTGCGTGGGTTTCTTGAAATCGACTCCTATTGATGTGATGCTACGTGAGGTGGGAGAGTGTCCACTACACATCAGGAGAGGAATTCTATCTGACAGAATGATTCTAAAAATTAAAAGTCTCTATCCTCACCTATTCCAACAGCTGTCAACGCTTAACCAACTTGATCTTTCCTCTAAATATTGGATGAAAAAGAAAGCTCCCTTATTTGCAGTAAGCTTTCGTAGCATTCATAACACTTGTCAACAAGTGCTATCGTTAGATCGATTACCAATGTATAATCTACCAGGGCCAATATAGTCATCCTTTCTTTCCGGTCTAAACATTGAAATCAATTATTTGAAATTCACCCATTCAGCTAGTCACATGGTCCAAACATCTGAGGTTAAAGTCTCACAATTATATCCCGATCACTACAAAATATATACAGATGGTTCAGTCATCTCAATCGGGTGCAGGTTGTGCCATATACGATCCAACCCTCCAGGTAGGCAAACAGTTCATTTTTTTTTTTTTTTTTTCCTTTTGGCATTGGTCATAAACCATACAGCCATAATATATATTTACGTTTACTGTTATATGTTACACCTTAAGGTGAGTAGATTTTATAAAATTATATAAGCTCTTGTAAACCGGAATGGAATTAGACATCAATATTGACTGATAATTAAATGGGCCTGTAATAACTGCACTAATGCTTTGGAAAAGTAAATTTCTTTCACTAGCGTGAGTTTTGCATTCCATTATGGTGTGCTGCAACGTGCCTGGGGCACCACAGGTCTCGCAGATACCGTGGGGTGCTTCTCCTATTAAATGCAAATATTGCTGACTCAGACCGTGATTGGAACGCAGTCTACAAATCGTCTTAATGCAATCTTTACTCAGGAATTCATCTGCAAACCACGGTTTTGCATCAACATTGGGGAACATATCCTTGTAAAATTGGCCTTTCTTTGACGATGAATATAAATGATTCCATTCTTGTAAATGGTGTTGAGATACATGATTGAAAAGGTCGAAATAATTGGTTGGCTGGATCACGGTTTTCGAAGGGTATTGCCGGTGTACGTTTTTTGCTATACGGTCTGCCTGTTCGTTTTCTTCGATACCTGCGTGAGCTGGTATCCATACAAATGCAACGGATTTACGGTCTTGTTGCCAGTGATGGGACAGGTACTTTCAAATTTGTACCTAGGTAAGTTACAGGTACTTCCAGTTTTTCAAGTACCTAGGTACCATTACAGGTATTGAAAATTGAAAAGTACCTAGGTAGTACCTAGGTAGAAATTCCGTTACATCCAAAGGAAAATAGAAACAAAACGAAACGAAAAAAAAGGTTCCTATAATCAGGCACAATTAGACTAGGTATCTTTCTTATTAGAAGTTGGAAATCTTTGTTGGTACTCAACAAAACCAACTTTTCATAGTTGTCGTCCAGTGTTATTTAGCAATTTTTTTGCTATTTTGAATCGTGGAAATTGAGCTAAAGGTACATTTTCAGTACCTAGGTACTTATAGCCGTTACTTTGATTTTTTCTGTACCTAGGTACCGTTACAGGTACTCAAAATAAAAATGTACCTAGGTACGTACCTAGGTACTGAAAATGTACCTTGGTACAAGTACCTAGGTACAATGTACCTAGGTACATCCCATCACTGCTTGTTGCATACCTGCTATTTCCTGTATGATGTCAACTATAACGTTATGGATTCTTGAAGAGATCTTTATTTTTTGCATTTTTTCTACTACTCCTTTGTTGTCGCATAGTATCAACACCTTGTTGCGATTTGTTTCTCTAAAATATTTGAGCGCTTCCAATACAGCGACAAGCTCGGCCGTGAAAATTGGAGTATTCGGTGCTAATAAGAATCGATTTCCCGTCTGAGGCTCTGTATCGTAAAAAGCGCAGCTCACTCCCGCGTGAGAATCTGAGCCATCGGTGTATATTTTGTAGTAATCTGGGTACAATTTCGTGATTTTGTCCTCGTAGAGTTGGGCATTGTGGGGGACTTCAGTCTCAAGGAAGTTGGCTTTAACATTCAGACCCGAGAGGAAAGAGGAGTAATTAGAATCTGATAAGAGAAAAGGTGGAAGACTACTGTTTGAAAACACTTGATTGCAAATGTGATGCATACTACGAAAGCTTACGGCAAGTAGGGGAGATTTCTTTTTACGCCAATAATCAGTGGTTAAGTCTAGTTCATTGAGAGTTAAGATTTTGTTAAATAGTTTGGGGTATAAACCTTTAATCTTTAGCAACATTCTATCGGCTAAAATTGCTCTTCTTATTTGTAATGGTTGTTCCCCAACCTCTCTAAGCATAACGTCTGTAGGAGTGGATTTAAGAAATCCCACACAAAGCCTAACACATTTGTGTTGGATAACATCCAATTTACGTAGATGAGTATGGGCTGCTTGACCATAAAAGACCGCTCCATAATCCAGTATAGACCGAATTGTTGCTCTATAGAAAATTAACATTGTTTTAGGGTCTGCTCCCCAGCTACTGTGACATACCATGCGCATTATGTTTATATATATTTTTCTGTCTTAGTACTTAATTGATTTATGTGTTTTGACCAGTTTAGTTTGCGATCTAGGGTAATTCCTAAGAATTTAACTTCATCTCGAATGGGAATCGTACAGTCACCAATGGCAATTAAGTTAGGAAGGGGGAAATTTCGCGATCGAGAGAATGGACAAATTACTGATTTGGAAGAGGATATGTCAAGACCCACGCTACTAAGGAAGGCCTGTAGTGAAAGGATTCCTTCTTTTAGTAATTCTAGAGCTCTCAATGGGCTTTTGTCCTGAGTGTATAAACATATGTCATCGGCATATTGTAAGATTTGTACTCCAGCAGGAAGCACACTTTCGATCGTATAGACGTATATGGAGTAAAGGAGAGAACTTAAAATATCACCTTGAGGTAGTCCTGAACGCGCAATGCGTGGGCCCAGTATTCTGTTGTTTACAAGTAAATAAATGCGCCGTTCATCGATAAGCGCCAGAACTAACTTGACAAAATGTTGGCTAAGCCCTATGCTGAGCATTATTTGGCGTAAAAAGGTGAGATTAACATTATCAAACGCACCAGCAACGTCCAGCATCGCTGCTACAGTGGTTTCCTTTTTGGAAAATGCGGTCTGAATGGAAGTAATGAGACAAGCTACGCTGTCTGCGCAGCTACGACCTTTTCTGAATCCATATTGAGTGCTGGGCAATATTTTATTGTGTTCCAGCCAAAACTCAAGCCTATTTTTGATTACCCTTTCAAAAGTTTTAAGTAAACAAGAAGACAAAGATATTGGGCGGTATGATTCGCAGACATTCAAAGGTTTACCGGATTTGGGAATCGGGAGCACACAAAAATTTTTCCAGTCTATTGGAACAACAGCTTCTTTGATTATTTTGTTAAAAATGGACGTCAAGTCCTTTTTTGTGTCAATTGGTAAATTATATATGATGGGATAGTCAATATGATCCATGCCAGGAGCAGTATTCAAAGAGGGGGACAGTACTCTGTTCAATTCATTGATCGTTATATCCATGGTTAATATGTTAGGCATAATAGGTAATTCGAGCGATCGAGCATTCCATTGAAGAATTTTCAATGAATACATATTTTTCACCTAAGTCAAGGTTTCTGTACCTTCTATTGTTTCTCTTAAGAAAATCTGAATGTCTTCTTCAGTGAATTTTGTGCAATCTACACTCATAGCTTTTATCACTTTCTTGATGATACTAGTTGCCTCAGGTTTTAATAGGATGTTTAGGACAGATGAACAGGTAGGCAAATCTTCAGCCACAAGACGTTGATTATTGAATTGCATTAAACCTCCTGGTGTGTTTTTGTGAGTAAAGTTGTTTATTATGTTCAGTTGGTTTTAGCTGTTTCGGAGGAGGAGATCGAAGACGTTTTGTGGATCTGGGGAACGAGCTCGTCGAGGCAATAGTTCTAGAAAAATTTGTCGCGGCACTATTATTTAAGGGTGGAAAGGAAGAGGTATTGTATATCGATGGTACTTTTCGCAAGGGCTGCAAAAGAGTTTCTTGTGATCATCGTTTTAGCTTCAAAGTACGAGATGTTTGCTTCACTCATCGCTTTTTTAATACTTTTTTCTGTATTGAATTGGGGCCAAGCTTTTCTATCTGTGGCTTCGTGTGGTCCTTGACAGTGAATACATTTTTTAGTGCTAGTCGCACATTCTTTGTTGTCATGGGATTCTCCACATTTGGAGCATCTGACAAAGCCCTTACATTGATCCACGAAGTGTCCATAGCGCAAGCATTTCAGACATTGAACCACTCTCTGAACGTATGGGTGAACTTCACATATTACGTGGTGTATTGTGACATATGACGGTAGAGTTTGACCTCTAATTGAAAACGATATAGACATTGTAGGAATGAATAACTGTTTACCGGTTTCGTCAGTTTCACGTCGATTAAGACGTTTAACGGCGAAAATATCCAATCGTTCTCCTTGAGGCCCTTTAATTACGCTTTTGATTTCTTCTTCCGTCAATGATTTTTCAACTCCGCGTATAACCCCCCTTCTTTGTACAAGGTGGGTGGGGATATAAAGGTTGAAACCTTTGTCCTTAATAAGAGAGGAGTCGACGAGTGCGTTGGCTGACACATAATTGTCTAGTTCAATGGTCATTCGGTTTCTTCCGTTTTTTTTAATAGAAATAATCTTTTCTGAGATGAGTTTATGGTTTTCAAAAATGATCTTTCCTATAGACATAGGATGAATTCGTGAAACGCCTGATTTTTCAGTGTCACGACTTTCAAGATATAGAACAAAGGGTCCAACGTCTGATCTTTGAAAATAATTGGGAGCGCGATCTTTCTCGACATTCCCGCCTTCTGGTATTGTTTTGTCACGTGGCTTTACCCGATTCTTCTCTGTTGGAGAATTGGATTCTCCTCTATTGGATGGCCCATCCAATATCTCGGAATGGATCACGACTGTGTCTACATCCATGGGAGGGGGGGGGGCTTCCCCCCTGATTGATCACTCATCGACACTTGCCAATGGTGAAATTGTAATAAAATAAAATAAAATAATAGTAATCTTTCGGCTCTACGGTCTGGTTAAAAATAAATAAAAATAAAAATTAAATAAATAAATAAATAATCAAACTTCCAATGTAGTTAAAGTAAAATAAGAAAAGGGGGAAAAAAGGAGCAAAGCTTATCTGTAAAGACGAGCAGGAGAGGTGTTCACTCATCCAAGGTTCGAACTAAACTCTTCAAGGTTCGAACTAAACTGAGGCCATTTGTGGTAAACATTTCGAGAATTTTACGGCTAATATTGAGTAATTTTCAGCTCATACTGAGTAAACCGCTATAAAAAATCGTTAGTTTGCAGCTAAAATTGTGGAAAACGCCAACTCGAGGAAAGTTGAAGAAACATCGCTGATTCACAGGATACCAAATCTACTTTGCTGCTAAAGTTGGGGAAAAGCGCATGTTTATGTCTTTATGGTGGGGGGGATTACTTCGCTAATCAGTTGCTAATTTGCGGCGAAAAGCGCTAATTTGCTGTTAAAGTTGACAAAACGCACTCATTCGCGGCTAAAATGAAGAAATTCGCAGTTTAAACTTGGCATAAGCGCTGTTTAGCGGATAGACTGTGGAAATAGCGGTAATTTGCCTACAATATATGTAAAAGTCCATGGTTAAAATTAGGAAAAGGCCTTAGAGATTACCAATAGAGGTTTTATGTATAGTTAGAGACTTTTAGGGGCTCTTGAAGATTTCCGCCCCGGGCACCGATATAGGTCCACCAGTGACCTCACCTCCTTTTCAGCTCACGATCCACCAGTGCTCGCCGGTTCGGTACTAAATACTTCGTGACAACTTGCCTACTTTTCTTTGCGCATCGCGGCGCAGCGCCATTTTGCGCTGCTACATTTTGTCAACTTGTCTATTGAAGGACCTGATATTTTTGATTTCTTTATTTTTCGTGTTTTTCGCACTATCTGCCGTCGAAATCGAATTTTTGAAAAGTATTTTAAATTGTATTTGTATTTTATTCAAAATACAATTCAAAAAGTATTTGTATTTCAGTATTTAAAATACATTTTTGAAAGTATTTTGGGCTTTGTATTTAAAATACATTTTATGTTTCCAATCATTTCCTTCCAGTTTTAAAACTCAAGATCTAGGGGAATTCGTGAAAACGTTTAGTGGGCCACTCGTTCTCATTTCCTATATTATCTTCTTGAAGTAAAGTACTCAGTGTAGGTGGATTTATGGCGGGGGGGGGTGAAGGGGTTTGTATAGCCAGTGAGAGAGGATGATGCTCCTTTCGTTAAATTTTAGCATAAACGGAGTGAAGAGTTTCTCACTTTTCCGTTGTATTACCATTTAAAGGTTAGTCTCTTGCATAATGTAAAACTTGTAGACTTTGGAAACGAGGCCCGTGAATTTCAAAGTGGTGTTGTGGTGTTGTTGAGGGGTTGGTGAGGGGGTGACAGCTTTGAGATCTTTTAGTAAACTTGACATCGGTGGAGAGGAAGGATTTGTCTTCTGTCAACAAGAAACAATTAAGTTCTTGTCTGAAATATTACTTTGTCGTGTTTATCCATTTTTAGTGCTAACAGTAATGTTTTTATGTACCCCCTATGCATTTTTTAATATTCTCTTCGTTGACCCCCCCCCCCCTTCCCCGAATGAACCTTTTGCGAGCGTTGTGAGGCGGCTTGATAGTATTGCAAGTTTCCCCTCCATACATGATAAAAATGTAATGTTTGAGGTGTAATTAATAAAAGAGTTAATTTGCTTGTTCTAACAACTCCAAAAGGTTATGGGCCCACAGGTTATGGGATACAGTATCGTCCTTTCTCGGCCGGGACTCTTGGCCATACTTTTAAAGCATTGGGAATCAATATTATTTCGTCGACCTCAGTCACTCTTGCCCCATCAATACATTTACAACCTTTGTAAGTGATGGAAGGAGGGGTTAAAACACATTTTCACGCTCCGTGACCCGAGGAGCATGGCTCTTTCTAATCACTCAACAAAGTTCTACCTACTTAACGGCTTAGGTTGCCCCCACGTCACGACCCTTTTTCTAAAAGAGAACAAAAGCGAGAAGACAAACCCCCCCCCACCCCTCAGGATGGATGTTATCCCAAAAAGAAGGACAAACCTTCCGCACACTTCACCCTTCCACGACCTGGCATAGTCAACCATTTAACCAGTGGGAAGGCACGCGAAGCTTCCAAAGGGCCACCCCCACCCCTACTCATCACCTAACTTGTTTACCTTTCCTTTTTGGAAAACAAAATGGGTTGTCCATTGGGTTTGTTGGAGGGGTGGCAGGGGTTGTGGACTTGTGAGACAGATACTCTCAATTCGTCCTTCAACTAGCAGCCTTCGCCATTAAGAAAGTTTTCTGTTTGACGACGTATATAAAGAGCGGTTGGAAACACAGAGAACGAAGAGGAAAAGAGACTGTAATGTCTTCACGAAAACCTTCGAGTTTTGGAGAACACTTAACATTGGCTGGGAGGGGGGGGGGTTGGAGGAGCGGCTTGGAGAAACTCCTCTGCGGGTTGAAAGTTGTTAGCCCTGTCAAGTATCTTTTGCACAACCTCTCGAAACTAAAGAGCATATTCGGTCGGTGTTGGGTAGGGAGGTGGGGTGGGCCCAGGACAAAGATCAGTGGTGTGGCGGTGAGTGGTAGTGTCGGTGGAGAAGGGAGGGGGGGAAGAGGTCGACTCTCCCTGATGGGACATTAAAAATATTTACAACCAGGTGGAAATTGCCCCGGAAAAGGGTATGGAGAGCGTTGTCTCAGTTTACTACTCTCGAGTCACTAATTTTAATCACTTCCTCTCTTCTCCCTTCAGTTTTCTGGTTGTTATTATTACTATTATTATGACCATTGCTTCCATTTTCCTCGCTATACAACAACCTGGAAATGAAGAGAGGAGGTGAATTTTAATTTGGATAATAGAAATTGAAATTAATTAAAAACAAAAAAAACATGATTGTATTTTTGCTTTCTTCTTCAGGTTTCACATCATTAATATACAAATATCCTTCCCCCACCACTACCGGATACACAATACTCAGCTTTCGCGTCGTGTTAATGAGTCGTTGGAGACAGTGGCGTGCCCAGGACTTTTCCTTGGGAGGGGTTTTCATATTACAAAATTATATACACATTATAAAGGTAACTTTATAATACATAAATACAATTCAATAATTAATAAAAATGAATAACTAAATAAGGAAAAGTATTTTCACGCGAATGTTCAAGGGATTCATGCGTCTCGGAAGCACAGGTGGGAACCCACGCATTGCGTCATTGGCGTATGTGTATACCGCCCAGCCATGCCCGGGTGCGCTGCTCACTGGGTTCGCAAAAAATTCGACACGCCTTATTCGCACATTTACACCATAAAACTGCCTTGGCGAATGGTAAGGTCATGGATTTTAGGGCGCTAATAGTCAATTCATATTTTAAGGGCACGAATAGCAAGTTTGGCCATTTTTTCGGCGCAGCATGGGACGAATCGTCATTAAAGGCTTTGTTAGTTCATCAAAAAATTGATGTGTGAAACTCTTTTTTTAACTTTTTATCAAGAAAGCGTATAATCAATCTTAACAAAACACGGTTGAAAAGTATAAACCCGCGTCACTTTGGTTCCCAACATCCTTCTTCCCGCCCTAACTTGACCCACCCATGTACCGGTTTGTGCGGCCGGAAAGTGACCCGGTACTTGCAAGACCTGGCTATCCTCGTCTCTCTCCCTGTCAGCCGTACCAGCTGGTCAAAGCTGGTACGTTACCGGTGTGGACCGCTTGGCGGTGGGGAGTTTTACAGGTAGCGTAAGTTGGGGCGAGGAGTGATTTACCCGAAGTGGTGTCGGACAACAATTACCGGCGTAGAGTTCCGGGGCCGCAGAGTGAGGGGTTACTAGAGGCGGGTGACACTGAAGATGCTAAAGCCAGGGTGGATGGCGGCGGTTCAGGTTGGTTGGTCTCAGTGATTATCCTCTAGCCGGAATCCTGGGTATCCATGGTTGACGGGCTGCACCACGCAACTGGCAAATCCGAGAAACCGGCGGGCTGAAACTTTACTGATGATGAGACGGCTGAAGTTGGAAGAGATGCGCCATTTTTCTCGTATTTCCATGAAGTTACGGCATCGCAGAAGAATATGCTCGGCCGTGTCATTCTCGCTTCCGCATGGGCAGAAAGCCACATGTTGCAGATATGATGCGGGCGAGATAGGCCAGGTGCTGCGTGAGCTGTCCTGAACTCATCAGCATCACACCCAGGTAGCGAGCGGGGTGTGTCTGCGGCATAATCCGGTTGTGGGACGTCCGGAGATAACGCTGAGCCGGAAAAAGCTGGGTTCTTTTGAAAATTGTCCAGGATGACCTCGCGTAGTTTATGTTTAGGTGACGGGAGTCACACAAAATGGCGACTAGAGTGTCAACTCGGTGAAACTCCTGGCAAAGCGAGTTGTGATTCATTGTGTATAGAAAGATGGCTAGGTCATCGATGAAAGCAGTGACTGTCAGACCGGCTGACTTTAGCTCTCGTAAGAGGTGTGTGAAAGCCTCAAACCTTGGTGCCGACAACTACGATGACAAGATTCACGAACAGCAACAGAAGGAGTGGAAGCTACGCGACGCTGAAGCCCAATAATAAATCGTTTTCACCATCGAAAAGCGGAACAAAATACACATCATGAACTGTAAACCGTCCGCAGAGATGTACAGCAGCTTAAAGGGCTTGCTTGACAAGGATGACGAACGCGACAAATGCAATTCTCTGGAGGAATTTTTGACATTCCAGTACTATTTGAGCACTGACATGCAATCTAACTTGAGTAAGCTAGAAAATATCGTGTACAGAATCAACTCCACGAAAACCACGATTAGTGATGACATCTGTATCACGCGTATTCTGTCAATTTTACCAAGCCATTTTCAACCTCATCTTAACACGGCGTGTGACTCCATCCCAACAGAGGGAAAAAACTCTCGCGAACTTAAAAACTAGGTTAATAAGGGAAGAAAAACGCGATGCACCCGCACTTGAGGGTGCGTCAATCTCGTTCAAAGCGCATGCACAAAATAGAAATGTTTTCAAGCCATTTTCCCACCAAAAAACCATCAAAATCGGAAAGCAAAACTCAAGAAAAGATGAAGAAGTTCGCGTCTTTTGGATTTTGCGGGAGGACCAACCATGAAGAAAAGTACTATCTCTTCAAAAAAAGCTTACGAATCCCGGGGTAACAAAGTTAGTTTTTTGACCTACTCCTTGACGAAAGAAGTCAGTTTGTGCGCCCATGAAGCTGATAATTCCTCGAAGATTGACAGTAAATGGATTTTAGATTCAGGCTTCACTTCCCACATTGTCACGTGACAAAAATTTGCTGACCGACGCATGCTTCGCTGAGACAGTAGTGCAAACCTCAAAAAAGGGCCAATTCAAGAATGACCGAACACGAGCCACCCGTCCTCTACAAATAGTTCACACCAACCTAGTTCAAATCTAAACTATGACATGGGACCAAAACAAATATGTCATTACGATCACCGAAAAATCACCCTCTTCCATTTTCACCGTCGCTCACAAGGTTTGTGACAATTAATATTGTGTCCTTTAGTGTCAATAACAACAGAGCAATTAAGAAGCTTTTGGGAAGCCTTTCAAAATAAAATCGACTCCTTCTCTTCCTTTCTGTGTAAGTCTTATTTTAGTAACATTCAGTAGGCGTTGCAATCTTTCGAGTGTTCGTCCGGAATTTATTCACTTTTTAAAGTTATATAATTGGAATCGGTTCCACGGACGGATGAAATGCGTAAATAAATGAAGAATGAATTTAAAAAACAAAATTTGCATAATACGCGTAGCTTCAACCCAGAAAAATGTGAAACGAACGCAATAAATTGTTTCCGTAAAAACGTTTAAATCACCCACGAAATGGATAACATTAAAACTCTTTCGGTCGGGGAGGTTGGAGTAGAATTTGACGCTGCGCTTATTGCTTTAGACACACTCGCGGGAGCGATTCATTTTATTCCAGCGCGCTGGGAGAATTGAGTTGAAATTGGGAGGGGGGAGGGGGGTTGTGAGTTTGAGCAAATTACCTGCAAACAATGAAATGGAAAGAAACGCCTAAAAGCTTGAAGCGCGTGAATTATTTTTTCGCTCATAATACAAGTTTATTTAATTTTCAATATAATTTTAGTAATTTAGAATATTTTCACCAATAGAAGTGCCATTTTCACCTAGAAATATGCATCAAAAATACGAAAATATGCACTGAAAATTAGAAAATATACACTTCAATTTGGAGCCAAACAGAGCCTCACCCAAAAAGCCCACCTGGGAGGCGAAAAACAGCTTTGATTCCCGAGTCACCTACCTCGTATTCGTTCACACCAATGGCTAGAACTTGCAGTTCCCTAGCTTTAAATCCACATTTCGGGGATTTGGCGCTTTAAAAAGTCCAATTTTGAAGGTTTGACCCTTTCAACGCCCAAATTTTGTTGATTTAGATGTCACAATACCCAATTTCTCTGGTTCGCTTAACCAAAAAGGCAATTTAACAGAACTGCGTCATTAAGTCAATTTCTGGGGTACGGCTTTTTATTAAGTTTTGTGGACTTGGCAACCAAAAAACCCAATTTCGCAGTTTTTGAACAGGCAAAATAAAAATATTTTATTCGCGTGTTTGACTCCCTAAAAGGCGCAGTTTTGCTGGGTTGGTTCAAAAAAAGCTCAAAAACGGGGTTCAACGGGATTGAAACAGGTCATTTCACCTTTTTGGGGACTTCATGGAGCAATTCCGTGGGTTTGGCTCTTTTGAAGTTCAAGTTTCACGGATTCGGTAAGCCCAATTTCTCTCGTTTTGAAGGGCAATGTCAGTCAGTATGCCACGGATCTGGGACATTTCGAACGGTTGGCCCGTTAAAAACATATTCGCCGAGGGATTGGCATGCCAACAAAAATAACAATTTCGTGGAATTTGGCGCACACTAAGGCCCGCCGCAAATTGAGCCCACGTGTGGATCATCCAAGCTAAAAAAAAACAGTTAAAAGACTGTCCATTTTCAACAATTTGCGGTGGGCCAAAGAGTCAATTTTAAGGTTCCAAACGCAATTTCACCGAGCTGGTTCATTCACAAAACTAATCTCGAGGATGTCTGGCTCCACGACAGAACAACATTTCGTGGCGTTGGCTAATTACAAAACAATTTCACTTGTCTGTCTCACCCGAAAAAGCGTAATTTGGCGGGTTTCACTGCATTAAAAACAAAATTTCGCAATAATGACCGATTCGCAACAACTCCTCCTTCGTCCCGAACTCTGTCGTCGCTCTAGCTGTGCGAAGGAAGCCTGCCAGAAAAAAGAGGAAGTTGTATACGCTCTTATAATTAATTTGTTGTGTATAGATCATTTTTAGAGAAGCCACTGAATTGCTTGCGCGTGCGCGAGAGTTGGTATCAGTGCGACTGAATTGTCGGTTTCCGCAATCGAAGTCGCAATCACCCGAACCGCCGAGCCGGCATTATGGACTTTCGTTCTCTGACTTTCGTTTCGATGGCCCTTCGTCCTCACAGAGGTAACATACCCCATTATCGGTGCCGACTTCTTGACACAGTTCGATCTTCTCATCGACCTCCGTCGTCATCGTCTGTTGGATGGCACTCCTCAACTTTCTGTCGCTGGTGTTCATCCTTCAACTGCACCATCGAATAACCCAGCACGCCTGAACCTCTGTGACACGACGAACAAGTTTGCCGCGTTGCTCACGCAATTCCCTGAGATCGTTCTCTTTTCCACGCCCATCTCTACCACACAATACCCAGCACGCAATCGAAACCACCGGACCACCTGTTCGTTCCCGCTTTCGACGTCTTCACCCCGACAAGTTGAAAGCTGCCAAAGCAGAATTCCAAACAATGCTAGACCTCGGCATCTGTCGACCCTCTAAATCTTGTTGGTCTAGTCCGCTCCACCTCGTTCCTAAAAAAAGACGGCACCTGGCGACCTTGTGGTGATTTCCGACGCCTAAACGCTGTCACCAAACCTGACCTCTACCCTCTCCCTCATCTTCACGATTTCACATCCAATCTTCACGGAACGACAATTTACTCGAAGCTAGATCTCCTTCGAGCGTACAACCAAATACCAGTCGCACCTTCCGACGTCGAAAAAACCGCCATCATCACAACTTTCGGCCTTTTTGAGTTTCCGATGATGTGTTTTGGTTTACGCAACGTCGGTCAATCATTTCAGCGATTCATGGATGAAATACTTCGCGACCTTCCATTCATCTTCGTTTACCTCGACGATGCGCTAATCACTTCCAAATCTCCCGCAGAACATCTGGAGCATCTCACTCTCGTTTTCCAGCGTTTCAGGAGCTACGGACTCCATCTTAACGTGAACAAATGTGTTTGCGGCGTAACCGAAGTAGACTTCTTAGGTTTCTGAGTCACACCGTCCGGCACATCACCACTTCCTCAACGTGTTCGTGCCCTCACCGAAGCTCCTTGACCTACAACCTTTCAATCCTTGCGTCGTTTCCTCGGAACCATAAATTTCTACCGCCGCTTCATTCACCGCGCAGCCTGGGCCCAAATCACGCTTCATGACGCCTTGAAAACTAGCAAAAGCGAAACATCTCCCATCCAATGGACTGATCAGTTGATTGAGGCCTACGACCATTGCCTGCAAGATCTCAAGACGCTGACGCTACCCTTCTCGTCCACCCCAAGCCTGACTCACCCTTGACCCTTTTCGTCGACGCTTCAGATACTGCCATTGGCTCTGCTCTTCATCAACAAACCGACGGTATCTGCCAACCACTAGCGTTTTTCTCTCGGAAGCTCAGTGAAACCGAACGACGGTACAGTGCCTATGACAAAGAGCTTCTAGCAATTTACGCTTCAGTCAAGCACTTTCGGGACTTCGTCGAGGGTCAACAACTCACAATTTTCACAGACCACAAGCCCCTCATTTTCGCTTTCAAGCAAAAACCAGAAAAGGCGTCCCCTCGTCAAATTCGTCACTTGGATTTTGTAGTGCAGTTCACGACCGATATTCGACACATCAAAGAAAGTGACAACGTCGTAGCAGATTACCTTTCCCGAGTCGACTCCATCCATATTTTCGATTTCACAGTAATCGCTAAAATTCAAGAAGCAGACGACGAGCTAAAAAAGCTCTGCCTCAACTCGTCACTCAATCTTCGTCGAGAATGCATACCTGGCCTCAAAATATCGTTATTTTGCGACGATAGACACCGCGTTTTTATTCCCTTATCCCTTCGTCGTCAAGCGTTCGCTCTAATTCACAACAGCGCACACCCATCTCCGAAGCTTACATCACAACTAATTCGTGAACGATTTGTTTGGCCCGGAATTGAGCGAGACTCCAGATCTTGGGCAAGAAACTGCCTTCAATGTCAGAAATCCATAAAATTGGACGTCATACCCGTAGTCCTCTCGGTGTTTTCCCTCCCGTCGACGCACGTTTTCAATGCATCCACTAGGACATCATTGGTCCACTTCTCCCATCACACGGTATACACTACATCCTCACCTTGATCGACCGTTTTTCTTCCTGGCCCGAAGCCATACCCATTCATTCAATCTCCACCGAAACAGTGGCTGACGCTCTTTTCAAGCAATCGATCGCCCGTTACGACGTTCCCGTTAAGATCATCACCGACAGAGGTCGACAATTCGAGTCCAATCTTTTCTGAATTCTCAACTACTTCCTCGGGATTCGTCATTTTCGTACGACAGCGTACCATTCGCAGTCCAATGGTAAACTTGAAGGATGGCACCGCTCTATTAAAAACGCTCTCAAATGCCATAACTCTACCGATTGGTGTTCACTTCTACCAATCGTTCTGCTCGGTTTGCGAAACGTGCCAAACCAATCTGGCCATTCAGCTGCAGAACTTCATTTTGGCTCTACACTACGATCACCCGGTGAATTGTTCGATCCACCTGACCCGTCCACCGTCAATCCGTCACAATTCCTTCAGCGACTTCAAGAGTTTTTTCGTCATGTCCGGCCAGCCACCGACATCCACAACTCCTCACAAAAAACGTTCGTTCACCCTCACCTCTCTTCGGCTGAGCAAGTTTTCGTTCGCGTCGATTCCATCAGAAAACCGCTTCAACAACCTTATGATGGACCGTACCCTGTCCTCGAAAGAAACGACAAATATTTCACACTGGACATACACGGTAAGAAAACTTTTGTTTCGATCGACCGTCTAAAACCTGCGTTCCATACGAACTCAACCCCTTTGAGACGTCCGCTAACTTGCCGACTATGGTAAGGCAAAAAAATTGCTTTTTTGGTTATAAAATGGTAATTTGCGCCGAAAAACAGCCTGTAAACTGAAACAACTCTCAAGAGGGATTTTGACGAGAACACATTGAAGAAGTTTTTCTGACCTTGGGAAACCGATATGGTAAGATTTAGCGTAAAATAGGGGTTCAATTTTTTGAAGAATTAAAAATTCCTGATTTTCCCTAGTTTGAATAGCTGTCAAGGCCACCGAAAGCGATCTAATTGATCTAAAATAGCTCATCTCGACAGAAAAAAGTGTGCTCTTTCTGAATCCGTCGTCAAAAATTGCAAAACATTCACTCGGATGCGAGCAACTCGCATTTTGTTGTTAAAATTGACTTAAGCCTTAAAAATCATTAATAAAATAATATCTCGAAGAGTTTTGATTTTCAGACCATAATCGATGGGGTATTTTCAATCACAAATGAGGTCTAATTTCACCCAATTCTTTTTGTACAAGTCAAAACCAACTATAAACTATTCATTACTCTAGAAAGTAATGACCTGATTCAAATTAATTCATTGCACCAGATTCGACGTCTTTGCTTCGACGCTGCATGCAGTAATAAAGAGGGTGACCTATTTCTTGAGCAGCCTCAGTGGAACATATATAACGTGTCCTGATGAGGCAAGCCAGGCATCCACGATGAAATACTTCGAAGATAGGTTCAGATTCCCTGGTATAATAGGTGTGTAATGTCAAGCGCAGAAAGTAAACGATACGTTCAAAATAAATAACAAATTTACCTAAGCGTGTGTTGATGGCTCCCACATCACCATTCTGCCACCGGAACACAAGGACGACTATATAGACCTAAATGGACGTGTTTCGTTGCACGTGCAGGCTGTGTGCAACGAAAAACGCAAAATAATCGACATGTTCGTGGGATAACCCGGCAGCGTCCACGACAGTAGAGTTTTCAAGAACTCCCAACTATGTCGAATAATTGGAAACGTGTCCCCTGGTAAGTTTACAATAGCTAAACGAACCGGAAAATAAATACTTAAAAGCGTAAATTTCATAAATCCCTTCAGATAAACACCTACTAGGTGACTCTGGATACCCCTGTCTCAAAGGGTTGCTCACCCCCTTCAGGGACAACGGCCACCTGACTCGAGCACAGAAACATTATAATGTTACGCTGAGCAAAGCAAGAGTGTGCATTGAGCATACGTTTGGCATTCTCAAACAAAGGTAGATCCAGAAACCTTAAATGAACAAAATTAAAACATTTATAGCAGTACTAGGGTCTAATTATAAGCTAGAGCCCAGTTTGGTCAAAAAACTTACGTATGATTGAAATGCAGATTCAGGCAGCTGTATTTCTGCAAATTGAAATCAATAAAATTGCTCTGTCATTTCGTTCGAGCATGCTGTGTCCTACACAACACCGCGGACGCAGCCGACCTAGATGCTCTCCAGAGTGAAGAAAATCCTGAAGACCCAGTAGAACCCGATACAGGTAATAATAAGCGTGTGTCACTGTGTTGCTGTCACTGAAGAAATTATTCGTATGGCTCAGGTGATGGGGACCGAAGGGATGACAATGAAGCCCCACTAGACGATTCTGATTTCGGCAAGGCAAAAAGAAATGAGATTAAAGACAAATTATCAGGCCATTTGTGAAGTTTATGGCTGTGAAGTCCATTGATTGCCAGCAACGGGGAATATGCGGAAAAATGCATCGAGTCCAAGCTGATTTCATATTTTTGATGCACAACCTTAGATTTTTTTTTTCCGAAAGCTTGATCAACCATAAACACGAAAATCATATTGCTTAGGAAAAACTCGGTAACCAAAAGTTGACTTGGATAATGACGACTAAAAAAACTTGACAACTTCTTAAAGTAAGTTTAAAATAGAAATTTCTAATCCCTTATCACAGTGGATTGAGATATTATAACACTCAGTCTTTTAAGTCTTTAAAAAATTCTATACAGAGTAAGCTGATTAATAATGGAGGGAAATGAACTAGAGGCATAGGTACCATACCAACCAGCAGCCTTAAATGGCTATAAAAAATTAAATGAACGAGCTATTTCCTACCCTTTAACAAATCGTGATATTCTCTGGGAAAGAAATGGTAGAATGACTGCTGCCTGCCAGTCCCCCCATTATACGAAGGCCGAGGCAAGCTCAGTTTAATTTCTCGTGGCAAAACTGTAGAAATATCACACTGATCAGGCAGAACAAATTTGTCAGTAAAAGTTTTACTTTTCCTTAAAAACATAACTCCTACTTGCCCGTCGGCATATTTTCTTGATACTTTACCCACGTAATAAATCACTCTCTTTATGAGATCGAACTCAACCAAAACGTAATCTCCTTCATTGGGGAAAAGAGGATGATCTGCGAGGAATGATATTGGATTGCTGTGGTCCTTTTCGTGTGTGCCCACAGTGCGGTCATCGTCATCCAAGTGATGAGTGAAGTTTGGAGGCTCGTCATCTTCTCCACTGCTTTCTTCAAACAGCTTTCTATTTGCGCCCTTCTTTTTCTTCGACTGCACTTTTTTCTTTTTGAGTTGTGTCTTTGCTTCAATTTCCTTCTTGTTAGGCGTATCTGTGGCAATCATGGACATCCCCCTCTTCCTTTGTTGTCTCTTCCCGACTAAAGACACCCTTTTCGGAAAACCATGAAAATATTCTGGGCCCACGAAAGAGGTCGGATTTCCCGGCTCCTCCTGGTACTCCACACTATGCTGAAGGTGGGGTTCAAATATTGATGCCGCAGAGTTTTGGAAAAATCTGTTGTCGTCATGATCTGTGGACGTGGACGATGATGTTCTGCATGGGCCTCTGAAGGGTTATTCGGTATTGGGTGAGGGGTTGGTGGTGGTGGTTAAACAAGCAGGGAGATCAGATCATCTGTCCTAGAGGATTAGTGATGAGCAAAAATGGTCTTGGTCTTGCGGTCTCGCGAGACTCTTGCAGCAAGACCAAGACCAAGACGCAAGACCAAGACTCTCTAACGGCTGGAAGACCAAGACCAAGACTTGAAATGCAAGACCAAGACTTTCAACAAGACTTTACGAACGAGTCTTGCGCAAGACCAAGACTGTGTTGCAAGAGTCTCGCGGTTCTTGCAAAAGAAGAAGGAAAAAAAAAAAAAAAAAAAAAATGAGGGGACCACAACGATCAAAAATAGTTGGAAGAGCAAAAGAGGAACGTATGCTCTTGCTCCTTTTCTGTTCATAGCAAGCGTTTTGGCGATGGACGGGGGAGCTTAAAAGTAAGAAGCAAGATCAGCGAAAATGTTCAAGTGGCCCATTCTAGAAAAAAAAGAAACAAGGGAAGGACACCGAACTTGTCAAAGCATGAGTTCTCCCTCTACGCTACGGTCTCAGAATCGCTACGGCTCGCGTCTCCTGTGTGAAAAGTTTTTCGGCTTGTGTTCAATTGTTCAATTTCTATCGTGGGATAATGAGTGATAGTAGTGAGGACGAAAGGAGCTCAAGCCACCCAGAGTGGAGAAGTAAATTTAAATACTTTTTCAAAATAGTCACACAAAAAAATGATCGTTTCGGCATATGCCTTTTGTGTGAAAAAAAATTGGGAACAATAGTGGAGATAAAAATGAAAAACCGGAACACCTCCGGTCTTAAGAAAGACATGCTGTCACTCCACAAAAAGGATTCTGTGGCATTGTTCCCCAATCAGAAAGGTCTTCGTTCGGCAGAGATCACTGATTTCTTTCGTGCCAGTACATCCAGGTCCGACACCAGTCAAGTGAGTACATTTCCTTATTAATATTTTTATTATTATTATTATTACCGTGCAAGAGACGGTGTCACCTTCCCTGCAGTGGTTGATTGCTAATTCAACAAAAGATCACGTAAATTGATTATGAGGTATAAGACCAAGGCCGAAACTAGGGATTTTCTGAGGGGGGGCAAGCTCTATTTTGCCGCCTTTACCCCCCTCACCCCCTCCTCCTCACCAAAGAGTTCCCAAATCTTGTAATATTCACCTTCAACCACTTTCGAATCGGTGGTAAGGTTAATACAAGTTAAGTGTAACCCCTCCTTAGGATCTTGGTCTCTAAAAAGTTTTCTTTTGACACGTTCGTTTTAGACCGCTATTGAATCAAAGAGGCAAAATCCAGGAAGCATGGAAACCAGCCAACTTCGGTTTTAAAAGAACCGAAACCACGAAATATATGTATTACTGAACGAGCGAAAATTTGTGATTGGAGGAGCCAATTTAACGACATTTTCATTTTAACGATTGGAAATCTGCCTTTGGGATGAATGAAACAAAATCAGTGAATTCAGTGGGGAACTTGCATGAATGCCCGATTGGGGGGAAAAGTATACCTGTGAATTAGCACATGCGGACAACGATATCAACGGTAGTTGCAGCCCGATTGGTGCGTCTGGTGGTTTTTGAATAAATTTCAAAGTTGGGGATGGATAGTGCGAGGGAAAAATTACGTCAAAGAGCAGTTTTGAAGCATTTGAGGAAACTCTAAAATGTTTTGTTTACAAATAACAAGAAAAATTAAACCCCAGAAATCGCGTCTTCCCCCCTCTTCCTCACACCATCAATTTCAGTGACTGCCCTTTGACGTAATCAAACCCTCATTCAAATGTTTCAAAAATTCGACTAAAAAAACCCTTGATCGATTTCAATGTTTAATGTGGGCAATTGTCTTGTTGAAGAGCCCTCTTCAAGAAACACCAGTGATTGAAAAATGTGCAAGTTCCCCATTAGTTTTTCGAATTATCGACTTTGAGCTAAAATTTTATCAGCGGAGTTGCAAATCACGGGTCTAAATTTTCGCGAGATTTCCTGCCTTTATTTAATCAAAATTGCAATTTCCTGTTACGTATAGTTTACTTTTGATCCTGATGAATTTCTTTGGGCAAAAGAAATCTTTTTTTGCGTGCTTGATAAATAGCAGTATAAACGTTTTTCTCGTCAATTTCATCCGTGAATCTGCGCTTTTGTACAGTTTTAGATGTGAGTGAGCCGTTCTTTCTCAATTTTAGCTGCGAACTAGCAATTTTTCTCAATTTCAAGCGCGAATTAGCGCTGTTTCTAAATTTAATCCACGAATCACCGCTTTTTCACAATTTTGGTCGTAAAAATCGGTGTTTTTTCTTAATTTAAGCCACGAATTATCGTTTTACTTCCATGTCCCCGTATCCTGTATTACTGTGGTCACTAATACAGTAATTCATTGTTGAACCGTCGGCAAAGCTACATTCCCATAATATTTACTAAGCAAAAAAAAACAAACAAAAAACACAATTGCCGCCCCCCAAAGTTGCTGCCGGGACCCGGGAGCACGTGCCCCCGGGTTTCGGCCCTGTATAAGACGCGTCCAATGTGAGTTCTATTGGTTTTTACTGCACGAGTCGGACGCTGACGCCCCCCTCCACGTCTAATCGTGGGATCAAACTCCCTGGGGTTTTATGGGCCAAAAGCGGGCCCAGAATGGGGATTTTCAAAGGATTTGGGATCATATGGGTGTGGAGTGTCGATTTTCATGTAATTCCAAGCCGGATTTAACTACATCCATGAATAATAAACCCATAAACAGTCGAAATAATAAGGCATTGTTCGATAATTCGCAGCGTTTTTTATTTGTTTTTATTTATTTTTTTATTTTTTATTTTTCAGTTATCCAAAGACCGGCGTTTTGAAACGGCGACAGTTGAATGGGTCTGCAGGAAATACCTGCCCTTTTCATTTTTCGATGACCCCGAAACTAGAGAATATTTTAACTTGATTTGTCCCGGTGTGAAGTTCCCGAGCAGATTCGCACTCCGTCGTCTCGTTAAAGAAAGGTTCACCGAATTGCAATTAAAGGTGAAGAACTTCATTAAAACGTGTCCGTCTAAGGTATCGTTCACTGTTGACGGGTGGACATCTATTGCGGGTCGTTCGTATTACGGCATTACGGTTCATTTCATTGACGTCGAGTGGAACTATCAATCGTTGGTGCTTGATTTTATATCAGCACATGGACGTCATTTTGGAAGCGACATCGCTAATTTGTTCCACGGCTGACTCACTGAGTTTGATTTAACCAAACGGATTCAAGGCATCACTGTAGATAATGCTGCGGCCAATTCCAAGTTCATTGACGCACTTGCTCGACTTCTTTCTGATCCTGACTTCGACCCACATGACGAACATTTCCGCTGTCTAGCACACGTTATGAACCTCGGAGTGCAAGATTTACTTCAAGTTTTATCTTTACAAGGTAAGCGTAATCCTTCCCATACGTAACTCACATTTCCACTAATTATTTTTCAATTCCACAGAACCTGAAATGCTAGAGGAAACTGAAGCTAGTGATGAGGACAGCCATGACGTAGAAGAAAATTGGGAGGTCCATGACACTTCAACTGCTGTCACCAAAATTCGTTCGGTTTTTTCAAAAATCAAGAGGAGCGAGGTCTTGCAGAACAAATTTCGGTCGGCCTGCGAAACAGCCGGAGTTCCCACAAACTTGGGGCCCCTACTTGACTGCCGCACGAGGTGGAATTCGACTGATGAAATGCTCGGTAGAGCACTGAAAGTTCGCCAGGGGTTAAATACTCTATGCCAAACAGTTACTGAATTGGTTGATTTCCTTCTGTCTGAGGAAGAATGGAAATTTATGGAAAAGACGTTCAAGTTCCTGTTAAACTTCAAGGCACTATCATCGAAACTTGGAGGTGAAAAGTATGTCACCCTGCCCAGCGTTATTGTATCTTTTAATATTCTGCTAGACAGTATTGAACGTTCAGTGCAACAGCTGGATCAGAAGTCTCCCAGAACTTCAGTTGACGAGAAACTTATCGAGGCGTTTCAAGCAGCCCGCGATAAAATGCTAAAGCATTACAGAAAGACTAACTGGATATATTGTCTAACGCTAATTTTAGACCCGCGGCATAAATTGGAGACGTTTGATTTAACTGCCTGGGCTGTTGAAATGAAAACCAAAAGTTTCGACAAATTCAAGGAAATCTACGATCAGTACAAGAGCAGATTGCCGGATCCACCATCGACAGACGACGGGAGACATGAAACCCGGCTTGGTTCTGACGATGAAGGCTTAATCGATTTCGACCAGATTTACACACAGCCGTTCCGTTTGACTCCGACCACCCTAGATCGAGAGTTGGAAGAATATTTCGCCCAGCCCAGGGCTTCAGGCCACGAAAATATATTAAATTGGTGGAAGAAACACGAATGCAAATTTCCTGTTTTGTCGCGAATGGCGCGGGACTTCGAAACCTGCAACCTCAGTACCATCGGAAAGGCTGTTTTCCGGGGCGTCATTGGTCATAAGAAAACATCGCAATCGTTTGAACGACGAGTCAGCCAGATGGCTTTTGTGCATAAATTCTTGGGCATCAAATGTGCAGTGATGTGTATTATTGTGATTTTGTTTTATCCCCTGTTTTATTCAATTTATTCTTCAAAATATTTGTTTCTATGTGCATAATTTGTGATTGGGATAATCATTTTAGTTTTGTATGTTCCTTTGTTGTTTTTTAATTACAATATTATGCAGTTTAGCATTTCTGATACGTTTCCACGCAACCGTAATTTTCTCTCTTATTAACACAAATCCCGTTCTATAGGGTTTCTTTGCCGATTATTTGCAAACTTACCTGCTACTTCCACCCTGCATCTATATGATCGCAAAGAAATTTAAAACCCAGATTTTTTGCATTGTCAAAAGGGGCCCATAAAAGATCGGAATGATTTTTAAGAAAAGCTAGCCTGTTTGGCCGTATGCCATTCGATTTTCCTGGCGCTTTAAATTCGGTTCAAGAATTCAAGACAACAACAACAAATGCCTTCGATTATGGCGGGGGAGCTGCTCGGCTCATTCCTCGCTAATCCCGTCCAATCAACACTCGTCTACTACACGGATTACACTTTCTCGCCTTATTTATGCACCAATCCTGGGTTTTAAAGACTCGTTTAAATCTCCTTTTAGGGGGCATCTACCCAGTTTGGTCACTTTTGGGGTACGAATTTCAAACATTTCGTTAGTCGGTTTTACCATTTTTTGGGTTTGGATAATCCAACAAGGCATTTTCTTGGAGTGAAAAGTCCATCAAACCAAACCACTTGTTCGGCGCGCATGGTCAGTTGCCATTTTTAGGACGAAAATTGTCGGTATGGCTCTTTTTAGGGCGTGGAATAGTCGATGCGATTTTTTTACAGCATGAATCTTCAAATTGACATTCTAGAGTCCGATGGTGGCCAATAAGTGCCAAGTTTGGTCTTTTTAGGGAGAAGAATGGCCAGTTTGGTCATTTTTGAGCACGAACGGTTGGTTTTGCCATTTTTCATGGCCTGAGTTGTCTGTGTAGGCAATTATGAATACAGGGCCTGTATGGGTATTTTATTTCATGTTTTTGGCGCGAATCGTCCGGTTTAGCTTTTTTTGGCGCGTATTGTTTGGAATTGCTATTTTTAGTAGGTATTGGCTAGTTTTTAGCACACATCAATTTCTCAAGTTCCTTGGCTGAGCCCATTGCCATGAAATAATGTAAAAAGAAGGGGCAGATATATTCCGGGTCACTACTCGGCCCGCGTGGCCGGTCAATCCTGTGTATCCGCCCCTGGTTAGGAAATTGGGAGGTGAGTGGCAGGGGACGGTTGATGATGAAGGGGGTTGTTGGTAAATGGATGCGTTAACAATTTATTATGTAGGAACATTAATTTTTCTTGCTTCTGTTTTTCTTAAGATTTGAGGGGGGGGGGTCAATGTGACCTCTGGATGCGCGCTAGTCATCGTTGGCAGCGGCTAAATCCCTCGCACCAAAAAAGTTACTGATTTATTTCCCTCATTTTTAACTTCCGAGAAAGAACAAGACTGGGTTGTGAATGCAAGACCAAGAAGCAAGACTCGCTAAGCAAGACCAAGACTGTTAAGTCTTGGTCTTGTTCTTGCTTTTCTCATCACTATAGAGGATGATAGTTCAACAATTGGGGAGAACAGATCAGTTGGCCTTTGAGATGTTTGTTCATAGCTATGGGAAGGTTGATCATCTGGGAGTGGGCGGTCTGTCACCTGACTTGGAAGAAAGTCTGCGCCCGTGAAGATATCCCGATTGAACGGGTAAATTCCGCATTTACGAAAAGCGTTGGCAATCGTCGAACGGGTCATTGCAGTGTTGAATGCTGATCCAACGCACTCAGCTACGTTGTAAATTGAAAGGCGCTCTCCAGGGTGTCGGCACAACCAGGATTTGACTGCGTGATCATAGGCTACATTGAATGGCTTGAACACACCAACGTCCAAAGGCTGCAGTTTTGAAGAGCAATGAGGAGGTATGGTGAGAATAGTGATTCCATTATCCTTAGCCAGGTCTAACACCTCAATGGATAGATGGCTCTCATAATTGTCATATATCATCAAGGAGGGATTATCAATTGAACTGCCACTGAACTTGATGAAATGCTTCATTGTTTCAATGAACAGTTCACAATTCATCCACCCACTCGGTGCTGCTAGGCCCAATGTTCCTAGTGGTGCTTGATTCAACATCCAACTCTTGAACTTTCTTCTTGGAAAGACCATGACAGGAGGTAAGCAGTTGCCATCAGCTGCAATGATCACACATGTTGTGACCAGAGTTCCCTTTTCTCCACTTGTCACAGATGACACTTGCTTGGTTCCCCTTTCTGCCATGACCTTCTGCTGAGTTTTAGCATTTGTAAGTCGTACTTGTCTCATCCAAATTGTATATCCTTGTTCCCTGGAGAAACCCTTGACCGCGAATAAGGACTTCTTCCAAAAAATTGTAAAACATCTCCGCATTGTGGCGATTGAAAGCAATGGCCCTCGCCAGACTGCAGCCTTCAGGAGTTCTCAAGGAAAGCTGAGGATTCCTCTTCATGAACCCATACGCCCTGTCTATACCTGTTTTCTCTGTGTTCTTCCATTGCTCTGGTAGTTTCAATCGGTTTATGGTCTGGAATGCAAGTTTCCTCACGTCATCCTTGGAGAGTCAAGGTGACTAAACTTTACTATAGGTGCCGCAGATTTCCCCCTGCCCATTGGACGGGAGGGGTGGAGACTGACGTCACCAGCAGTCCTTTGCTCCCGATTGCTCACCCCAGAGCAGCAGAGCAAGTTAATTTTGAAATTGAAGTTTATGAATTCTCAAAAATCACAGACCAGTAACAATTAACAATGTACTGGGTCCAGCGCAATGGCGGTTGGGACTGCTCGTGACGTAGGTGAAGGACAGTGATCTGCGGCACTTATAGAAAATTTAGTCACCTTGTTGGAGAGTCCATAAAACATTTTGCTGCATTTGATTACGTAATCAACCAAGGACTTTTCCTGATCAGATGTGAATATTTTCCTCACTGAATAATTCGGTACCATGCGGACTTCATCATTTGGATTTTCTTTTTGTTTTTTAACATACCGTGCCAATGTTTGATGGGCAATACCGTATTTTGACGCTACTATCCTCAGGGATTATCATCCTCCAGGACCTCCTGTACAGCTGTCTTCATTGTGGCAGCTGTGAATGTTCCATGAGTGGTTTTTCTTTTAGGGTTTCTCATCTAGAAAAAAAAAGAACAAAATCGGTTCAGAGAGAAGAAAGCCATTGTTCCATTCAATGACTAAAAATGTTCTAAATAATTCACCTGCATAATAATGTAACAAATCACTGAGAAATGCACAATAACCAGAGAACTACGTACATCGTAACAACTGCTACTTACAATAATAATAACCTATTATTAATTAACAACACTATTTAGCAGAAGCTAAACAACTTGGGCCTAATGATTCCTAGGAATGGGGAACAATGAGACAGTGGCAAAAGATGTCTCACTGTTGCCGTCTCAGTGTTCCCCAAAGGCTCTTTTTCCAAATATATTGGATTTCCGTTTGAATGAGAAGGGCTGCATAGATGGCTTTGATGCCAAAATAAAGTTGATAACATCAGAATCACTGTTAAAAAGTTTCAATCTTATGAAAGCAACTAAATCCTACTTTAGTTAGGTTGGAAAATTTTGAAAAAAAGACAATTTCCTTACCTTGAAACTGGGAGATGCTTCCACAACACCTACACTGCGCGGGAACTGGCACCTCACTGTTGACAATCGTGCACAAGGTCAAGTAGTTCATAAAAATCATGCTTGGAGGCGCTTGCATGCATCTCCTTTTTTAAAAACCCGTTTGTCTCACTGTTCCCCACTCTCCCCTACATATTAAATCGAATAATTAATAATACTTTACCTTTGACATGGTATAGACGGAGAAAGCGTAAAACTTCAAATTTGAACGGGATCCCACACCAACACACAAAACTCGTATGAGAGGTTTCACTGAAAAAGGTTATAACTTTCTGTGGAGACCGTATCCCACCTTTTTTTCTCGGACAGAAAGTGCTGCACGGGGTTGAACAAACGAATGCTTTTCGTGCAGTCCCGGACTACTCGGATGACAAAAGAATGGGGTTCGGACCGTTCGTGCAGTCCCGGACGACAAATGAATGAACCTATTGACTTTCGTTCTCGTCGGTCTCGTTCGTTCGGTCTCGTTTTTCTTGTACACGCTTACAGATCATTTTTAGAGAAGCCACTGAATTGCGTGCGCGTGCGCGAGAGTTGGCATCAGTGCGACTGAATTGTCGGTTTTCGCAAATCGGAGTCGCAATCACCCGAACCGCCGCAGCCGGCATTATGGCCTTCCGGATCAACGGTCGAGATGGGAGAGGTCCCGAAAGAGAGGGAGGAAATTGGTTTTTCACCATTATTTCACCATTTTCACCACTATTGCTGGACTAGATCACAACGCTCAAAAGTTAGAGGCATTGACCCGTCACAATGACCACATAGCGTTATGTATAAGAGGACCAATACTGTTTCTCGAAGTCTTTCTTCTCTCTTTTTTTTCTGGGCACGAAACGAGTGACTCCCACAAGACACTTTTATGACATGTAGCGAGTGTACACACATACCCAGGCAAAACAGGTCGTTCAGGGGTAACGCCCAGACATCAGTTTGGCTGCGTCACCTCTAACTATTTCCCACGATAGATGATAACCGGCACAACGGCCTGCTAAAATGCGTTAGTATACTGTGGGGAAATACTCAAACAGCTAGAAACACATAAAGCTGCATTTATCGCGATAAAAAAGGGTGAAAAAACAGTCATATACGTGAAAGATTTTAAAATCCCCTTATTTTTTTTTAACGGCCTACCTACTTTCTTATATGAAAAGTAAACCATGCTCCTCCCTGGGACATCTATTCAACACGTTTTTACGGCTCTGTTCCCCATTGCATTCAACTTCCAATTTTATACTCATGAGGGCGAGAGAGAGAGATAAAAAGTTGTCGAATGAAGCGGCAGGCATGCTACCTGGTTAGCCAATGGGGTTTTTTATTTGTTTTCTCCACATGGTGAGGGGGTGGGGTGGTGGTATTGTCTCCTTTTTTTTATAGCCTTTGACCTTCGCTGGGGTGGTTCTCATTGGTTCATAATGTGAAAAAGGTGGGAAAAATACGAGCTTTTTGGTATGTGAGTGTGGGTGTGTAATGGAAAAAAAAAAAAAAAAGGTCGGAGTCAATGCCGCTGGAATACTGGAAACAAGCGCATAATTATTCATTTGTTCAACATTTAAGTGCCTTCTCTCTCCGTTAAATACACAATGACTACATGAACAATTCAGACGTACTCGAATCAGTGAAGGACACACAAAAATGATTTTTAGTGGTGTCGTTTGTTCATTGTGTGAGAGTGTGTGTGTGTGTGATGTTTTCCTTGTCACTGTGCTTTATCGTGTTCTATTTTCGCCTTCACCAGCATCCCGCCCTAAAAAGATTTCAGAAAAAGGCGAAATCCTTCGCGCACTCCTCCTCTGATAAGATAAGCTCTAAGAGGAAGCTGATTTGCCCGGGGGGGGGGGGTGGAGTGCGGATGAGGGTGCTCATCGTCGGCTCTCTTATTCTCTCGATAGATAATAAATGGACCGGAGCCTGCACGTTTTTTTCTCGAAAAAAAAGGAGAAAAAAGACTTGAGTAAAGAATTACCCTGGAAAAACTTTGATGGGAAACATAACAAACAAGTTTCATTATGACTTCGTGCTTCCACTGACCAGATTTTCCATTAGCACTTGGTGGTAAAATACGTATTTTCCATCAGAAATCTATTTCATAAGTTTATTTTTTTCATTCTCAAGCAGAGAAACATCGTACTGGGGGGGGGGGCTCATTTCATAATCTAATTTTGAAATTTTGAAACTTTTTTTTCACTAAGAAGAGAGGTCAAGCTCTAAAAAAGTATTATTTCTTTTTTTTTTCATTTTCAACAAACTAAAATACAACTTCTTGCCACCACCCCCCTCCTCTCACGTCAAAATCATAGAGAAAAGTTTTCCCCGTTCATTTATATACGGTTGAAATGGGTGGGGCTTAAACATAAAAGTTTCTTTTGTGTCCAACATTTTACCCCTTGTTCCTTTTTCATGTCTAAATCTTAGAATTTCAACCCCCGCCCCACTCCCTCTCCGTCGCGCACCCACCTGAAACAAGAGCGAGCCTTTAAAAGTATAATAATTACCAGTTCTGTTAATTAACTAAAAAACTCGTTCACGACGATAAAAGAATGGGAAGTGATTATAAAAGAGAGTCGCGTCCAAACCACTGAGAAGAGAGCAGCAGTGGCTCCTCGGTTGAAGCGCTTTTGTTTATTGAAGAATGGAAAAAGGGTGAAAATTGAACTGTCTGACAATTGAAGGGGAAAGAAAAACGGTTGACAAAAAAAAGAAAGAAAGAAAAGAGTGGCGGAAAGAAGGATAACCTGAGCTTTGGCCTTGAAAAGAGGATTCAAGAAAAACGGGCGGGGTGTTGATGGCGGGAAAAAGGATGGAGTAAAGAGGATTTCACCGTGAATTGTGTCAGCTTGCAAGGATTCTAAGAAAAAGTCGAAGAGATCCGTCTTAAAATCTTCTAGGAATACGTAATTTTGTTGTTAATTAAAGAGGGAGGAAACAAAGTGTTTAATTCGATCTGAAAAAGAGCGCGTAATTATCATGCGTAGGTTTGTAATAATCTCGTCTTCTTATTATATGGTTGTAATGGTAACAGAGCAAAAAAAAAAGGGCTACGATCACAGAATGGACCTTCAACCCTTCGCCATCAAGACGAGATGAATGAGCGTTTCGCAATGCCATCGATTTAAAGCGCTTACAATCGCCTCGACTCCGACGTCGAGATCAAAACCTGCGTGAATGAGCTCACTCTCTAAAAATGACATCCGGACCTGTTGGTGCCGTTAACATGGCAAAGCCGCGTTCATTCACGCTACTAAATTGCCAAGACCAACTAAATTGCAACATTTTGGAAACAAATTATCTGAAAAATTTGATGTTTCTAGGTACAATTTTCGCGAAATTACAAATTTCGGGGCGTGTTTCGAGAACGAAATTGACAGTTTTGAACAACAATATCTAGTACTCCGATGCAAAACCTCGAAACCAAGGTATGGGATATTTGTTATATTGGAGGAAATTGAGATTCCAAGTCAAGACGGCCAGTTTCTAGGGCAAAATTGAGAGTTTTTTAAAGACGAAATTATCAGTTTTAAGGACGAAATTGACAGCTCGACAGAAACTGACTGTTGCCGAGGGAGGAATTAAGAAAATCCGTGCGGTCTGAAACCCGAATTCTCGTTAGCGACTGAGTTTGCAATTTTTAATGCCTGACTAGTCGTTTTGGTGATAGTTAGGGTATGAATCGTCAGTTCAGGCATTTTTAAGGCACAAATGGTCAATTTGGCCATTGTTGGAACGCGAGTTATCATTATTTTGGGGGAGGCGCATGAATTGTCAATACGACCAGCAGCCCGTTTTAAGGCTTGTCCAGTCTGTTCTACCATTTTCAAGGGACGAATTTTCGTTGTCCCTGACGCTTTCTAAAGAGCGCGAATGTCCAGTTTGACCATTTTTAGACCGAAACTTTGAAGATTGAAATTTGTAAGGCGTTTGGTTATTTCAGAGCACGAATCGTCAGTTCAGTCATTTTCAATGGCCTGATGGCCTCTGAGTCGGCCTGAGAGCCGACTTAATAGCCTGAGAGTCGGCTCGGTACGCAATCGCAAGTGGTCAGCTTATCGCTTGAAGGGTGCAAATAGCCCTGTTTGGCCATTTTTTGGGTGCAGATAGCCACCCAAATTTGAAGGCGCGAATCGTCTCTTTCTCTGTTTAGCCTTTGTAGAGCACAAATGGTCAGTTAGGCCATTCTTAGACCGTGAATTGCTGGTACGAGCTGTTTATGTCATTTACAGGTTGCAAAATAGCGTAAATAGCCAGCTTTTAAGGCCAGTATCGTCAGTTTAGACATTTCCAAGGCGTGAAAGCTCAGTATGGCTATTTCTGACGCGCGAATGGCCAATTTTGCCATTTTCAGGACATTAATCATCTGCTTTGGGATTTTCAATTTGCATTGCGTGAATTATTAGTTTAACCATTTAGAGTACGCAAACAATCAGTTCTGCCATTTTTTAAGGTGCGAATAGTCCGTCACCCCATTTATGGGGTGCGAATAATTGTCAGCTTGCCATTTCTAGGTCGCAAATTGTCAGCATAGTCATTTATAGAGAGTGAATAGCCAGTGTGATATTTTCAGAGCATGAATCGTCAGTTTTTTCCATTTCTAGGGTTTGTAAAATCTGTTGGGCCATTTATAATAAGCGCGAATCGTCAGTTTTGCTTTTCTAAGGACGCTATTAGTTCTGTCAACCCAACGCCCGTATGGTCATTCTTGGCGCGCAAATGGTTGATTTTGGAATATTTAGGGCAGGAATTGTCTGTTAAGGGATTTGCGGAGCGTGAATTGTTATTTTGCCCATTTTTAGAGCGCGTTACGTCAGCTTGGCCACTTTTTGAGCGGGAATCGCTAGTTTTAGCTAGTTGAGCTCGCGAATGGAAGATTTAGCCTTTTTCATAGCGGGATTAATGATCTTTTCATGAATTTTCAGGGCTGCACGAACCGTCAGTCTATAGTCACTTTTAGACCGCGTGAAGTCCGTTGGGCTTTCCTTTTTTTTTTTTAAAGCGGTAATTGCCCGTTTGGCAATTTTTAAGGCGTTTTAAGGTGGGAATAGGCAGTGAATTGATAGCAAGCCATTTTTATTAGAGCGAAGGACAAAATTTCATAAGCCTCTCCCTTGACTAAATCTTGGATCCGCGTCTGGACCCAGCGATATTTTGTTTTTAAAAACAGCCAGAGCCGTGAAATTTCTCTTTAAAATGAGCCAGTACGCTCATTTATCCTCTAAAAAGGTGTGAAATCCCGTTAAATTAGCTTGTCTTAAGGAAGCCAGCCCCATGAAATTGGTTTCTGACCTACGAAATCCGACAAATTTGGTCTCAAAAAGTGCCAAACCGGCAAATTTTGTTATTGAAGTAGCCAAAACCACGGAATTGGTTTTTGCGGTGTGTTCAATCCGTGATATTTGGACATCGAAAGTGTCTAATGAGCGGAATTGCATTCATGAAGAGTCAACCCGGTGCAAATTGGCTTTTTAGGGAGTCAATTCTGTGACATTGGCGTTTTGAGCGAGGAAAACCTTTGAAATTCGTTCTGATAGCAAAAATCCACAAAATTTGGAATTTGACTTGATCTGCGAGAGGTGGGGGGGATCATGAGCTCAGGGCTAAGCCCCTCTAAACATTTTACATTAAATCCGCCCCTGCCGTGAATTAGCGTTTTTCTAAGTTTTAGCCGCTCAAAAACTCAAATCAATCATGCTTCGACACCGTGTCACGCCACTGCCATGTGGAAAGTCACCCGCAGAGTTATACTTGCATCGACGTCTTCGATGCTATTAAACCTAATTCAAAATTTAGAACCTCCTCTCCTCCCGTCACGGGTTTCACTCGATCATTTCACGCGGGAGAGAGGGTTCAAGTGCGCCTGCACATTCATAACCGTGACTGTTGGCAGTTCGGTACGGTTGATCAAAAGCTTGGTCGACTTCATTACATTGTCACCTTGGACTCAGGACAAAGAATAAAACGCCACGTGGACCAATTGCGCTCAACCTTGGTTCCTCAAAAAGACCGTCACGTTCGCACCTTCAGTTGACAGAATGTCCTCACAATTTGCCACAGCCTTATTCGCACCAAGGTCCGATACTGGGCGTTCCCTGGCTTCAACGAGCTGCGAATAACCGTCGTGCAAACTCTGCCGAACAAGCCGAAGACATCGGACCGGTGTCAAGCAGGGGCTTAGCCAGCCCATGATCAAGGGGTGGGCAGCCAGCCAGGCACACGGATTCGAAGTTGGGGGGGGGGGGCGCACGTCTAGAGAAAAAGTGCTCGTTCGCGGATAAAAACCACGAAAAGGACATTTTCCGGCTAGTACTGAGCGAAAACACCCATTCACGGCTAGAATTGAGAAATAGCGCTGATTCACGTTGAACTTGAGAAATAAATCTGCTCATTGTTCGCGGTTGAAATTGAGAAAACACGCCAATTTGCGGTTTCGCGATCCAAAGTCCGGGCTGAAATTAAGAAAATGCGCTAACTCACGGTTTACAGTGCTCTTTTCGCGGCTTAAACTGACAAAATAAATTGCACGTTCAATGTAGAATTGAGAAAAATCGCTCATTTGCGGCTAAAATTGAGGAAAAATGCCAATTCACGGCTAAAATTGAGAAATGGAGCTCATTCACGCAGGTAAAATTGAGAAAAGGCACCAGTTCGTGGTTTCTCAAACCAACATCTCGGTGAACATTGCGAAAAAGTGATAATTGACTGTTTTTATACATTTATAGTATAGCAAGTTTGCGGGTACAACCGAGAAAGAGGGCGACTTAGCGCACACATTCTTGAAAAAGTTCTTATTTTCGGCTAAAATTAAGACACATTGAGGAAAACACCTATTTTAAGGTTCGCGATGCAACGTCCGGATCAAAATTAATGAAATTCGTTAACACGAGTATTGTGTGACCTTTTCAAGGCTGAAATTTGACGGTGGGAATTGCTCAAGGCAGAATTGAGATTAAAGCACGAATTTGCGGCTTAAATTGAGGGAAAAGGAATTGGCAAAATTGTCACAGAATTTTGTTGATTATAGTGTAATTGTCGTGGCTAAAATTGAGAAATAGCGTTCATTCACAGGTTACATTGGGGAAAAACTGTTCTTTTGCGGCTGAAATTGAAAGAACGCACCTATTCGCGGTTTATAGGCGAAGCCCAGTGCTGGCCGTAATTAAAATAGTAAATCAAAAATGCATTATTTTAGGGTTTTTTGACACCTTGTACGGTTAAAATAAAGAAAATAGGCTATAGTTCGAGGTAGAATTGAGAAAGAGCACTCAGTTTCACCTAAAATTAAAGAAAAACGTCAATTTGACGCTACAAATAGTGCTCATTCACGAATTAAATGGGGCGGGGGGATTCTGTGCAACTCCTCTTGAGGAAAAACTGGATCCACCACGCCTGTGGACAGATTCGAAAATAACAGATGAACCATTGCCTTTTTTCAGGCTTCTAACAGGATCTGGAGGTTAGAATCGCGTCAATTCACGGTCATGAGAGACTAAATTTGCACAGAAACGGCCAGTATCCGTCAAAAAATAAATATCGGCTGGGAACCTGTCGTTTGTAGCCTTCTATTCTGGATTTTATGTCGAAAAATTGAAACTTCTCTCCCTCCCATCCCGGAATGTGATACTTTCGGAGCTAAACTTTAAATTTTAGATCTGAGACGGTAAACAGAGCAGGCAGTTTCTCTCCCACCATAAGTCTGTATGCCCCAGCAGGCTAGACACGACTTGAGCTAACCCAAACACACGAAATTGCGCGTCGAAACTTGCGAAAATGGGATTTTAGTGCGAAAAATCAGCACCGCGAACGTCCCCTGCTATGGGATTCTGGCACGATAGCCATTCAGAAATTGCCACGTTTTTCGGATTGGTGAAAAGTGAAGTCGAAAAGAAAATCAAATATCTCCAAAGCCATTTCGCTCGTGAGAGGAAGAATGAAATAGACAGCAAGAAAACTGGTTCTGGCGCGGACGAAATGTATGAAAGCAAATGGTTTGCTTACGAAGCACTTCTTTTCTTAGTCGACAAAAATAAACCAAGAAAAACTGTGTACAACGTTGAAGTAAGTTGATATTTAATGAATACCTACTCAAAATTTCTATACCCAAAGTTTTACAAGTGTCATTTTTAAAGGTAAGTTGGTAACATTTTGAAGGACAACGTGGGGTTTTAAAAAAAACGGAAAGCTAAATTTAAACTATATTTTTAACCATATTTTATGTGTTTACTCAAAATGTAGGCATTTACTTATCGTACTGGAAACTAATTTCGCCTTGCGGAGACACAAAATATTCCGCAAACTCGTCTCTGATAGCTTGGGCAGTAGCAGAACTTCTTCTTGGAACGTGTGGAATGTTGTTAAGTTGAGAAGAAGACATTCATTGCCTCCAAAGCCCAGGAGTTACTTCCCCATCTTGTGTAGATTCAGTGTCGAAGGCCCCAACCTTGAAGCACTTTTCCGCAAAAAATTGTGTAGATACACAGCTGCCATGGTCACTTTTGTAGCTGCATCAGGTTCCAACTCCAAGGGAGATCTGAAGACACGAAAGCTCGTTGATAGTACCCCAAATGCCCTGGATCCTGGAAAACCCTGGAAAATATTAACTGGGGCTCGGTATTAGGAACAGAAGATGTAAATGAAGCGACGTTTAGGTTTCTCTTTTTGTTTAAGTCAATTATTGCATCCTCTAGTTCCAAACTTGTTACAAATTCTACTACTAAGTATGTAAAATTAGCTCCGTTCATGACTAAGGGATTGTTAATTTCTATAAGAAAAAGGGATAAGTTATATCTTAAATTAAAAAAACAACCATTTAATAGTAAACTGAAAAATTGGTACGTCAAGTACAGAAACACGCTTAAAAGCCTGATAAGAAGAGCCAAGGAAAATTATTTTTGCAAGCGCATAGGGGACGCAGGGAACGACATTAAACAAGTTTGGGGCGTTATTAATGAAGCAATTAGAGGGAAGCAGCAAGCCAAGGAATTATGCCCTTTGGTACCAAGTATTAGTCAACAGCATAGTCTAAACATCGAAGAAGCTACACAGTTAGCTGTTAAGGAATTAAATGAGTACTTTTCGAGTGTCGGGGTAAATTTAGCAAATACATATAATTAAGCAAAGGAGTCCTCATTATCAGAGTAACTCTATGAGTGCCCAACATGTTTCGAGCGATTTTACTATTCCACTTATGAGAGCCAGTGATTTACAGTCTGTTGTTAAGGAATTGAGGGGTAATTCTGCCACGGGTGTGGATGGTATACCTACTAAGTTGGTAAAGGAATATATTAAATATCTGACCTTGCCGTTGTTACACATTTATAACTTAAGTATCAAGAACTCTGTGTTTCCTGAAGAATTCAAGATTGCCAAGGTGATCCCACTTTACAAAAGCGGAAAGCAATTTGATGTTGGTAACTACAGACCTATCTCTATGCTAAGCGTTTTTTTCCAAAATTCTAGAAAAATGGATAAAGTTGTCCTTAGTTAAATATTTAGAGTATAATAATGTATTTAATAGCTCTCAGTTTGGCTTTAGGCGAAATATGAGTACTGATGATGCACTAAATGCACTCACAAGTGAAATTTATAAAATTAGGGAGGAGAAGGCTCAGGGTTTGGTGTGTTTTCTGGACCTAGCGAAGGCGTTTGATTCCATTGATAGAGAAGAACTGTTTAGTCGTTTACAGCAAGTTGGAATAGGGGGTGGAAGTCTCGATTGGTTCAAAAGCTATTTCAAAAACAGACGACAGCTTGTTGCGATAGGTAACGTAGAGAGCGAAGAGCTGGAAGTTCCATACGGTGTGATTCAGGGAAGTACCCTTGGCCCCCTGCTATTTTCATTATACGTTAATAATATGCCAGCAATAACAAACTTGGCTCAGTTTTTCCTCTTCGCTGACGACACTGCAGTTTTAGTGAAAACTGGGGACCTCCGCGAAGCCTACGCTAAAATGGAATCTGCGCTCAATATCCTTAAGCAGTGGTTGGATAGTAGCTTTTTAACCTTGAATACTGGGAAAACCAAATTTATGGAGATTGTGAGCGCATCTGCTGGGTCCAGAAAAGTCATTTAAAGCTCCGGTTTAGTTGTACACAACAACTGTGATAACTCTTCACATGGCCAATGCCAGTGTCCCTATTTGGAGCGGGTGGGTAGTTATAAGTACCTGGGCGTTGTAATAGATGAAAACTTGAGTTGGAAAGACCACATCTCTTATATAGTAAACAAACTAAAAACAATTACATTCATATGTTATAGTGTCCGCAGTAAATTGACAAAGGATAGGCTCAAGATGGTGTACCTAGCGTTAGTTCAAAGTGTACGACAGTATGGGATCTTGATATGGGGTGGGGCTGTAGCCAGTGAAATAAGCAAATTAGAAATACATATTGCAAAAATCTGTACTAAAGGTAATGCTTAGCAGAAATAAGAGATTTCCAACGTGGGAAGTATATAGTGTATCGGAAGTCTTCTCAATTCATCAGCTATTTCTTAAATCTCTTTTTAATGTATTACTACAAAAATCAAGGCTTACTTAGTGTGGTAAAAGTTCACGAGTACCCGACCCGTTTTCAGTGTGGTAGTAATATCGTTAACCCTCGGCTTCGTTTGTCCTTAACTCAAAGAAGTACGAAATACCTTATGTTTATGATTCACAAATATCTCCCACCAGAACTGAAGACCCCACATTCCTACACTAAGAATGGGTATAGACAAGGAGTAGTGTTATGGCTAATTTCATCTGGTACCTCTAAGGTAACACGTTATCTAAAGAGTTGTTACGTCTAGGAGACGTTTTCGATCTTTCCTTTGTTGGTTTGAATTTTCTTTTCATTGTTAGGTCCTCCCCCCTCTTCTTCTTTTTGATAGTTTTTGTAAGATTACGTAGTTGTAATTAAATTGTTATCTTGGATAAGTCTGATTAAATAATTATAATTTAATTTATTATTATTATTATTATTATTATTATTACTATTATTATTATTATTATTATTCTACACTGCAAACACCAAAAAATGGTATACATGCGTCAAATGAACTTCGACAAGAGTTATGGAAGTAAACCACTATTGAGAAACTCGTCAAAAGAGTAGAACGCTCGTTTTACCAACATTTGTTTCACTTTTTTCTTAAAAGGCCCCATATTTAGCTCCCTCACGTCAGGCGGAAGGCAATTGAAAAACTTGGGTGCGAAAAAATCAGTGATGAACATTAGGTAATTTTGGTCATGTTTAATAATTTTAGTCTTGTCTGTACTGAATTCCGCCCAACTACACGGGCGATGCCTTAGTTGGGCGAGTGTCAAGTCATAATTACCGTAATTGTTTTGTTATTTTGTTGACAAATAAAAAAAAAAATGCGTTTTCGGACACCCTTCGAGCCCTGCTCAGCCTGTAGCTGAAAATTCCTTTTTTTGTTCCCTTGTCGTTGCATCCAGAATATGGCTACATCATATTTTTGCTGAGTGGAAAAGCATCGTCCGCAACTACAACGTACGGAATTGGGAGACTTCGGCACGGCAAAGGACGTGGGGTAGGCAAATTTAAATTGTTCTCTTCAAGTCCTTTCTTGAATAATGTGTTGTTGAAGACTCCGCCGTCGGAAATTCTTCCTTGACAACCCACGTTTACGTAGATGAAATTGTAATTCGCATCTACAACAGCGAGTAGCACTATGCTGAAGAATCCCTTATAATTGAAAAATTCAGACCCCGATCGCATAGGAGCTTTGACAGCTATGTGTTTGCCGTCTATGGCACCAATGCATTGCGGAAAATTCCACTTCTCCTCAAATTGTCTGGCAATTGCATTTCATTCCTCTTCCCTCTGTGGCATCTAAAAAATAAAAATTTCAATTTCAGCCATCAACGTATGGAGAGGAAACCGACAGAATCGAGGAGGAACAACCACCAGAAAACCAAGGCGGTCATCCCACTTCTCAAGATGAACCGACTGAAGCGAAAACCCCTACGACAACCCCTATACGAAAGCTTCCAAACGGAAAGAATTCAAATCTCCGAAAACCTCAAATCTCACCCGAAGCAGTGAATCTTATGAAATCCATTCAAGCAAGAAAAGTCGATAATAAAGATGAGTTTTCATTGTTCGGCGAGCAAGTCGCCGGCTTGATTCCCCGCGTACCAGATTTCTCGTGCAAAATGCCATCAACCAAGCTCTACACTGAGAGAAAAAATGAGGCCTTCGGCGGTGAAAATACCACCGATCTTCTTCGAGTAACATTCTCCGGTGATGTTCGTTGACTTTTTGTTCGGTGTAAAACCGCCGAGTAAAATTTCGGTAGTTAGCTTCCGAACTTCGTCTTCAATGAGCCTATGTTCGATCACGGAGTTCTCCGGCTTATCTGCAGAAGTTCGGTGGCTAGCCCCTTGATGTCGGTGCGCAATCAATCATGATCGGAAATACGCTTCCCTAGTTCGGTAACCCGAACTAGGCAAGTGCCTTGTTTCTCACGTTCGGTGATATTCAGCATTAGCTCGCCGGTGTTTAGCATTGAAGTTCGGTAAACACCCACCGAAATTCAGCGAGGGTGGAATGAGTCAGTAGAAAGAGGAACCTGTGTTTCACAGTGAAGGTCAAACAAGGAGAAGCATGGCTCTATAAACTATAGTACACTTTTTAAAAAGCTTTTATTATCCTTTATATCAATAATATGGAATAAAATACATAGCATAATGTACAAGTAAAAGGGAATAAATTACATAATCTGAAAACTAGGCTCACAATAACACGCATTCAATCATGCAGGATCACTACTATAATATTCTTGAAATAAGTTCATCCGTCGTGATAGTCAGGAAGCGCCGTAAAACTCGATAAAAATTAATTACATTGAACTACACCAATCTAAATAATAATTTTAGTACTTGCCAATAACCGATACTTTCTTACGGTCACTCAACTCACACAATCACCACACTGAACACTGAACTCGTGCTCTCCTCTCCCCAACTCAGTTAGAACTAGAAGCTTCATTCCTTCGTCTCGTCTCGCTCGCTTGGCGTGGTTACTCGGTGGATAGCCAACCACGATCGGCTACTTGTCGTTGGCAGAAGTGACCCGTTCCCTTAGACATGAGATTTGTCACTGAGCATCGGTAATTTGCGTCCAACGTTCAGTAAAACAACTACCGAAATAATTCACCGATCTTCAGTAAATTTTATTCGGCGTGTCATCGAATTTTAAGCCACCGAAGAAATAGTTCAGTGGAGAAGTAATTTCTTCTGCGGTGAATGTTCACCTACGTTCGGCTATACGACCGCAGAACGCTCAACCGCAGATCCATCGGCGGTAATTTTACAATATGGCTGCCTTCTTCGGTGAAGATTAACCACCGAAAAAAGAGAATTCTCCACTGAACGAATTTTTCGGTGGAGAGTGAGCTGTTCGGTGGTGCATTTTTTTCTCAGTGTATTTGAGGCGGAAATGGGGTCGTATGAGCAATGCAGCGAACCTTCTCGTTTTACATACTACCCCCAGCGACCATACAACAATGCGTTTCAGAACAATCCTACGCCGCAGGTACGTACATCGCCTCAGTGTACGTCACCTCCATACCCCCAATCGCCGTCACCTAGACGCTCTTCTGCATATTCCCAGTCACCGCTGCCACTGGCATCGGTTGCAAGTGGATCTTCTCATTCAGATCAGCAGGAGCAGTCATCAGGATCTACTCTCTCTGAATGTTTCATTGATTCATTGCTTCTCCTACAGAAAAACACTCATGAACCCCCTCCCCCCCATCACTGAAAATTAAAGACCTCCTGCTATTTTAATTATCCGTTTTTGGGGCATTCATGTGGTTTTAGACCAATATTACACTAAATTAAAAGTTTCTTGTTTTCAACAATTACGATTTATTTACCTTGACGTAATCTTGAAGGGATGAAATGAGGGAATCACACACTTCCGGCACGAAGGAAGATATTGCTTGTTTGGATATCTTCATCATATACATTAGTGAATGGTATGAATCTCCTGATGCTAAAAAAACGCAGGGTGCCCGCAAGACGTTCACTTGCTGGAATAGTCTGCCTGAGATGGGTACTTTTTTTCGCAATTTTTTCTCCCACCATGCCTAACAAAATTTCAAAGTCCGAACTCTTCATCCTGAAGAAATTTGTGAACCCCACGTCGTTTCGGTACTCATAATTGAGAGCATCGTCTTCGTCGAGTAGCAAATCGCTCATGAACGTGGTGGCGCTGTATTTTTTTCTGCAATTTTTAATGCTGGGGCGAACCCAAAACCTGCGAGGGCGAACGCTGCGGAATTCAGTGGCAGCAATTCCAATCGAGATACCATGGGTGCGAGGGATACCATGCCGACCCGACCAGGGCGATCCTAACCGATCGGCATAATGTGGACGCGCCTGATATCAGAAATCAGAAACGGGTTATCCTCGCTTTTTGATAAGACTGTTAATTTTAATAAACGTGTTCAGTACTTCCATAACGACTTTAATCCTGTTTTTATAATTCAAAAAGTCACAACAACAGGACTCTATAAAAGTTGAAGAACTAGGAAAGCGCTTTTATCCAGCGAATAAACTGTCTCCACGCGCGCTATTTATGCTTAGATCAGCATCGTGACGATCCAAGCCCATAGTCCTATTCCCCCACCTACTGCGATATTCTGACCAACCAAACACGCTAAATGTGAAAGTGTGATGAAAAACATATTTTAATGCCAACATACAGAGCCGTGCAACAAGAATCTCTTTTGCTTCTGTACGCACCTGGACTTCATATTACTTATAGGGTTTTAGCGGCTTTTGAAGCGGGAACGTTTTCAGCGCGTTTTGCACCACAAGAATCTCAGGATATGGCGTTTTTTTTTGGCACAGGGAGTGAACTTTAACTCGTTTTTTCGAGGGTTTTTTAAAGCTCTTGGCGCACTTTGCAAATAGCCGACTCATTTTATTGAATTCAAGGTCTAGCTGTTTAAAATGCGAAACTGATAAAATGTGACAGGTGGGCATAAAAAGCCGTTCCTAGAAGAAAATACTGATGGAAAAGGGGGGAAGGGTGATGAATGAGATTTCTTTAAGGGACACCAGAATGCTTTTCAGCGTGCAACCTTGCCTATAAAGTCTTTTATTCCAAACTTCTGGTAAGTTGCCTAAGGTATAAAAGGAAGAGAGTTTTCTTCTGGTTTGGAACTTTTTTTCTTAAAAAAAAAAAGTCGCGTTCTTTTCTTGCGCCCAGCTTCCAGCGCTTATCAATCTTTTCCGGGGTGCATCAACCCTTGAATACTAATGTTAACCCCGAAATGGTCCAACCTCATCCTTTTGAACAGGCTTTGGGGTGGTTTAAAGATTTTATGTCTCGACCATTTCCCTAAAAAAAAAAAGAAAAAAAGTATTTTCAATATGATGTTACAACCGCCTTTTACGGGTAGTGGGAATGAGGGGTACACAAACTTTTTCCCCCCTGTATGTTCACACTTATGAACGGCAGGATGTATGGGCAAATTCATTCGTAACGGGTGATTACATGACAGTATAATTAAGCTCGCGTTTACCCACTCTCTCTCTTCAATACACAGTCCTAACACGCTGTTTCTCAAATCGGCTTTGTACACGAAGTTCCCTCTTTTCTCGTTTTGAAACGAACTGTTTTCCCTAAAAACTTTCTCTTCATCTCTAGTCCAAAACCCCCAACTTTTCTGGTTTTGTGAGTTATGTTGGAATGGTGTGTGTGGGGGAGGGAACCAATCCTTTCAGCACAGTTCAGTTCGAAAACAGTGAAAAAGTGGTGGCATGGGAGGGGGGGGGGTTGGGGTGGGAGCTAGTCTGTGGGAAGCTTTAGACGTTTTACATTAACTTGAAGAGAAAAACGAACTCCCCCCCCCCACCCCACCGCAACACTTACTCGCACTCACTTTGTCATTTGGACTCGAATTTATTTGCGGCGAGCATCCTGTTTCCTGTATACCCCTGATGCCCCAGCTCTATTATAGTGGATCGCCGTTCCTATGGTTTTTTGGCGTAGCAAACAGGGATCTGTCGACTATAAATGTGATGAGGGCTATTATACTCCCGGTACTGCCTAATTTACATTATTCACGTTCGATTGTTCCTAAAAGGCGGAAAGCGACGTTTCAACTGAGGCGAAAGTCAATCGCGTTGGACGTTGAATAAATATTATAAGAACTATATAAAAAAATAAAAAACGTTTTCTATTTTCACATTCAATAGAGCCATTGAGGAAAGTGTTTGAGTAGCAAAAGGGTGAAGCAATTAATGGGCTTTTTGTCCCGTCATCTTTTTTCCTCGCTGGCTTATGCTGGAGAATTGATGAACGGAGGTGGGGCCCCTTTTAAGAGGCTCTCTGGATTCTTTCCAACCTTTTTTGTATTTTTTTTCATAGACTAGGGGGCTAACTTGCAAAGTGAAGTAAATTAACGAAAAAAGTGACGATTATGGGAAGGAAAAAAAAAAAATTCAGGGTGTAAAAAAAAAGTGAAGAGGGTTCAAAGACAGAACTTCCAATCCCTTCGATTGTAATAAGGGAAAGGGGGAGACCTACAGGAAATAGCGACGTCGAGGCAAATTGAGGATCTCTAGTATAAGGGGAAAATGGTGAGAAGGGGGAAAAGGGCTTAAATGTCGCTTCAAGCTATCTGACATCCTCGCGCACCGTTCACCATTCACAGGAGTGCGGGAAATGCCCTGTCAGAAAGGGCCTCTCTCTCTCTCTCTCTCTCTCACACTGTTGTTGGGCAAAGTGTGTGGGGTGCGGAAAGGGTTGTATAGGGTGTTGGATTGCACAGTCGAAGGATGGATGGTGGAATCAGTTGTGCGGGGGGAGGGGAGGGGAGGAGGGCGTTTGATGGTGATGCGGAAAAGGCCAACCAGCGAGAACAAAGGACTCTAAAATGCAAAGTACCGCTCTTACTCATTACACACGGCTCACCAATTCCCAACGGTATAAGGGATATGGCGTCGGGGAAATGGACGTGCGATAGAAAGGTGCAGTGCGATGAATTTCTCGTCTGGGAGGCTGATTTCTGCAAGAAGGCAATGACCCAAGTTTTAAATCAGTGACAGACATGGAATAAACCCGTTCTCTTTCTCTTCTTGAGAACCAATGCGAAATAGCGCGTCAAAAAACCAAATTAGACCAATTTTGAGTACTAAAAACCATTTACCCCGGTCTGACTCACTAAAAATAACTCACCGAACAGATCAACAAACATTTCAGTTCTATACTTTAGTTGTACAGTTTGAGTTGTACTTCCAGACGCTGAACCGCTAAAGTGGACGACAAGTGTGCTAGAGAGACGGAATATAGCCGTAGCGATTCTACCTCTCACGGCCGCAAAAATTCGCCGATTTTGTTTTTGTAAATTGATTCCTACTCATTGATGCCAACAATTTTAAGGAAATTGGGTCGCTAATTTTTAAAATGACTCTAGCCCATGTCCTTAAAGATGTACTGGCGTCGGGAACTTCTGCTGGTGTCAAAAACGTCTCTTTGCAAACGTCAAATTCCGATCTACAAAAAATAAATTATTTTAATGACAGCAGGGTTCGTAAAATGCGCCAGCTTACCTGTAATATAATTTGTTGAGCTTCCCGTCCTTCGTTCCGATCTTGTGCATGTCATCTGTTTTTTCCATCACAACTCCAATAACATTGCGAAAATCTGCTTTAGCTCTGTCCACTTCAGGAATCGGTATTAAAACATTACCCCCAATTTCAACTGAGGGGTGGAGAGCATCAGAAGTTCTTTTCATTTTTTTGGCTTGTTTGGACAAATTTTCGTGAGCATTTTTTCTCGCAGTCAAATTATTTTTAGTGCTGGTTGACGACGTCTGATTTTCTTCTCCATCTTCGCTGGAAGACTCGTTGTTGTTCTGTCGCTTCATGTTGTTGAAAATACCCTCAAGATCCTCCTCGTCCTGAATGTTGTTGAATACATCAGAAGTCAATGCTGAAGTACTCAGACCAACTTTCGGTTCCGTCCCAAACATTGCTTTATAAGGTGATTGTCCGATGCCTGAGTGGAGTGCCCGATTCTTCATGAACTGAACGAATGGAAGCCCGTTTGACCACTTCCTTGAGTTGTTATCATTCATCCAAGAAGCAAGCATTTTTTCTATGTCTTGGTTCGCTCTCTCAACCGAACCTTGACTTTGACTGTGCCTGGGCTTCCCATTCACCAGTCTCAACTCAGGCCACAGGGAGGTTAATTCTTTGATGAACCCAGGGGTGGGCAAATTACAGCTTTTTGAGTAATTAATTACAAATTACAAATTACTTCCGAAAAAGCGGATTAATTACAAATTACCAATTACTTTTCTCTTCCACGAATAATTACAAATTACAATTACTGTAATTGAATTACTTTATCAATTACCAATTACCCAAGAGCTGGATTTATGGAACACACAAGCGTCTTGCTCTTGTTCACTGTCATTTTGTTAGTGCGCCAAGCGAACAATCGAACGTCAGAACAGATCTTTGAGATAGGAAGCAGGAACAGCATAGCCCCAAGATGCCAAACGCGTCGGATGAGTAGGGTTGCGAAATGTCCGGGGTCAAATTTGCTAATTTGGCTAATTTTGCCCCATATCCCAGCCTGCGAACTGTCACGGGGAACCCCGGATAGCCATGGTTTGCTAATTTGGCTAATTCGCTAATGGCTGATTCGTCGTCTCGCGATGCAACTTCAAGACTAAAATTAAGAAAAAAATCGCTGATTCCCGGTACATGGAGGCCATACTACGAATAAATGTGGAAATCAACGCAAAAGGTTTTGTGTAAAGTTGAGAAAACACGCTATAATATTGACAAATATAAGACGCTTTCAGGTTAAAATTGGTCAAAAATGGCAAATTTACAACTGAAATGGCGTGAAATCGCCCATTCGCGTATGAAAAAGGAAATAGGGTGCTGAATGACCGCAAAATTAGCACAAAACGCTATTTCACACTGAAATTGGGAAAAATCGCTAATTTGCAATTCGCAGATATAGAGTTATGGAAAAACATTCGCGGATACAAAATGAACAAAACCACTAATTCGCGGCAAAAATTGAACAAATCACCAATTAGCGCAGCTAAAATTAAGAAAAACGTTAATTTTCAGTTCAAATTGGGGGAAAAGTGCTAATTCTCAGTTAAAAATGGGAAAAATTGTTAATTTGCAGCTTAAATTGAGTCAAACGCCGATTCTTGGCAGAAATTGACAAAATTCAGTAGGTAATGGACGGGTTGCATGGAGATGCTACCACGCTGCTAAAATTTAGAAAAAGCGAAAATTCGCTTAAAATTGAGAAACATCACTATAATTCACGAATTAAGTCGTGAAATTTATAATTTAAAAATGATGATTTTTTGACAGAAATTGATGGATAGATATACATTTTTTGGTTTGGAAAAAAAAAAAAAAAATTACATTTATAATTTAAATTCGTACCTTCTGAAGGCATTTTTGTGGCTAAAATCAGAAAAATGGCAAAGTCATGCATGGCTATAGTACAATGTTAAAAAATACTGAAAAGAAGCAATAATTTATATCTACAAAAGTTTTATAAAATTGCTAGTGATGTGGTATAATGTGAAAACCTGCTAATTTGCGGGTAATATTTAGAAAATAAGATAATCCGCCTGGTCAAAATTAAGAGAAAGGTTAATTTTAGGCCTAAAAATTGAGAAAATTGCTGATTCACGGCTAAGAATGGAAAAAATCGCCAATTTACAGCTGAAATTGCACTAGACGCCAATTTGTGACTGAAATTGAGAAAAATCGCTAATTCACAGGTTTGAACCACGACACGACGCCGCTACAATCAGCTAGCTTCAAAAGATCGCTAATTCGCGGTTGAAATTGAGAAAAATTCTTAGTTGCACCAAAAACTGAATTTACGCCAATTTGCGGATTCTGAAGGCAGCTTTTCAGACTGAAATTGAAAAAAAAAAGCCAATTTGTGGCAATAGGTGAAGAAACCGCTAATTCCCGAGTAAACTGAGAAAAATCGCTCATGCATTGCGTATGGTGAACCAAAAAAATCGTAATTCGTGAAAAGTCCCCCTATTTTGCGGCTAATATTGAGGAAAACACTAAAGAAAAACGTTAATTTCCAGCTGAAACTGAGAAAAGTGCTAATCCCCTGGTAAAAAGATTAAAAAATCGGTAATATGCTGCTGAAATTGAGGAAAACGTGGATAATTAAGAAACATCGCTCACAGGGTTAAAACGATACTTTGCTGCTAAAGTTGAGAAAATACGCAAATTCATGGCTATGGAAGGGGGTGGGGCAAAACCACTAATCTGCGGCTGAAATTGAGAAGAACGATACACTCGGCCAAAATTGGGAAAAGCGCTAATTTGCGCGTAGACTCCAAAAATCGCCCTTAACTGAGAGATTGAGGCTATGATGAGGCCAGCAAGATGTCCAGATTCAAGAGTGTGCTGGCTGGGTGGAATGATGACTAAAATGTGAAATTACCCGCCTCCTTTCAACCTTACGAGATTTCAATCTGATCCTTCCCCCCCCCCCCCCGAGACAAATTCCTACTTACGCCACTGGTTTGGGGTTTCGGTGAAACTTTTGTACCATTTTTCTCAAATTTCAAATTGGCAACCCTAAGCTCGAGGATATCGCTCGTGTCATAATTGCTTTGTATCTCTTTTTCTTTCAGAGAATTTCATGCAAAAACTCCTCCAAAAGCTCCAAGTAAGGCGCGAAATAGTACCTACCCGCTGAGTTTTCGAAGTAATATTGGCTCTGAAGATGGAAAGTAATTGGTAATTGTTAATTACAAATTACTTCGAAAAGTGGTTTTAATTACAAATTATCAATTACAATGGCGTGTTGTTATCAATTACAAATTACCAATTACTAATTGTAATTGAATTACGTAATTCAAATACATGTAATTGATGGGGGGGGGGACATGGGAATTGAGGGGCTTTGATAAAACTAGTTCTGACTAGGCAATTCGGGTTTTGACTGGTTTCGGGTATTGACGGTAACACATATACATATACAGGGTGGATCCATATGAGTGTGACAAAACTTTTTGGGTAAAACTACGTTAAAAGTGGAGTAAATTGGTACCTTCGGAAGTGTCCTACGTCGATCCGTTCCGGAGTTATGATTTTTTGTGTGTTTAAAAAAGTAACCAATGCTGGCTTCAAAAAATCCGCAATTTCTCGGCTTATATCGCACCAAATCCAAAACGTGATGCCATTTTCAGAAACTACGGAACATTTCCTTTAGGATAGAGGCCATTTTATTGCTTGAAATAATCGTGAACTCCCAGAAATCTGGCATTTTGTCCGTAATTGTACGTGGCCTCCAAAATTTGTCCGTTTTACGAAAAATCGCTGTACCCAAACAGCTTTCCAAACAGATTTTCGATGTATCACAAAAACTTTCCCCAGCCAGCTTCCTTTTGGCGTGTTCGCATTTCATGTTACCACTGACGTTTCTCACGAAAACGTCACGAGAATGCACAAAATCCGTGTTTTTAAGGAACATGGGCCATTGTCTACGGTATTCGTGAAGGATGCAGGGAGATCGGCAGTAAGTGAGAACAGGATATCTTATCAATGGAGAAGGCAAGAGGCATTTGATTTGACCCCTTCCGCCATCAGTGATTCATTAAATTGTCGCCATTCACGGGGGGGGGGGTATAATTGAATGCTGTTTGCCTACGATATCTTCTCCTTCCTAAAATATCCTGCCCTTCCCTTTCTAAAACAGTATTTTGACAGAAAATTATAGGCAGTTGCCTATGTGCCAGGTGCCAACAGTATTCGTGAAGGTTGCACAGAGATCGGCAGAAATTGATGGGGGGGGGGGTATAATTGAATGTCTCTTGCCTGCGATGTCTTCTCCATGCCCCTGAGAAAAGAATTGTGACACTTGTATTACAGTCTCAAAAACATTAGGCTCTTCGATGAAGGACAGGGTTCCTCTTACCCCTCTGCAGGTTGATGGTCTGCCTCCTTGCTCAGTGGGCGCTCATCTTTTTTAGAAAAGGCAGTATATCAGACGAGGGGGTGGTTGGAGCAATTTTTCGTCAGGGGCATTATTTCGGCGCGCGGATAGTAGACACCACTCAGGCACTATAAAACGCGAGTACGGAAACACGCAAATCGGCGCCATGTTTTGTCCCTCATACGATTATAATTATCACCTGGTCTCATTGATAAGTGGAGTATTTTTATTTATTTCGACCGCGTTCGACGTTTGTTTGTTGTTACGATGACAATTTTTTCATTCATGGTATTGTGTTTACCCTAACGACTGAGGGACAAAATATGACGCTGAAATCCGTGTTGCCGTACCTGTGTTTTAAAGGTTCTCTAGCAAGAGAAATGAAATTGGTAATAATATGTTGGAAATCAATTCTTTGAATACCGGAGTGTTGGCTTGTAAAGGGAGGAGTTCAAGTCTGGTGTTGAAGAGGGCCGATGAGTCACCCCTCCCGTACACACCACCACGACTTGAGGCGGCTATTCTTTTTGATGTCGCATTTTTCTCTTTCGGGCGATGTTTTTGGACCAAAATCAAAAACAAAATACATTTCGTGTTCAAAATTTTACGCTGCTTCTTGGTATAATCCAGTGTTCTCCAAAAATATATTTTTTCAAATTTTGAATTTAAAATTTCCGGGCTAGAGTCATTTTAAAAATCAGCGACCCAATTTCCTTAAAATTGTTGGCATCAATGAGTAGGAATCAATTTACAAAAACAAAATCGGTCAATTTTTGCGACCGTGAGAAGTAGAATCGTTTGGCGAGCACAGTGGCGCGATCTCTTGAGACAGAAACTCACTAGAGGCCTATGGACTTAAGCCTTAAGAGACGAGGCGGGTGGTGGGCTTGACACCAGGGTGACTCAAGTTGTGAAGAGCCTGAAAGACACAGCGTCGAAGTGCAGGCGAGAGGACGTACGGTCGAAGGTTTTGGGCGTTGACGTGTCGCAAACGAGAGTTACGTTTGATTCTGATGGGATTTTGACACGCTCAAGACGATCGGCTCAGTGGCGTGCCCATGGGGAGGGTTTTGGGGGTCTGGAAACCCCCAGCCTTGCATAGTTGAAAAATTACGAACAAATCCAAAAAATATAAATAAATGTAAAAAATTAAAATAACAAAAACAAACAAACAAACAAAAGAAACGAGAAAAACTGGATTAGTTTGGCCCTAAAAGTTTGCCAATCGGCCCGCTAAGTAACTATCCACTGCATCAATGATATTTTTACCACTGACCAGGCTTGAAAAATTGCGCGCGAGAGCCATTCACTGCTTAAACATAACTAAATTAACTATTTCGACCTGGCTATACTTGCGCCAAAATATTGCAAAACTGATTATTCGCGCCTTGAAAATTATTAAACTGACTATTTGTGCCCTAAAAATAGCAAAAATTACTTCTCGAACCCTAAAAATGACTAAACCAACGACTCGTGCGGCCCTAAATTGACCACTCGCGTGTCAAAAACGACCAAACTGACAATGCACGCCTCGGCTTCTCGGACTATTTCGGCCCTAAAAACTGCTAAAGTGACTACGCAATAGAGATGTGACGTGACAGCTTTTGTCGGTCACAGTGACAACTAGCTCCCGTGACTGTGCAGTCACTGTGACAAAAACCAGTGATTTTGTCACTTAAGTGACTACTGAGGGCCTGTTCTATAGCTATTTAATGTCAGTATCACTGTTTTTTTCCACCCGTCCTCCCCACCAACATGTGATTTAAGGATATTCCTAGGAAACCTGAAATCTTACAGGACAGGCCCCCTGTAGCAGTTTGTTTGAGCAAATGCCTAATGTTACCGGACTCGCCGGTATATCTGTGTGAATTTCATTCCCAAACCCAACAAAGCCTATTAATAGGGCAAATGAGGAACACGATTTCGCAAATTAATTTTGTTTACATCGGTTATAAAAAAAAATTATAATTCTTTTTCTAACTTTATCCGTGGAAAACTCCTATGAACGGCGAACCCACGGCCTCAAATGCAAACATGAAGGTGAGTCATGAATCAAAAACTGCAATGCACGAATTTACCTAGGAACATAGGCATAGCCAGAGGGGAGCAGGGCTAGGCAGCTGGCCTCCCCTAGACTCAAAAATGCAGATTCAGCGGGGCAGTTGCCCACCCCTAGATGCATTCTGATAGTAAAAATCTTTCAGGATAATCACATTGTGCTACGTCGGCGCTCACTAAAAAAATAACTTCACGGATTTCACTAATTAAAAAAATAAATTTCAACGGGTTTTGTCGCTCACAAAACGGACATCGCAAGAGTGACATAATTCAAAGACCAAATTCGCCGTTTTTGCGTCCTAGAATACCATTTTCGCAGACAGACGCGGATTCAGTATTTGCTCAAGAGAGTTGCTAGAGAAATGGTGTGGTTCGCTCTACTAAAACTGGTTTGACAGCCTTTTCACTGCCGAAAAATAGTTGAAACTAGCTATTTACACTATAAAAACGGCTAAAGTAACTAAAGTCACGCCCAAAAAAACAACACTGTCGATTCGCGTTTTGAAAATGGCTAAAACTGGACTTCACGCGCCCTAAAAATTGGTGGCGACTGGTGAACTTCTGAAAATGCCTAAAAAGATCATGTCTACCGCCCGAAAGTAGCTAAATCGACCATTCGTGCGCTAAAATTGATCAGACTGGCCATTCTTGAGCCAAATATGACATGAAAAATGATGAAATAAGCTTTTGGCTTGACGAACTAATCAAGCCCTGATAACGGCCAAAATGACTTCACGTGTTCTGGAAATGCCTAAAAAGATGATTCCTTCCCTGAAAATGGCAAAATTGACAATTTGCGCACCAGGAATGGTCAAACTTCATGGCCTTGGCTTGATGGACTAGGTATATGAGCCCTGAAAATGGCAAAACTGACGATTCGTGTCTTTAAAATCGCTAAAATTACTATATTTTAGCCCTAGAAATTGCCGAATTTACTTTACGAGCTCTAGAAATGGATTATCCGACGAATCGAGCTCTAAAAATGCCTGAACAAGTGACTCCTGCCCTGAAAATGGCAAAATAGACCATTCGGAGCGCCGAAAACGGCCAACCCGGCTGTTCTCGCCCTGACTTGGGACGTACTGTTCGCTCCTATAACTCGAAAGACTGACTTTATGCGCCCTAAAAATGGCAATTATAGCTATGCCAGCCTTGAAATCGTCAAAAGTTACTCTATGTGCCCTGAAAAGCTGTGCCCAACGAAGTAAAATATCAATTTTGAAGTAAAATATTCAGTTTTGAGGTAAAGTGATATTTTTGGGATGGAACCGCAAGTTTCAGGGTAAAATCTTCAGTTTAGGAACGATTTTGGGATGAAATCGTAAGTTTTGGAATTAAAACAGTCAGTTTTGGGGTAAAATGGCCAGTTTTGTATAAACGTCATCAGTTATGGGGCAACCATGGGCGTAGCCAGCGGGGGCAGGGGCAGGCAGTTGCCCTCCCCTAGAATAAATAGCGCAGATTCCGTGGGGCAGTTGCCCACCCCTAAATTCCATCAAAAAGTTACAATTTTAATGACTAAAATCCAGCATAAAACTTTCGGGTTTTTTTTGTTTTTGTTTTTTTGTGAAAACCGAATTTCCTACACGACAAACCTCTGCCTCGCTGAGCAACCAGCATCTCTGATTTTGACTACTAAGACATCATTTTTATTGATATTTCTTAAAAAAAAAAAAAAAAATCCCTGATTTGGCTAACAGAAACACAAATTTCTTGTACTAAGTTCCATAAAACCAATTTTGCGGCTTTTTCTCACTAAAAAAGACCACATTTTCGCTTATCGGTTTCACCGAAAATCAAAAATTCGCCGATGTTTGTTGCTGACTAACCGATTTCTAGGGTCGGCTTAGTTTGGAAACAGATTTTGCTGATTTTTCACACTAAAATCCCATTTTCGCAGGTTCGACGGGCAATTTCGTGCGTTTTGGCTAGCTCAAACCGTGCTTGGCCCACTCTGTCATCCAGACTTATATGATGGGAGAGGAAATGCCAGCTCTACTTACCGTCTTAGGTCTAAAACTTGAAGTTTAAATCCAAAAGTATCACTTTTCGGGGGGAAGTTTCAATTTTTCGTCATGAAATCCGAAATAGAAGGCTACAAACGACAGTTTTCCAGCAGATATTTTTGACGGATTGTGGCCGTTTCTGTGCAAATTTAGTCTCTGATGACCGTGAATTGACGCGATTCTCACCTCCAGGATCCTGTTATCAGCCTGCGAAAGGGCAACGGTGCATCTGATAGTTTCGCCAGTGAAGCTGCTCACATATCAATCAATCAATCAGTGAGCCCGTACTCGTCCACGCCGAGTCGAGGGCGCCAAAGACGTAGTCTGCTCATACGCCATATCCATCAGGCGTGAATCCAGTTTTTCTCAAGAGTAGTTACACAGAGTTTTTCGCCGATTTTACTCGTGAAAGAGCACTGTTTTTAGCCACGAATTTACGTTTTCCTTAACTTTAGCTGAAACTCAGTGTTTTTTCTCAATTCTACCTTGAACTAGCCCATTTTCTTCATTTTAGCCATGAAAAGGTCTCAAAAAACCGTAAAATAACGCATTGTTGATTTAATATTTCAATTACGGCCAGCACTATGGGCATCGCCTAACCACGAATTAATGCGTTCTGTCAAGTTCAGCCGCAAAAGAACAGTTTTTCCTCAAGTTTACCCGCGTGAATGAGCTCTATTTCTCAATTTTAGCCGTAAATGAGTGATTTTGCTCAACTCTACGTTGAACGAGCAATCTATTTGTCAGTTTGAGCTGTAAAAAGAGCTCTATAAACCGTGAATTAGCGCATTTTCTTAATTTCGTCTTGGATTTTGCATCGCAAAACCACCAATTAGCGTGGATCCGTGCCCATCTGGCTGCCCACTCCTTGACTAAAAAAGTAAAATTATACAAGATCACTGTAGCACAGGTCTTGGAAAACGAAGTGAATAAAAATATATTACCGACACTAAAGGTTCAATACTATCTATAAATCCAAGAAAAAAAATCAACAGACGAAGGATAGACTTGGGGAGAATGCTACTGAGTTCATTGGAGCGATAGTAGAACTGGTAAAGTGGTGGTAACCTGCAAGAGACTCTAGCGCAGTGAAGCGATAGAAGTGACGAATGAAGAGGCGATTATAAGTGAAAAGGAATGTCACCGTTAGAGGGTCGGAGCGGTGATTTCAATGTGGTCGTCAACGGAGCCAACAGTGACGGAGTAGTCACAGTGACAAAATCACCGACAGTGAAATCACACCTCACCTCTACTACGCAAGGCCAGGAATTAAGCATGAAAACAGACAATTCCCGTCATGTGAATTTACGAAGTCGATTTATCGGATACAAAGAATGGCAGAAGTGCGGCCATTTTGCGTCTTGAATTGATCACTTGCGCCCTAAAATCAAGCTTTTTGCTCCCTCTACTAGTTTTCTAACTTCATATCTGCCACCGATCTCAAATATCTTTCGAACCCAACCGATAAATGAAATCTGTCAGATTTTTTTCCGCAACAGATCTCAATCTGCCAGATGTGCCCCCACTAACGGGCAGATTCCCCCCCCCCCACTGTATCCGCCCCTGGGCACAACTGCCTCTTTTTTGGATAGTGAACTACGATCAGTCTCTGATGCCGTACACTGGTAAAAGAACCGGCGAAAGTTGCGCAAACACATCCCTCGCGTCTCGAAAAGAGGAAATTATTTTAAAAAATCAAGGAATAGCAAAGAGTTTTAACCCATCATTAAAAAAGATATCAAGACGATTCGTTTTTTCCCTCAACAATAGTGGCAGGATAGGAAAGAAGGGGAAGATCAACTCTTCGTCCGTGAAAAGTAAGAGAGAAAGGATTTAGTATTGAAGAACGAGAAGGAGAAAAATCTTATCTGATGGAAAGTGAGGGGGGGGGAAGCAACTATTCCCACCACCTTTCCTTTGACAAGACTTATGTTCATTCCATTTAATTGAGCAATTCCAGATTTAAAGCCGTGATAGGTAAGGAGGGCATAAAAAAAACAAAAAAACTTTAATTGATCCGTAAGTTAGAAGTTTTTATCTTCCTCCCATTCTATAAAAAAAAGAAAAAAGAGAGAATTAAACCGTCTGATTAGTTCACTAAACATTGTCGTACCTTTTGCATGGGACAAAGAGCGTGTTTATATAAATCCCTCGACAAGGCCCTTGCTGGAGAGAGAAAACTCACAAAGGAGCAATACAGACACAAGAACATCCGGGCGTCGAATTTCATCTTATCTCACTTACTTTCTCGCTACCGTCTTACTCACTCATTCACTCTCTCTCTCTCTTCCTATATCTCTCTTTGCGTTCGTACGAAACAATTTGTAAGTGGCGGTGCTGAAGTTATTGTGGGCGGTGGGGTAGAGCGGGGGGGACTGTAGTTCGCTTGAGTTACCTTCTTTTATGAAGGATCTCTAATGAATAAAGCTTCCTTTGTCGTTTGTTTCTTCCAACGTGAGTATTTTTTTTATTTTTTTTCAAATAAAAGATGAAAAAGTATAAAGAAGCTTTTAGGAGAACAAAAATGAACAAGTAAAAGTACACGTAATATGTAAATCCTCTTCTGGAAACCCTTTTTCCTGGAAAATAAGGTTTTTTTTTGTTGTTTAAATAAAATAAAACAAAATATTTTTAATTGTACGATGGGACGACGTAAATAGGGAAGGAAGGAGATTCGAAACACTTCTGGCCAAAATGGACGTCTATTCAACCTTCACTGAAATACCCGTGCTCTTGATCTGCTTGACCTGATGACGTAGTCACTTCCGGAGTTGTTATTATGGTATAGGGTGAGATTGGCTGGAGGGGACGTTTTCCCTCGTTGAACAAACCACCAAAAACCTCACCGCAAAATGTGCTAGGAAAGGCGCTATTCAGTATAATATAATGGAGTGAAAGACGGACAAGAGGAAAAAAAAAGGTGGAATGCCACCCCTCTCACCATTTCTCTATGAACCCTGTAGGAAATTCACTAAAGGGAAAGCCTTTTATAGAAAGGGTCCTCAATTTGTGGAAGGGGGGGGGAGAGGAGGCTGAAAATTCACTCGCTACACCCTTTCTCATTAATAAAACCTCGGGATTGATGAAAAGGCGAGGGGACTCAGCGATAGAACGATTTCCCCCCCCCCCCAAAAACCTTCGCCTTACAACGCACTCGACTGACTGATTTCTGTTTCCCTCCCCCCCTGTCCGTTCACACAAGTCTGTCGACAGGTTGGCGAAGTGTGGAAGCAGTTTGGCTTGTGATCAAATACTTGCCCCTCTTTTTTTTTTTTTTTTACGTCTCCATTCCATCTTTTCTCCTTTTTCCCACGTCTCCGTTTGTGAAACCACTTCGTTTGATAAAGAAAAGGCGAAAAACGAGTGAAAAAAAGGACGCTCTTGTTTTAAAGAGGAAACGAAAAACAGGGACGAAGTGATTTGTATTCCTTTCGTCAGCTCTTGCGCTATTTTTACTGTACCATGGTGAGAAAATCTAATTTTCTTTTATTTCTGTCATTTCATATACATTGCAAAATCAAAATGTGTTTTCACGCTTCTGCTGGACCATTTTCTTTTTCTTACCAGACTGTGTAAATCGCGTGTGATGTGCAATTAACTCTCAATGCATTTACTCTCGTGTGTGATATTCAATTAACTAAGCATTTACTCTCGGAGTCAAGCGCGGATACAGAGGTTTTCACAAAGGCGAGCGAGTAGCGCAGAATTAAGTTTTTCATTCACCCGAGAACGATGGCGTATACATGGCTAGAGACAAAAGTGTGCGCTTGTCTTCAAAATTCCCCACCTATCACCATCAATAATAAAATAAACAGCCTCCCCCCACTACCTCGAATTCGTATAATTTAATGAATAAACTCCTAATGGTGTGACAGAGAACTTGTTTCCAGAAAAGGATCGTTGAAAACTTAAATTTGGTTGAAATAGTTTGGCTAAAATTGAGAAAAAGCGCTCACGCTAGCCGGAAATTTAGGAAAAGTGATAAATAGCAATTCAAAAGGAGAAATGGTGCTCATTAACGCAGCCAATATTAAGAAAAACGCTATCAAGCTGCTAAAATGGGGAAAAATAACTCATATTTGCGGCCAAAACGCGTTAAATATAAAATGGATTTAAATAACTAGCGGCAGAAAATTGATAAAATGCCAATCCGCGGCTGAAAATTAGAAAAGGAGCGTCGAGCCGTTAAATTGAAAAGCTCATTTTCACCTGGAACGGAGCCAAAAAGCTAACTAGAGGTTAAAATGAAGAAAAGGCATTCTCATTTGCGGATAAGTTGAGAAATACTGCTCACATTTGCGTTTGAACTCAAGGAATAGCGCAATTAGTGGCTCAAATATTGGGGAGGGGGAATAAAAAGCGACCAAAACGCCAATTCGGTGGCTAACATTGAGAATGGTGCGGCTAAAACTAGTCAACTGGAGGCTAAAATGGAGAAAAGGCACTGTAGTAAGCGGCTGAAAATTGATAAAATGCCAGGTCCGCAGGTAAAAATTTGAAAAGGAGCTAAACCGTTATTCTCAAGAGCTCATTCATATCTTGAAAGCTAGAACAAAAGAAAAGAGCTAAAATTAGAGGTTAAAATGGAGAAAAAACGCTCTCGTTTGCGTCTCAAATTGAGGAAACTTGCGCGTAAAGTAGGCTCTTCTTTGCACTTTCGAGTTCTCGATTAAGTGACTCATTGGAGCGTCATTGTGAGAAGACAGACCTCTGCTGGTTTTCGTGGTTCCAGGTCTTTAACATGTCTGTTTGAAAAAAATATTGTTTTCCTTAAAACAATTCAATGAAGGAGGGGGAGGGGAAGCAAATTTCCGTAGTCCAAGGGTGGGCATGAGAGAACCACTGCAAGGGCGTCGCCAGCCATTGGGCCAGGGGTGGGCAGCTTGAATTTTTTGGATGGTTGAGGGGGTGGCAGTGGTTGGATATTTGCAGTGGCTGGACCATTACTGTGGTCGGACCATTGCTGTGGTTGGACTTCAGCTGTGGTTGGAGCTTTGCTGTGGTTGGGGCTTTGCTGTGGTTGGATCTTTTTCTGTGGTTGGAGATTTGCTGTGGTTGGAGCTTAACAGTAGTTTGAAGGTTCCAAAAGTGGTTATAGAGCTTATTCCAGGGACCAACGTACTACAGGGAGAATGGCTTCACGTCATTCAAACACGTGACGGCGGTGTTTGGGCACGTGTGGTCTTCCGCGATGTGAGTTGGGCGTTGAGAGTGGGCACTGACTGTGACCACAGGGTGGTGGAGCTTGAGATTGTGGAGGAGAAGGAGGAAGTATAGAGCCGGGCCGGTAGCGGTTTGCGACGAGGAGGGCCAATTGGATGGACCAATGGAGATGGAGGAGACGGAGAGGGCGCCCCTGCCGACCGATGACCCTTAGGGTCGGTCAGCAAAATGTGAGGCACAGTCGCCTCGCGCACGATGAGCTCAGGGTGGTGGCGGTGGAGAGGGGCCTAGCCATTCTCCTCCTTCAGGAGCTTCATTGGGCGCGGGGGCGGCTGTTGTCTTTCGGAGCGGGCACCCGAACCGTCTCGGGGGGGTTTCGAGAGGGGCTCGGGCCGTTAGCCTCGGTGGTCGTCCTAGATGGGCGACTTACCGTGTGCGCGGTCGTCTCCCGACCGACCCGCTGGGTGGCAGCGCTGATTGTTACGGTGGGGGGTCAGCAGCTTGGACTAATATCCTGCTACTGGCCCCCCTCCCTGGTGGATGGGGCGGAGTTTTTCGCCGCTCTGGAGAACACCCTGGAATGCCTGAGGGGCATCTCAGTGGTCATAGGGGGGGATTTTAATGCGTGGGACCTCGCGTGGGGCTCGAGGAGGGCAGCCAGAGAGGCGCGCAGGTGCGCGATCTCATGTCTGGGTGGGGACTTGTGCTTGCGAACCGGTCCGAGTGCGGACCCAGCTTCCGCGGGCCGTCGGGGGAGTCGTACATTGACTTAACCCTTCTGGGTGGTCAACCACTCCCTCGGTTGTGTTCGTGGGGGTTTGGCATGGACACCTCGGCCGACCACTGCCTCGTGTCATTCGACATCGTCACAGGTGTCAGTGGCCGTGGCGTGGGAGGCTCGGGATCGGGCCGGTTTGACTTCAGGCGTGCCCGATGGGACGCGTACAGGTGCCAGGCGGATCGCCACCTCTTCGAGGCCGACCTCGCGGGTCCTCCTCCGGGGGCGTCGGGATTGGAGCTCGTGGACGAGGCCGTGGAGGCGATGGAGGCCATCGTCATGGGCTCCGCTGACGATACCGTCCCGCGTGTTCCCCAATCGCGTGGCGGGATAGTTCCGTGGTGGAATGCCGAGGTTGCGGGTCTTTCCTCGCGGGCTCGTAGGCTGCGCCGGGCCTATCAAAGGACTCGAGGCCCGGGTCGCGAGGCTGCAGGCGAGCGTTATGCGCTCGCGAGGGGGGACCTAAAAAAGGCTCTTCGGCGGTCCAGGCGGGCCGCGTGGAGGACGTTCGTTGGGAATGGTCTCTCGGCGAACCCTTGGGGCATTCCCTACAGAGTCGCCGTGGGGAAGATCAGGTCTCCGAGCGTCCTTCCGTTTCTGGAAGCGTCGCGTGGTGGAGGGACTGTGGAGGATACGCTGAGGAACTTCATCCGACGTATCTTCCCGTGGGACGAACCCGGAGAGGACTCTGCCGCGGACCGCGAATCCAGAGCGGAAGCGGCAGTGGTCCCACAAACGGCAGGCAGTGAGCTCTTCACGGAGGAGGAGCTTCGGGACGCCCTTGGTGGATTGGCGTCGGGTAGGGCTCCGGGGTTCACCGGGGTGTGCCCTGAGATGCTCAAGCATCTCCCGGACTCGGCGGTGGAGTCTTTTTTGGGGCTTTACAATCGATGTCTTGTGGCGGGGTACTTCCCGGTGAGATGGCGGGTCGCTGTGGTGATACTTCTTCTGAAGTCGCCCGACCGTGACCCGGAGTCTCCCGGTAGCTATAGACCGATTAGCCTCTTGCCTTGCGAGAGCAAGGTCCTGGAGCGGCTCCTCCTTGGCCGGTTGGAGCCCTTCATCAAGGAGGCGCTCCATCCGCGCCAGTTTGGGAGGGTAAGAGGGGGCTCGACGGACGCGGCACTGGACGCGGTGCAGTCCCTCGTCGATGCCCCCTACGGGAAGTACAAGGTGGCGGTCCTGCTGGATGTGCAGGGGGCCTTCGACTCAGTGTCGTGGCCGGGGGTCTTGATGGCGCTGCCAGATGCTGGTGTCCTAAACGACATCTTTAGGGTTATCGCCTAGTTCTTCGAGTCGAGGGAGGTGCGGCTCCGCTACGGTAGTGAGGAGGTGCGGGAACCTCTCACCAGAGGTTGCCCGCAGGGGTCGGTTCTCTCGGCTGCTTTGTGGAACCTTCTCTTTGCCGCCCTTTTGTGGCTTTTGCAGGGGGAGGGTTTCGAGGGAGTGGCGTACGTGGACGACCTTGCGGTTGTTGTCGCGGCGCGCTCCCGGGACGAGGCCGGTCGGGAGATCGATCGGCTGTTGCGGGTCGTGGACGAATGGTGCGGGGCGGTCAAACTGGCTCTCGCTGTGCCGAAGACCCAAATGGTCCTAATGCGGGGTCGTCTCTCGCAGGGTAGCTCCCTGGTGGTGCGCTATCGGGGATCACGCCTCGTGGGGGAACGGCAGGGCCGCTACCTAGGGGTCGAGATTAACCCGGAGAGGACAGCGACCCCGCAGCTAGAGGCGGTTGCGGGGAAGCTAGAGAGGACCTTTGCCCTATTTAGGTCGGTGGGGGGAAACGTATGGGGCATGAACTTCCACTGCCGAGCTCGTTACTTCAGGGCGGTATTCGTACCTACCCTGCTGTACGGTGCAACGTGGTGGTGGCACCAGCCCACGAAAGCTCAGAGGGCGAAGGTCCTCAGCTTGCAGCGGCAGGCCTTGGTAAGGGTGACCATGGCGTACCGGACTGTCAGTTCCGACGCGCTTCAGGTGCTGGCGGGGATACCTCCTGCGGACCTCCTGCTCGACGCATGGGTTCACGGGCGCCGCCTGGTTCAGGGAAACTTGGACTGGGTACGGTGCCGTGAAGATTGGGCAGAGCGCCTCGGTCTCTTGGCCGAGGAGTGGGGGGCCGCATGGGGCCTCAACCTCCTTGAAGACCTAGTCGTTGAGGCTTGGCAGGCGCGTTGGACTTACAGTTCAACGGGTAGGCGTACATTCGGGTTCGTGCCCGACGTTCGGACGAGACTGGCAGCGGCCAAGTGGTTCACCCTTGAGCACGCTGCCATGCAAATCCTGACTGGACACGGCTCATTTAACGCCAAGTTGTGGTTCTTCCGGCGGCGGGACTCTCCAACATGCTCTTGTGGTGTCGAGGAGGAGACCGCCGACCATGTGCTTCGTCGCTGCAGCCTTCACGGGGATCTGCGACGGGCGACATGGGGGAGTGGAGGCCCACCGGAAGACTCGGCTCTTGTCCGAGACCGGCGGGCGTATGGCCGCCTCCTGGCCTTCTCCCGCTCCTGGCTGGAGCGAAGAGGGCTGGGACCGGCCATGCTTGAGTAGGGTTCCCTACTCGGGCAACCCGGGCAGGGTTCTCTTCCCTGTCCAGTTTCGGTCCATGGCAGAAGCCAGCATCCTCAGCTCAAAAGACCCACCTCCGCGTGGCCTCTCTCGGGCGCGGCTGGCTGGCCAGCAGCCGTGGCTAACGGGTTGAGCTGAGCGATGGGACCGACTCTGTTGCGGTATCCGGGCCAAAGATGGGGTACAGGCCAGGTAAAGGCCTGCAAAAAGGTCTAGGTACTGGCCACATCTTAAGGAGTTTTGCAGAGAGGAAGGCGTTTGAGGAGGACTTGATGGCTGCGTTGTTAGACGTGGGTCCCACTGCCAGGTCGATAGATGTTTAGATCGGCGATATTGAATGTGGTGGCGAGGACAATCCCGACAGTGTCCGGAAGGCGAAGGACTAGTCCCCCCCCCTAATAAGCACCTGGCGGAGATGAGAAGGGAAGTCAAATCGGTGGGGCGGAGTTTGCGGACGGTGACAGTTGTCAGAGCGGCGAAGGAGGCCTTCAGAGAGGAGAAGAAGTCGTTGAAGCGGGATGCGGAGATCAAAGTGGCCTTCGTCGAGGGAATTTTTGCAGGACGAGCTCAAAGATAATGTCTGTGATCGCCCGTACACGAACGGCCTTTGACAAGATAAGCACTGGACAGGGCGATAGGGGAGGTGCGAAACCCGGGGAGAGTTTCCAAGGACCCCGCGAGAGTCAGCGCGGTGGTTCCTGAAGGCTGTATTTCCGCAGGATTTTGACGAATTGGATACGATGGTGAACGCCGAGCTACCTGGCGAGTGCCTGGGAGATAAAGCCCATAGTGGAAAGGACCCGGCCATGGACAGTGGAGCGATAACGAGATGTAAGAAGGGCAAGGCAGCAGGGCGCGACGTGATCGACGACCATATCCTCAAAGCGTTGCCACGGCGATATACAATAGATGTCTCTGGGAGAGTCAATATCTAGTGGAGTGGAAGAGGTTCAGGGTGGTGGAATTCCTCAAGAGCAAGGACAGGAACCCGTCAGCGGCAAGAAGCTATCGGCTGATAAACCTGCTGGATCTGCTTGGCAAAGTGCTGGAAAGGCTGGTGTTGAGTCGAATAAGGCCGTTCTTGGATGGGAAGAGGCTCCCGTACCAACATGGGTGTGTTGTCGGGAGGTCTACAGAGACGGCAATCGTGGCCCTTAAGAACCACGTGAGTGAGCCGGGGGCTGAATTTCGGATAGTTGGTCCTGTTGGACATAGAGGGGGGCGTTCGACACCACGTGGAGGTCGCGGCTGATGGTGGATCCGCGGGACACCGGGATGCTGGAGGACCGTGTGCGGCTAATGAGGAGCTACTTTAGGGGCAGAGTGGCAGAAATACACTCCTCAGGGCTCGGTATTTGGGGTGGATTTTTGGGGGACTGCTCCGCCGGCTAGAGGAGATGGGAATTGAAGCGGTCACCTACGTTGATAATCAGGCCTATTCATGCCTTAAAAATGGCTGAACAGACAATTGCCAGTTGTGGCTGCAGGACGTGGCTCGCGTACGTAACTCGCACTGTGTGTGCCTTGGTGACTTAATGGTGAGCTTTAACTTTCTACGTTTTTAACGTTTCCTTACCCTCTTAAAATGACGAAATGAACGATATTCAAAAGATTCGCGGAATTCGAGCTCATGATTCAAGTGCCATTCAGTAGAGTGTTAAGGATACGCTTATGTTTGAAGCACAGTGAAGACAGAATTTCTGTCGATTGTTTTAAAGAATAGGAAGTACTCGTCAGAAGCACAATTTGAATTGTTTTGATAACGCTTCATTCATCTTGAAAGAGCTTTCGTCTCGAGCATGTCGTGGAAATGGCTCCGAAAAAATCTCTGGAATAAAATACGGGTTTAATGAATACGTATTTGACGTTTTACATGTTTAAAAACGGTGTAAAGAGTAAAAACAAAAAAAAAGTCACGCTACATTTCCATCTCATTATCCATCCCCCTACGCCTCAACGCCTTAAAATTACCATTTCCCTCGTTAACTGGCCTCCTAAGATAAGCTTTGCAGCCACAATAAGGGAGCACGGGCAATTGTTCAGAGGCTTCTCGCTACTAGAAATTTTATCACCCTACCTCCAAAGGACCTTGCTCGTTCGAACAACTTTAGTCTCTGTCTAAACATTCTTAATCACACTCTGTTTCTCCTCCCTTTTTATCGGTATGCCTAATAAATCTCGATAATAAAATGATTATTCACGTGGCTTATGAGGGATAGCAGTTCATGAGGTCTTCGATTTAAATTCGGGTAATTCAGAGAGTTAATAAACCCTTCTGTGAGGGCTGAAAAGTGGCTCTTTTCAGGAACAAAGAGCGTGGGGAGAACTCCAACGACAGCGTATTATCAAGGAAAAAGGGATAACTTCAGGACCCCCCACCCCGTTTCTGTCCTTTTTCTACTTTCATTTGAAAAGTTTTTGGATGCGGGAAAACGGTTTGCGTGTTGTGATGAATTTGTGAGGCGAGGGTGGGGAGAGAGGGGGGTCTTCAAGAGGAAGTTTCTATAAAAGCGTCAGAAGTATCGCCACTGTGTTGCGGGGTAGAGCGTATATTTTATATGTATAGTGCGCGCCAAATAGCTTGGAGGAATTGAATCCTTTTTTTTGATGTTTTGAATTCCACGGTGGCGTCCCCTCATTTTACTTCCCACACCCTTTAACGCCATTCCCGTCTATAGCGAATGAAAAACTTTTTCCTTCACATCAAACGACATTGGGATGACTTAACAACGCTAAATAATAACAAAATTGAAGGACGTGCGAGTATACTATATCGAAGAAACGGCGATGATCATATTAATGACAATCAGCCTCCCTCCCTCCCCCCCCGCCTGACCCAATGAAAGGAATTTCTGCGCCGTCCCTCACTCATCAACCCCTCCACATCCTTTTTTTTGTGGCTTTAATGAATGACAAATTATCATTAAAGTCCTCGTTCATCAAAAGAGAAAAGATTGTTGTTCAACACTGGGGGAAGGCATCGTGCGGGCAAGGGTGTATTAATAACCCTAACAAACCCCTTAAAAAAAAAAAACACTGAATGCCACCCACCATGATTATTTTTACCCTGATTTAAATACAAAGTTCATTAAGAAGCGGAGGTTCGTCATCTGTTTGAAAGGATGATGGACGAGGGGGAGGGTGGAGCGATGGTTTGTGAAAGGAGTCGCTGCTGGGTATAGTGTAGGCGACAGTGATTTATATCGTTTTTGCCTATCAAGAATGAGATGATCTTTGTTTTCAGTTTTTTTTTTTGTTTTTAGAATAGAAGAAAAGACGGAGGGGACTTTTGATGGCTTTCTTTCTTTATTTCCTTATTACAGAAATTGTTATCTTTCAATTCTACAGGACGCGAAGTCATTTTTTATTCTTCTGGGTGTAATACAATTTCATTATGCATCTGTAAAGCTAAAATCTACTCTCGAAATGTTGATGGTAACGCTTTTTATCCCTCTCCCTCCCGCACCCATTCTTCAACACCATAACACAGAAATTGCTACCTTGGTACTCCTGTTCCATTTTCTCCGAGAAAGCAAAACGAATGAGGTTTGAAATGATCTGTGGAAGTGTAGGAAGGGATAAAACTCAAGGAGTTGAGAAGTTTTTTTTTTTTTTCATCCCGACGCTCTTCCACCAACATACTTTATAGGTTTTCATCTGACGGAGCTAAGGGGCTTTTTATCCGGTTTTACCCTTCCATTTTTCCGTCTTCTTCCATTTCCACCTCTTGAAGGTGGAAGCTTTAAGATGGTCTTGTTAGCGAGTGAAAGTTGCGAAAATTTACTTGTTACCACTCGCCCTCCGCTCAACTCTTCGTCCAAACAGTATCTCGCGAAAGTTTATAGTCTTTTTTTTAACGTTTTCCGGTTTTATTTACTTTTTTTGAGCGAATAAAGCAATAAAATAAGACGATTCTTGCCAGAAAATTAACAGCAATTGAACTTCATAATAGGTGGTGACACGGTGGCAAGTGTGAATACATTCCCTTCATCAATGACACACAGTTTTTCAATTGAAATTAGTTCAGTTTTCGAGAAGCAAATAGTGTACTTGGAGAGTTTTTAGGATCTCCTATTTAAATAATTATTATGACTCTTGGTTGAAAAGATAAAACCACACTATGTATATGTATTTTTCATCATTGTGTCGGAAACATAAAATAATAAAATGAGTAGGTGGGGGGGGGGGCAACTCATCAGTCCCCTGGGAGAACGAAATTTAACCGGCGAGTTGTCTGTGTTAGTTTCTTCACAATGATGATGTGTCCAAGGTGATTTAATCGACTTCATACATATGTCGCAGGATTTTTGTCGAATCAGTCTTTTTCTAAATATCCTAGCATTTTTGTAAAACGTCGCCTTTTTGTAGAACTATCTGGGCTTTCTCAATTAGCCTGGACTATTTAGCCTTATTGCAAATAGCCTGCAGTCCTTTAGGCTCATTATCGAAGCAACTTACGATATCAAAAAAAGCCTAACTTGTCTAGGCTCTTTGTAAAGAAGCTTTACTCGTTTCACCGTATTGTGTTACACCCAGCCTACTAACTGATGTAGTGGATATTGAAAGAAAAAGGACGAAAATGCAACAAATTAAAAAAAAAAACCACTACAAATTGACTTTCATCTATTTGAAAACGCAGGACAACTTTACACAACTTAAGGCTAAAGTCCATAGGTCTCTAGTGAGTTTCTGTGTCAAGAGATCGCGCCACTGCGCTCGCCAAACGATTCTACTTCTCACGGCCGCAAAAATTGACCGATTTTGTTTTTGTAAATTGATTCCCACTCATTGATGCCAAAAATTTTAAGGAAATTGGGTCGCTGATTTTTAAAATGACACTAGCCCGGAAATATTAAATTCAAAATTTGAAAAAATAAATTTTTGGAGAAAACTGGATTATGCCACGAAGCAGCGTAAAATCTTGAATACGAAATGAATTTTGTTTTATATTTTGGTCCAGAAACATCGTCCGAAAGAGAAAAATGCGACATCATAAAGAATAGCCGCCCCAAGGCCAGGGTAGTTAGTCATGGTGGTGCGTACGGGAGGGGTCACTCGAACGCCTTCTCAGCTTAACTCCTTCCTTTGCACTCACACGCTCCAGGAATTAGTTTCCAACATGCGCTCATTTTGTTAGTACAATTATGAATATTAGGCTCAGTAAATTCCTTTTTTATTTATTTTGAGTTTCCATCGTGGAATATCAAGTTCCGTCGTCATTCTTCGGCCGCTAATGTGAGGGTGTTCATGGACCATGTCCAACACAAAAAAAACAAAAAAATAGAAAACCAGCAGACGCCCAAAATGCGCACACATCTTCGTCCATTTTATTAAACTTTTTATTTGTTGTTTATTATTCAAATGCAATATTATTTTAATTTTTCCTGTGCCAGAGCTTGGCATTCTCAAGAAAGAGAGCAAAACAAATGAATTTTCGCACCTGTTATTATTCACATTTTTAGCTCATTTTCTCGTCAAAGGAGGGAGATAATTACACTTTTGAGTACACCGTTGGAAAGCTGGGAAAACGGAGACATTTTTATGACGTTTGACAACGTGTGAAGCAATTTTTGGTGACACAGTAAATTGTATTATGAAGTCAAATTTTTTTTTTTTTTTTTTTTTTTTTTTTTTTTTTTTTTGCATTAACGCAACGAAACGTTACGTTTTTAGGCGTTTTTGACCATTTAGAATATTGATTTTGCTTTCATCCCATAGCACATTTTCTGTAGATTACGAAACTGCCATTACTTTTGAAAAAACGTGAAGTAGAAGCTGAGAAATAACAGTTTTTCGTTGAAAAATACGCAGTTGCGCCTAAAAATCACTTAAAAAAATTATTACTCAAAGACAAAAAGAGATAGGCCACTATCCGAATAGGACTTTTTTATCCCATTTTTGGTGTACTATTACCCAATTTTTTTTGCTACTTAAAACCGACCACCCTGTATTATATCTTGAAACAAAAATACGTTGAGCGACCTAAAATAATTCGTAGAAATAATAATAATTGTCCTTCCGTCTGCTCCTATAGAGACCTTACGTACCGATTTCAGTGTTGGTACGCGGTGAACACCAAGTACATAGTGAATAAGAATAACTGCAAAACAATTAAATGGGTTAAAGTAGACCTGATAGCAATCGAAAAGACGAAATACACCATGGTTCGAAACTCGTTCATTTTTGAGGGACGATTTTTCAAGCGTTGTTTTTTTTTTTTTTTTTTTTTTTCCCCATACATACATATCTTTCTTTTCTCAATAAATGCAACTTTGTCATTTCCAAGCGAACTTTCGGTGACTCCCGACGCCGGATTCGAAAATATCACATTTTTTCCTATTAGGAATGAAAGTTTTCTCCGGGAATTAGGCCCATATTTATGAACGTTCCTTACCTAGGCCTAGGCCTAAGGAAATGTTGAAAACAGGTTTGAGTACAACAGTACAAGTACCGAGATCTTGACCCCTCAAGAACTGACTTATCTATTAAACAGTGAATTTGACCCAGAAAATGAACTGCCTGCCAAAAAATGGCGACTCATAACATACCGATAAGCTTTGTGTCCACTTGTACCTTTTCGAGTGCGTCAGAGGCATGCCTCATAGCCGCACGGTGTGTTCAACGTGAAGAATGCGCTATTGCATGCCTCAAAAAGCTGGAAGGTTATCAGAAATTGCGTGGACAGCTTAGACGCATGAGTTATTTAAAGTTGAAGCGAAAGTTGAAAAGGCGTGTGGAATTGAAAGAGGAAGACTAAAGGGCACAAGTGGGGACATAGCTGTAGAGGAAACTGACATTTTCACCACACATTGTCTCATATAATAAATTAGTCCACGGAAAATGACTTTTTCGGCCGATACGATAAATTTGGTTTCTTTGCTCGGAAACTGCGGTTACTCAGTCGGAGGACTCTGCCTCGGAGGCATGACTTTCCACGATATACAAAAAATATACCAGAGACTGACCAACTTTGACTGAGTTTTGGGTATTTCCCAAAGGACTCTTAAGCCATGTCCGGCTCACATCGAAGCACTTTGAAAATGTTGTCCTGAGAATCGCTAATAACGCCAACTTGACCCCTGGGTGAATTCTGAATTGGGCACCCGAATTTAATGATAAATGGACGAAATCTCGTTAGTTTTTATGCACAAGGAGTCCAAAATTCGAGTCGAATTTTCGACCTGATGAGTCCTTGAAAGGCTCCATCAAGTGATTTTGACGTTTTTGGCAGCGTTTTACCGTTTTCAATGTCTGCATGACCCTTCCCGTGGACGGTGGCCGCGCAATTGAATGCCCTCAAGTCGAAAGAAAGAGCATCAACGGTGGGTGGACCTCACTAACTCACTGTGGAGTGAATAAAATCTGTCGTTACTAACGATATCCGCCGCAGTGACGCCCCCTTAAGGTGCTTTTTGATCATAGGACCTGCTGCATTCCACAACTGAACGTTTGCCCTTCCGGCCCCTGTAATATCCTATAGAAATCGCCTACTTTTTGGTGATTTTGGTGTAGATAGATGACTTGAATGGACGAAACTTCATGTCTTGGGGTTTAAGTAAACGAGAAATCCTAAAATAGAAATGGATTTACGATCCGTCAGGGTTGACGAAGTTTTCCGGCGTGACACAATGGGTCAAAAATCGCCTATAATGGACCCATGAGTGGAGGTATAAATGGCCGAAATCTTGGGCAGATCTTGCTGCTTGGAAGTCCTGATGATTACAATCATCTGTTGTAACTACTAACTGGGGTTCGCAATCCCGCACGAACTAGGGTTCAATCGTGCAAGATTGAATGCGGGATTATAACCCACTTTTAGCCCGCTTTTAACGACTTCAACAACAATGAAAAAACATGTCAATTTAATTCAAAGGGAGATAGTGCAACGCATTAGCGTTATAAAGGGAAACATACGTGGCCAAATAGACAACACAGATTCGCCAGACTAAAAATTGCTTCCACGAATACTGAAGGTATGGGAAGCTATGTGATCGTTTCTCGAGGTGAAAAAATTGTTGGTCTCAATTTCATTGGTCTCAATTTGGTGGATTTCAAAAATTCCACTTGCCATTTGCGTTTCAGAGCTTTCTGAACAACTTTGGTTCCGTATCTGTCTGTGTGTCTTTACACTTTATACCAACGCTCATGTCTCCTAAAGTATAGCCAACTGATTTTGATGAAATCTTCGTGATACACGTAGGTTAGGCTACAGATGGTCCCATTTCAATTTGAGATAAATCGGTCCAATAGGAGGGGCTCCAGGGGGGCGTAGTGTACACTTCTGACTAACGCTCTCATCTCCTAGAATAGGCAACTGAGCTTGATGAAATATTCATGATGAACGTAGGTTAGACTATATAGATGGTCCCATTTAAATTTGAATTCAATCGGTCCAAAGGGGGTGGCTCCAGAAGGGGGGGGGGTTGGACTCCCCACCAACGCACGTATTTCCTAAGAAAGGCAACCGATCTTGATGAAATATTCATGATGAACATTGGTTGAGCTATAATATGGCCCCATTTAAATTGGAATAAAATTGGTCCAATTGGAGGGGCTCCAGGGGGGGGGGGCAATGTACACTTCTCACCAATAACGCACATATCTCCTAGAGGAGGCAACTCATCTTTTCGAAGTTTTCATGATAAACGTAGATTAGATGGTCCCATTTCATTTTGAATTAAATCGGCCCAGTATGAGGGGCTCCAGGGGGGCAGTGTAAAGTGCACACTTGACGTGCACGATTAGCCAAAATTTTGTTCTCGAATTATCTATGCTACTTTTGGCAGATTTGTCTTCTTAATAAGAGATCAATTGCTGCCCCTGGCAGGTGTTGCCTTGGAGAAAATACCCCTCCTCCCACTACCTAATAGATCCGGCCCTGTTCAACGAAGATACGTTACTCGAGGAAGCATTGTGCTAACACCATTAGCAGACGTTTTTGGTTTTAGTGCTTGTCCCGCCGCCCGCGGTTGCCGTGTTATGAGATTGGTAATGTACTAACGTAACGATTAGACCATTTTCGTTGGGCTCTCGAGCCGAATAATTCACAATTTGATCTTCTGTCGTTCGTTTTCCGGCAATTAATTTTTCGATTTAACTGCCAAACTGATTTTATAAATAGCAAAAGTCACGGAATTGGGCCCTGAAAGAGCGAAAGTCCTTAAAAATGGTTCATGTAAGAGCAAAACTCTCGAAAATTTGGTTTTTGAACGAGCTGGAACGAGAAGAATCCGCAAAATTTAGTTTTTAAACAGCAAAAATACTTTGAAATTGGGTTTTGCAGGCAAAATAACGACAATTTTTTCTAAAAGTAATGCATGCATGAAACTGTAGCCGTAGGAGCCTACGTTGTCTTCCAACTTGTTGTTGGACTTACAGACGCTGAATGGCGAGCAGCCGAAACCGGTTCGTTTCTAACGCACCTCAACGAGGGAAGACAGACAACGTAGGATCCTACGGCTACAGTTTCATGCATGCATTACCTACTAACCCCCGTAGTCTAAGCGATCATACTAACAATGTCTTTTCTAAAAGTGCCAAACGCGCGTGATTGGTTTTGAATCAGTCTGTGAGCCAAATTGTGTGGTTTGGGGGGGTCGAATGTTCAAGATTATAGGGTGAATGTATCATTTTTTGGGAGGCAAGGCGGTGTATGGGAGTGATTCAGTGGGTGAAATCGCTGCCTTTTTCTCCACGCTATACGATTGTTGGCCCCGGCTCTCGAGCTGACCTGGAACCGAGTCAGCGACTCACCGAGGAGACCCGGCTCAGCAGGTCTAATGAGAATCGTGAGGGCGAAATGGGGATCGCGGACGTTGCGATCAAGCCCCATAACTTTGTTCAAAGATGAAGGTAAAAGATGGGAGTTGGACACGCCAGACGTTACAAGTTGAGAAGTAGGACAAAAAGTGGACAATTTTGAACTCTCCCCGGACGCTCTAAAAAGTAGGACATGTCTGGGGAAAGCAGGACGGTGAAAGCTCAGAAAAAGAGGAAGGAGAAAAAGAAAATAGAACCCTAAACCCTAAAAATGAAAAATCGTCTGTATAGGTACGGCTTAAAACTCAATAGTAACAAGATATTATGCCTACAAACAATGCCTACAAAGACGCATTATTTGTTTCCAATTAATTTGACCCTACAGTCAAAATGTTAGATTTTAAATAAATAAAGTTCTATTTTTTGAAGCAAAATTGTTTAAATTCCAGCTTATAACACAATAACCCAAATAAATGATTTGAACGAGGTTACATAATATGTATCTAACATAAGAAGTATTCCTAAAAGGGTAGTCTGTGAAGTGATTTAGGGCTATCAAGGTCGGGTTGACTTTCATGACAAAATTAGAAAACTCGGATTTGTCCAGATTAAGACGCTGTCATCGTCACAAAAAATGAATAACTCCTACCAGAAACTGTTATTCCGAACTACAAAAAAATTGTGATATTTTCAAATCCGATGTCAGAAGTCGACAAGCTTCGTGTGGAACCGACAAAGTTGCTAATGAATTGAGAAAAACGAGGTACCTATGCCTTAAAAACGCCTGAAAAATCGAATCTCGGAAACTATTAAGTTTCGGACTGTGCATGTAATTCGTATTTTAGATTGCAAATTAGGTCTACTGAGAAACAAGTTTCCTTGCACGTGCGTCAGCAGGATTTTTAGGAATTTTGATTGATATGTGACAGACAGATTTGTTTCGGCCTGGATGCTTCGAGAATGGGGTGTAACCCTGAAAGTAGTCGGTAATGTTCCAATAAATGAATGTTTTATACTCAAATAAAAATTAAAATAAAATGCATGCATGAAACGCGATCACACTAACAATATCAATTAAAATAAAAAATAGGTACCAAATTCAGGTCTACTTTCACCCATTTTATTTGTTTTGCAGGTATTCTGAAACATCCTGTAGGCACCTGTTGTACATAATTATGTATAGGTATAATTCAATCAATCAATTAACTAATAACCTAGGCAAAGTAATAAATAAATGCGGTGATATATTGAAACTAATTTCTGGAGTGCGTGAGTGTAAAGGAAGGAGCTAAGCTGAGAAGGCGTTCGAGTGACCCCTCCCGTACACACCACCATGACTAACTACCCTGGCCTTGGGGCGGCTATTCTTTTTGATGTCGCATTTTTCTCTTTCGGACGATGTTTTTGGACCAAAATAAAAAACAAAATACATTTCGTATTCAAGATTTTACGCTGCTTCGTGGCATAATCCAGTTTTCTCCAAAAATTTATTTTTTCAAATTTTGAATTTAAAATTTTATGGGCTAGAGTCATTTTAAAAATCAGCGACCCAATTTCCTTAAAATGTTTGGCATCAATGAGTAGGAATCAATTTACAAAAACAAAATCGACGAATTTTTGCGGCCGTGAGAGGTAGAATCGCTACGGCTATATTCCCTCTCTCTCGCACACTTGTCGTCCACTTTAGCCTTAACGCCTTGAACACCTTAACTAGACTCCCCCGTCTCTCACCGCAAGAGGCTCACGCCAAGCGTCTCTCCCCACCAACACCACTCCATCTCTCTCTCTCTCTCTGGCATCCACGCCACTCGGCCATCCTGTGTACAAAATTGGCCCCAATTTACTTTAAAATGTCTTTCTGTCAAGGCTATAATACAACTCAGTGATCAAAATTCGACCCACCAACGGTTTTTTTTTTTCTTTTTCTTCTAGTTCTCCCTTTAAGTCCATTTACAAGTATACTACAATTTTTTTTTTTTTTTTTTTTTTTGCATTTATTCCAACATTGTATACATTGTATTAATCATGTAAACATAATGCTACATCCCTTTATGAGTAAGTAGTATACTCGTGCTAAGGGCCGGAGTCATACCGCATTTTGTAATTTTTTTTTTTTTTTTTCGGTCTACTGCCATTTAATTTAAATAGCCAGTTGAATTTAGTTTTAAGTTAAGTTATGTTTAGTTTTTATTAATAAGCAACTGCTGAATTTAGTTTTGTTAAGTTTCAAGTTATTTCAGGGTGATATTTAAGTTATTTAAAGATTAAGGAGGTTTTACGTTAATCTGGAAGGTTTTCAAGGTATTAGAAACTGGGTCACTTCTGCTGCATAGGTGTCTTTTTGTAGTATTTTTTTAGTTTTTCTTTGAATTTGTTTAGATTTACCACTTGTGCGGTCAATTCCGTTGGGAGTTTATTAAAAATATCCACTCCCCAGAAGAAAATAGATCGCATTCCAAGCGCCGTATTCATTCTTGGCTTAGATAGTGTAATCTTGCAACCTGCTCTCGTAGAACTTTCAACTCTGGGTATTCTTTCAGATAAAAACAGCCGATACACTGTGCTCAGGGTGCACCTCTCCACCAGCTCGTAAACATTGAGTACTGGAAGGTCCGTAAAAACCTTCATAGTCGGATACCGCTTCGGTTTTTTCAAAATTATTTTCAATAACAGCTTTTGCATAGCATATAGAGGTTTCAGTTTAGTTGTGAAAGCCGCATACCCCATGCCACGATGCCGTAGATGAGAAGCGGTTGAACTATTGCCATGTAGAATAGCCTTTTAAGTCTCGGCGACATGTACCCTCGCACTTCCACACAAAGAGGGATCAATGAGCGCAATTTACTAATCAGGCCGTTTAAGTGGTGTTCCCATGTCAAACATTGGTCTATTACAACCCCTAAATACTTTATCCGGGAAACCTGTTCAATAATAGGACATTCACAATTTTCACAATCTCTCTTCGCATGACAGGTTAATTTACCAATTTGAGGAACGGATGCTGCCCTGTGCGCAAAAGCCATGAATTTTGTTTTTTCAAAGTTGAGTTTTAGCCTTTTCGAATGAAACCAGTTCTGGAGGATGGTCAGATCTTTCTCTGTCTTAGTAATTACTTCGTCCCAGGTTCTGCCCGTCACCAAAAGAGCCGTATCATCAGCGAATCCCACCAAAGTCCCTTCAATGCTGGTTTGAAATATGTCATTGACGTAGATAAGATAAAAAATCGGCCCCAGCACGGTACCCTGAGGCACACCGCAGACAATCCGACACGAATCACTGAGCTGCCCTTCCACTTTTACCCTCTGTTCTCGGTTGCGGAGGTAGTCCCAGGCCCAATGGACAAACGTTGGATGAAAGTTTAATCGTTGGAGCACAGCAATGAATTTTGTGTGAGAGATGGTGTCGAAGGCCTTTGATAGGTCTTTGAAGACAACAAGTGACTTTTGACCGACATCCAGCCCTCTCACAATCATATCAGTCAAGTGGATCATGGCATCTTGTGTGCTTTTCCCAGTTTGGAATCCATACTGATTCTTGCTCAATATCTGCTCCGTATCCAAATACCTTACTAAATACATTTTAAGTAGCTTCTCTATTATTTTTGAGATGTTCGAGAGAAGTGATATCGGCCTATAATTGTTGAGCAATTTTGGGTCTCCCGCTTTAAATAACGGCGTGACTACTGCAGTTTTGTAGATTTGTGGGAAAGCACCTTCAGCAAAACTAGTGTTGGCCAAATACGTCAAAGGTTCCAGTATATATTTCCTAATTTCCTTTATGACCTCTACGGATATTCCATCAAACCCAGGACTCGACCCACCTCTCAATGCACCAATCACTTTGTCAACATCCTCTACTCCCACCTTAAAGAAAGTTCCATTTCCCTTTACTATTTTCAAGTTATCCTGTTGTTCATCTATCCTAAGTTTGTTTGTAAGTTTTGCTCCCACTGAAGAGAAGTACTTGTTGAATATGTCAGCCACTTCCTTTCCATTTTGTTCAGCGTTCACGGTTACGCCATCAACTTTTACCGAAGTAATCTTTCGAACCTCCGCATGCCTACCCACCGATTCATTGATGACCTTCCATTTCACTTTCATGTCATTTCCTGCCTTTTCCAGCTTCCAATAGTAATATTCTGCTTTGACTTGTTTCATTAATTTAGCCAGCCGATATTTATACTTTTTAAAGTAGCGTCCAAGACGCAAGTCAACAGGAGCCCTCCTGACCCGCTTTGCCAGCTTCTCCTTAACTCTGATGCTGCGTAGGAGACCCTGGGTAACCCAAGGCTTCAAACCTGTCTTTGCATGAGAAAGGCATGACTTCAACTCCGAGCGGTTTTCTATACGTTCTGACAAAAGCTTATGAAAACAGACTGCAGCATCATTCACGTTATCACTATCATAGACTGATTGCCAGGTTTCATCTTTTAATAGCATTTTGAGTTTGTCACAATCGAGCTTAGAACGGAGCTCCTTACGTTTTTTTTCAACATACAGTGACTCGCAAAAGTATTCGTAAATTATTGTTATTTTTTTAAGTTCCCCTCCAAAATAAGATTTCATTAAAATCAGTTTCCCTTTTTTTATCCAAGTGATAATTAAAGGAGTACAGAACAAATACCAATCGATACAACCAAAGAAAACGTTAATGCCATGGAATCAATCCAAGAAAATTTTAGAATATACGAAAATGAAAGCTGCAAAAGTATTCGTAATTTTAATTCGTACAAATAAATTAGGGGAACTAGTACTTCGTCGCATATCCTTTTCTCGCCAAGACTTCCTTTAGGCGATCAGGCATCGATTTGACCAATTTTGACGTACGATCGGACGTAATTTTATCCCATTCTGTGGAAAGTACCTGCCTCAAATGGTTGACATTTCGAACCTCATGTTCCCGTACTCTTGCCTCCAAGAAAGCCCATCAATTTTCGATAGGGTTCAAGTCCGGGGATTGTGGAGGTGTCTGAAGAACATTTGGGCAATTATAGAGAAGCCATTCGCGTGTTAGGTACGCTGTATGCTTCGGGTCGTTGTCCTGGTAAAACTTGAACGTGTTCTCAATGCCCAATACTCTAGCACTTTCTTTCAAATTCATCTTCAAAATGTCAATGTACTTGAATTTGTCCATTATTCCGTCGATGAAAACCAGTTTTCCCACACCAGCTGACGAAAACGCCCATACCATCACTGAGCCGCCGCAGTGTTTCACAGTCCCGACTGTATTTTTCGGTTCCAGCTCTGTGTTCGGTTTTCTCCAAACGCGAACCAAACCATCCGACCCCTTCACGTTGAATTTTGACTCATCGCAGAAAACAACGTCCTTCCAGAAGTCAGGGTCCTTCTTCAAGAAGTCTTTCGAAAATTCTATTCTTTTCTTTCTGTTCACGGAACTAATGAATGGTTTTTTTCTCGCCCTTCTGCTATTGAACCCATTCTTCTTGATACATCGCCTGATGGTGTCGGCACTAACCTTTTTTTTTTTTTTTTTTTTTTTTTTTTTTTTTATATTTTAATGTTTTTATTTGCATAAGAGAGGGAAATAGATTTAAATAATATAGGTTGTGGTTACATTGTGATACATGAGCCTTATCCTAAACACATATTAAATGAGGAGAGATTTGGTGGTTACAGAGTTGGTAAAAAGGGAGAAATCATCAAAAAACCCTTAGCTAGACAGTAGACATTATAATTTGTAGGGAAACCCCAACGATGAAAATATTAACCAGTGTTAAAATAGATTCACTCAACTATGTCTCTAAAAAGAGACACTGGGGATTTATGAGGGCCTTGCCTTGCAGTAATGTTGGAATGTAAAGGGTTGGGATTACACAGAGATCTACGAAGAAATTTAGTAGTTAGTATTTTGATATAGTCGTGAATTGGTGGAGTACCGCAATTTTGGTGTAGTTCACTAATCCTAGTGCGACGAGGAGAATTTGTTACAAGTCTCAAAAATTTGTTTTGGATGACTTGGAGTTTGTTAATATTTGTTTTACACGTGAAATTCCAGGCGGAGCAGGAATAGACAAGGAGTGGGCGTACTGCGACTTTATACAGTAAAAGTTTGTTGAACCTTGAAAGCTGGGAGTCTCGGGATAACAGAGGAAATAGAAGTCTGATGGCTTTTTTGCCGGCGTCAACCTTACATTGTACGTGAGTGGTAAACAACAATTTGGAGTCCAAGTGCACGTTTAAGTATTTTACAGAATGTGACCAAGGGATGAGAGTGTTATTGCATTGGACATCGTGGGTGATGATAGGTCTACGTTTGGTGAACAGTATACACTCGTATTTTGAGACATTAACTTTTAGCTTCCACAGATTAAGAAAGTTATTAATTTTGTCTAGACCAGCAGATAGCCTTCTACTTATCGTGTCAACTCGCCATGACGACGTAAGGAGAGCAGTGTCATCTGCAAACAAGGCTAGGACGATATGTCTAGGTATGGGCATATCATTGATGAAGATTATGAACAGGATGGGGCCCAGAATGGACCCTTGGGGCACACCAGAGTAGCAGTGTCTTACTACAGAAGAAAATGAGCCTATATGTACACGAAAAGTTCTATTTTTAAGGTATGATGATATAATTTTAATGATATACACGGGGAATTCGAGTTTAACAAGTTTGTGGAGCAAACCGTGGTGCCAAACAGTGTCAAATGCTTTTTCTATATCCATCAACGCCATACCAGTGTGTTTCTTAGCATTAAAGTTATCTGTAACGAAGTTCACAATGCGAAAAAGTTGTCCTTGGGCAGACAGGGACTGTCGGAACCCGAATTGTTCGTCCCGCAGAATATTTTTCTCGGAAAGGAAGGTCACAAGGCGCTTTTGGATTGTTTTTTCGAATACGCATAATAAATCAAATCTGGCTCCAGTGACTTTTTCTCAATTTTTTAGCCCTGTATCCTCCAGCTCAGAAACCTTCAGCGCTAATATACAATTTTTGCATCGAATAAGAGCGCTTTTTCTCCATTTTTCCGTGAATTGACCATTTTTCTCAATGTTAGCCGCACAAATTCTTGCATTTTTCCATTTTTGACGTGAATAATTATCTTTTTTCTCAATTTTTACTGCCAACTAGCGCTTTCTTCTGAATTTCAGCTGTGAGTTAGCATGTTTTTCAGTTAATTTTGGCCGCGAGTCAGGGGCGTAGGTACGGGAGGGGGGTATGGGGGATAGATTCCCCCCCCCCCCCAGAGCTACAAGTATACGAACGAAGGAGCACTAGTGCCATAACAAAGAGCCCCAAAAAATCTCCAAAAATTGAGCATTTCACGTTGAAGTTAAGTTTAGCAGATTTTATGGACTTGAAGCAGCCCAAAAAGGCCCGAGTACGTCCAGCTTTTTCCTTGGACTTCAGACCCAACGCAGTAGTGTACCGAGGTACGGGAGGGGAGCTCACGAAATCGGTAATATTCGTGGCTATAGCTGCTAAAAAACGCTGATTCCTGGTCTCGCGATGCAACTTCCAGACTAAAATTAAGAAAAAAAATCGCTGATTCACGGTACACAGAGGCCATTCTGCTGTGTTGTATTTGGGCAAACCCCGTGGTTAAAGTTGAGAGAACACGCTATAACATTGACAAATAAAAGACGCTTTCAGGTTAAAATTGGACAAAAATGGCAAATTCACAATTGAAATGGTGTAAAATGGCCCATTCGTGTAGGAAAAAGGGAATAGGATGCTGAATAGACGCAAAATTAGCACAAAACACTATTTCACAGCTGAAATTTGCAATTTGCAGATAAAGTTGTAGAAAAACGTTAATTCGCGGATACAAAATGGAGAAAATTACTAATTCGCGGCAAAAATTGAAAAAATCGCCAATTAGCGCAGCTAAAATTAAGAAAAACGTTAATTTTCAGTTCAAATTGGGGAAAAGTGCTAATTCTCAGTTAAAAATGGAAAAATTGCTAATTTGCAGTTTAAATTGAGTCAAACGCCAATTTGTGAATGAAATTGAGAAAATTCGCTAATTCACAGGTTTGAAACGCTGCGACGCGTTGCCGCTACAATTTAAAAAAACCGCTAATTCGTGATTGAAATTGAGAAAAATTCTAATTTGCGCCAAAAACTGAATATACGCCAATTTGCGGATTCTGGAGGCAACTTTTCTGGCTGAAATTTTAAAAAAAGCGCCAATTTATGGCCATAGGTGAAGGAACCGCTAATTCGCGAGTAAACTGAGAAAAATCGCTCATGCGTTGCGTATGGAGAACGCTTTTGGAAAACGCTTAAGAAAAACGTTAATTTCCAGCGCTAAAACTGAGAAAAGTGCTAATCCCCAGGTAAACAAAAAAATTTAAAAATCGGTAATATTCTGCTAAAATTGAGGAAAACGCCAAAACTCGTGGACAATTAAGAAACATCGCTCACGGGATAAAAACGATACTTTGCTGCTAAAGTTGAGAAAATGCTCAAATGCAAAAAAATGAGCGGATGGGGCAAAACCGCTAATATGAGGCTGATACACTCGGCCAAAAAAGCGCTAATTTGCGGGTAGAGTCCAAAAATCGCCCCTAACTGATTAGATTGAGGCTATGATGACGCCAGCAAGATGTCCAGATTCAAGATTGTGCTGGCTTGGTGGAATGATGACTAAAATATGAAATTATCCCCCTCCCATCACCCTAACGAGATTTCAATCTGATCCCCTCCCCCCCCCAGGACAAATTCCTACCTACGCCACTGCCGCGAGTTAGCGCATTTCCTCAATTCTAGACTTGAATTAGCACTTTTTTTTTTCATTTTGTACGTCAATTTACACTTAATTTCGACTGGTTTTCCCTTGTTTTTAGCGTCGTACTTGCCATAAAAACACTAACCTAACTCATCTTCTCAATGTTAGCCACATGAAGACAATTTAATCATTACAACGGGTGTGTTTTCCCTAAAAATCAAAAGTTCTACTGATTTCCTTCAAGTTTCCCAGGCACGAACTATAAGAAAGGTCCACTAAACCACACGTTCGGTCCATCCAATCATCATCCATTTCCTTCGTTTTTCTCTTTCAATTGAAAGTGGTGGGGGGGGGGCTGGGGAAAATGTTCTTACCTTTCACGTTAGACAAATGTTTCCTCACTGTACTTATTCTCTAACCATGAACCCTTTTACTCTTATTATTACCGTTTTTTTTTTTTCTTTTTCGCCCTATTTTTTTCCCGAACCAAGCAGGTGTGTAAAAAATTCGGAAGGGTTGAGGCGAGAAGATCAATTCAACGAGCTCTCCTTCGACCAAAAACCGCACAATCCACACATTCATTTGTTTTTTTTGTTGGCTCAAACATTCTGCGGAAATGTGTTTTGCAAGAAGCCAACAAACTGTCGATGGAATCTATATATAGTCAAACGAGGAACGGTTTAAAAAGCGTTTCTACAAATTTCAGAGGGCATCAGTACCACCTGTGCGTTATACATTGACCCTGATAATGTGTGGGTCGGTGTGTAACGTGATCGACGAGTGACTTTGGATATTCAAGACCATTACATTTTTTTTTTAAAGGGAATAGAGAGGGGGGGAGGAGGCCCCTTCTAAAAACGATCAACCTTTATACCTTTCGAAAAGAAATAATTCAAAATGTTTTTTATACTTCCGAATTTCGTGCTCCCCTTCAGCCCATCAATTTGCTCTTTTTATCCGTATTTAAGCAAGACCTATTATTCTGTTTCAATCGTCTTCAAAAGGATAAAAAAAAAAAAATTGTTGATGCGGGGGACGGTCCTTATAGGTTTATTTGAAGTAAAAGACAAAGAAAAAGAGTGGCGGTGGTGAGTTAGGGGGGGGGGGGGTAAGGTAATGTCGAAGAAGAATGAGTTTACTTTGAGAACATTAGGGGTAGCTTTCCCTTCCTTCTCAAGCCCGTCAAACTGGTTCCCTTCAACATTCTCTGTCTCTTTCCCGTTGGAGTTATTAGCCTTCCTTGAAACCCGAGTAAAACTACTAACGAGAAAGCTCAAGGAGAATTTATCTTTATTTTTTGTTTCAAAATAAACTGAAATTTCATTAATAACAATATTATTATAGATTTTGCTAGTACAAGGAAATACCTGTCTTTATAGAAACGGAATTGGAAGCGTGGAAAATGTAATTTTGATGAGAATTCTTTTGAATAAACCAATAGACACGAAACAGAAACGGTGTGACTCCCAACATGGAAAATAGGGCGAGTCCTGACATTTTCCAGTCGCTCGAAATATCTGTAAACTTCAAGAAAAATACGGGTGCTTGCTCTTGAATTCTTTGATTCTTTAAAATTAAAGCTCAGGGAATAAAATGAATTATACATCAGCAACTATACATTCCCCCTTTTTTATTTTGTTCTACTACGAGATTTTCACATTAGTTTTTTTTTTTCGAGAAATGTCTAAAACATTTTTTTTTACTCATATTTTTCTTTGATCTTGTTGAATGAGGGCCTCCGAGAAAGGGGTTTCTCTTGTTTTACTGTTCTAAATTAAAGCGAGAAGGCAGAATCTCTCTCTTCATAATTTATTGCTAACCGCGTTGAACCTTTCACGCAAAATTAATTAAAATCTGCGGCGTGTAAGCTTTTAAGAAAATTGTAAATAATTTTTGAGTTCACAATCTCTTCTGGGACTTTCTAGGTTAGCAGGGAAGAACTTTGGGTACTTTTATATGGATTGAAAAAAAAAAAAAAGTGTTCTTCCCCGCATCCAGGCGGTTCGAATTTTCGTGATAAAATAAATAGCGGCGAAGGGAAAAGCAAAAGGAGACAAATGCGGGAGTGTTGAGTCAGATGAGACGAATGCGAGACGTCGCGAAGCCCGGGGCTTCTAAACTCAATTAATTAAGCGGTTAGACCTCAGCTATCTCTTGAAAACCTCGTGGAAACATTCCATGCGGCTGCCCCCCTTCACCTCCTTCTCTTACTCTCTATGCCATTGACAGTCACTGCGCCGATAGTATTGAATTAAGTTGTCTTCGACTTTTACAGACATAACTAATCATAAAAGACGTACCAACTCAGTGGCGGCGGAAGTGGGGTTCAGGGAGAGCGAATGCTCCCCCAATGGTCTGGTTGGGCGAGCGGTGCTCCCCCTGAATCGCAAAAAAGAATGGGTTCACTTTAAAATGATCGATCCACAACAAATTAATTATAAGAGCGTATACAACTTCCTCTTTTTTCTGGCTGGCTTCCTTCGCATCTAGAGCGACGACAGATTTCGGGACGAAGGAGGGAGTTATTGCGAAATTTTGTTTTTGATGCAGCGAAACCCGCCAAATTGCGCTTTTTCGAGTGAGCCAGACAAGTGAAATTGGTTTGTAATTAGCCAAATCCATGAAATGTTGTTCTTTCGTGGAGCCAGATACCCTCGAGATTAGTTTTGTGAATGAACCAGCTCGGTGGAATTTCATTTGGAACCTTAAAATTGACTCTTTGGCCCGCTGTATTTTAACGAGCAATGGACTGTATGGGAGAAAATGGTGTGGAAAGGATTTGAGAAAGTTATCGACATTACCTCTAATTTGACTTGGTGACATGGCTTCGTTCGCGCGAGCACGTCCGTTAACTTCGAGATTTCGGCACACACACTCCACTTTTCTGTCGAACTCCCTTTTTAGGTGTTGGAGTTTGGGGAGGGGAAAGCTATGGCAGGGCTTGGGCACCCCTCGTTTCATCCACAAAAACGCCCACCAAAAGCGAGAGCTTTTACATTTCCAGAAGATTTGTGTAATTAATTATATGAGTTAGATGTGTAATTGATAATTGCTGAACAGCGAACGATCCAGTAAATTGAATGTGAGTAGTAAGTATAGATATGGGAGCTGCGCGAGAGGCTTCTATTTACAGTGGGTGTACAAATTATTTTGTTTTATTAAGGGTTGGTTGCTCCCTTCGCTTCGTCCTGCAAGCAGGGAAGGGGCATGAGGTGATGCGTGGATCGTGTGTGTACGCTTTTGCTGTATCGTGACGTCCGCGACTCGTACAACATTGTCGGCGCCTGGATGCACCGCGATCACTCGGCCGATCGGCCACGTGAGGGGGGGATGTTTGGACGTTTTTTACGATAACTACGTCCCCAACCTTCAGGTTTGGATGACTTCTTTCCCATTTTGTGCGCAGCTGATGCTCGTGAAGATATTCACTCGACCACCGGTGCGGGAAGGCGCGTAACGACTTAAGAATCAACTTGTAGCGTTGGCTGAGGCCAGGGGTGAGCAAAATACTTTGAAAATGTATTTTAAATACAAAGCCCAAAATACTTTCAAAAATATATTTTAAATACTGAAATACAAATACTTTTTGAATTGTATTTTGAACAAAAAACAAATACAATTTAAAATACTTTTCAAAAATTCGATTTCGATGGCAGATAGTGCGAAAAACACGAAAAATAAACAATTCAAAAATATCAGGTCCTTGAATAGACAAGTTGACAAAATTTAGCAGCGCGAAATGGCGCTGCGCCGCGATGCGCAAAAAAAAAAGTAGACAAGTTGTCACCAAGTATTTGCACGCACTGGTGGATCGTGAGCTGAAAAGGAGGTGAGGTCACTGGTGGATCTATATCGGGGCCCAGGGCAGAAATCTTCAAGAGGCCCCTAAAAGTCTCTAAATATAAATAAAACCTCTATTGGTAACCTCTAAGGCCTTTTCCTAATTTTAGCCATGGCTATTTCCAAAGTCTATCCGCTAAACAGCGCTAATGCCAAGTTTAAACTGCAAATTTCTCCATTTTAGCCGCGAATGAGTGCTTTTTGTCAACTTTATCAGCAAATTAGCGCTTTTCGCCGCAAATTAGCAACTGATTAGCGGTGTAATCCCCCCCCCCCACCATAATACATAAATATGCGCTTTTCCCCAACTTTAGCAGCAAAGTAGATATTGTATCCTGTGAATCAGCGATGTTTCTTTAACTTTCCTCGAGTTGGCGTTTTCCACTATTTTAGCTGCAAATTAGCGATTTTTTCTAGCGGTTTACTCAGTATGAGCTGAAAATTACTCAATATTAGCCGTAAAATTTCTCGAAATGTTTACCACAAATTAGCATTTTTTGTTCACCGTAACCATACATTGCGGAATAGCGATTTCGTCTCAGTTTTAGCCGCGAATTTGCGAGTTTTTCACTCATAGCCATAAATTAGCGTTTTTTCTCAATTTTAGCCTCAAAGTCTCCCGAGGAAGCCGCGAATTAACGAATTTCCAATTATAGACGCAAATTCAAATTTGTCTCAATTATAGCCGTAAATTAGCGCTTTTTCGTAATTTTTGCAGTGCAGTAGCTATTTCTAGCCCGTGTATTAGCGAATTTTGTTCATTTCGCACTGCAAATCGGCAATTCTTCCATTTTTGACAGTGAATTAGCACTTTTTCTTTCAATTTAGGATGAAAATTAACTTTTCTCTTTATTCTAGCCAGAATAATTACTGATTTTCTCTGTATTAGCCGCAAATTGGCGGGTTCTTTTACATTTTGGCACCGCATTAGTAATTTTTTTCAATTTGAATTCTATGTAGAATAGGGCTTCATCTCAGTTCTAGCCGTGAATCAGTGTTTTTCTTTTACTTATAACCATGAATTTGCCGATTACCTCAATTTTAGCCACAAAGTTGTCGTCAGAAGGCGGAATTAGAAATTCCAACACACTTTATCCGCGATTAGTTTCCTCAATTTTAGCCATAAATTCGCGTTTTTTTCAACTTTAGCTGCTTTGAAGCGTTTCCAATCTGTGAATTTGCGAATTACCTCCCTTAGGTACACGCGCCTCGAAAAGTTACGTTGTTACACGCTAGCGGGGATTTTGCCGCACTCTAGATTTTACCGATTTAAATGCGTTTCACTTTCTCCGACGAAATGGAAAATGAAGAATGGATGTGCAAAAAATATTCTAATAGTATGTTGGTAGCGTTGGAAGGCGGGATATTGAACAAAACAAATTTTGGAGGAACAAATCTCCATTTGTTCTTCATCTCGACAAGAGTGACATTTCGTCGCCCGAGTCATGTGATGTTTGCATACGACTTGTGCACACTCGTCACACTTATTCACAGATAAGTGACAAGGACCAGAAGTGTTAATCGTATTCGAAGGTCGGGGCTCGTCTCTGGGATATGTCATTCTGAGAAAAGCTTTTAAGTCCAGAGGAAGGTTCGTTATTTTTGATGTTGCTTTCACGTGATCTTCTAGAAGACAGAACGCCAAACTTTCGATGAAATCCATTCGTGATTTTCGGTGACCTGGATTATCTATGTTGTTAGCTACGAAGATGACATGTGCGTTTACAACAGTCATATCGAGAAAACGGAAGAAAAGGGACAGTGGCCATCTTCTTGTTCGTCGTGTGGTTGAATAATTCGCACATTTCTGGTCCACGGAGTCAACGCCTCCCTTGGTTCTGTTATAGTCCATTATAATTTGGGGTTTGCCTGTAGTCTCATCAATTTCCGGCTTATCGTGTAGTGTCGAAAGGAGGACCACACATTTGTTCTTTTTAGGGACGTAAGATACAAGTGTGCAAGTATCTTGGAAGCCAAATAGCGAAGTCTTGACCATACGAGTTTTATCGGGAAGGAATTCCGGGGGGATGTCCGGTTTATTCTTTTTCATTGTTCCCAAGAATGTGATTCCGTTGTCTAATAGATACATCGCCAGATCGAGACTAGAATAGTAGTTATCTGTGGTAAGATTTCGATTGGATTTTATTATGGGCCCCACCAATCTCTTCACTATATCCGTAGGCTTGTTAGAGGTTTGGAAGGGTCCTTGTGGCTGATTACCGCAGTATACTTCGAAGTTGTGAGTGTAGTAAGTTTAAGAGTCACACAAAGCGTACAATTTAATCCCGTACTTGGCTGGCTTATCTGGCATGTAAACCACAAAGCCACAGCGACCTCGAAATGGCTGTAACATTTCGTCAATCGTAACAAAAGCAGAAGGGCTGTAATTTTTTTTGAAATTTTCATTCAGAGACGTGTACAAATCTCTGATCGGAGCAAGCTTATCCGTGATTTTTCTTTGGGCCCTTGTCGTCAAATCATCGAAACGAAGAGCTTGAAGAAGGAAGCGGAATCGATTTATCCCGAACGCTGCTCTGCAAATCATTAGGCCGGTGCCGTTGGTTTTCCAAGCCCTTCTTTCATCGGCTTTACAACTTTTGTTGATGGAGAGTAGATACAAAACCCCAATGAGCGCCATAATCTCGTTCCGTGACGTTTGCTTACAGTCCCTGGCTCTATCATACTGTAACATCTTTTCAGCAATGTAGACGTTTGTGAAATCGACAATGGCGTCGATCATATCGAGCGAAAATAAACTCAGAAACGATTGGAGTCTTGTCGACGCCATCTTGGCATCATTCACTGGTCCGGGCGAGACGTGAATGACGTTCTTAGCTTTCGTTCTTGAGTGTGAGCAGACTACCGGTGAACTCAGCCAGAAGGTGTCGCTATTTTTCCCTTGTCCAAAAAAGACCTAGGCGGACAAACACTAAGCCCCCATCAAACTAATACTACAATAACATCAAAACAAACCTCGCAATCAGTAGAAGCAGCTCTAAGCTCATCGGAATCGTCTCCAGACTGCTCGCTGTCACTGGAGGATTCTTCAAGAAGAATTTCTTCTTCCTCGCCATCACTTTCGTCTGAAAAATCGTTGAAATCTTCCAGCTGACGATAGCCTACAGCGCTATCCAGTGCTTCTTCAGCATCGAGCTCTTGGAGCACTGTTGCTATGTCACTGGTTTTATAAATTCGTTTAGCCCTGGAAATATATCCGACACCATGAGATGAACAAAGTACGCAATGTAAAAAACGCAACGACAGTCACTACCAGCTTACTCGCTAGAATCAAATAGTGACGACCCCTCCCCCTATCGTAGTATAAATCACCTTATATTTTTTTGCTTTTCAAGCAAGAAAAAAAAACACGACTGAAAAGAAATGGAAAACGTACTTACATAGTCGAAACTGGGAGTCATGAATTCAGATTTTTTTTTATACGTATTTACACGCAAGCGGCAAAATCCCCGCGTTCCGGCACCACAACACTTTGACAATTTACTGTCAACTGAATAAGTTTTTAAACCGCTTGGAAGGCGACTTAACCTGATAAGGACATATCAGAAGGAGAAGTGGAAACTAAAGAACGTTTAAATTAAAAGTATTTGTATTTGTATTTGTATTTTCGTTGAGTGTGAAGTACAAAATACTTTTGAAAATGTACTTCAAATACAAAGCCCAAAATACTTTCAAAAATGTATTTTAAATACAGAAATACAAATACTTTTCCAAAAGTATTTAAATACAATTACAAAATACGTATTTTGTATTTAAAATACAAAGTATTTTAAATACTCAAGTATCTTGCCCACCCCTGGCTGAGGCTTAGTGTTTCAGGTCCCTCGGCGGGTCTGGGTGGGCACAGGAGAGGGCATCTGACGAGAAAGTGTCCGGGGATAAAGTAGTCGTTGAAGTCCTACGGGCGTCGTTGGGCCTAGAGGGCGGCTGTTTAGAATGGCTTCTAGCTTGGTGAGACGCAGCGCAGAGCCGCTTCTTTCAATACGGGTGCGGTGATGTGTATCGAACTTGACGGTCATGATAGCGAGTGATTTGGATGACGAGCCAGGCGTAATATTCTGCTAACAACTCTCAGCAGAGTTTCGAGTGACGAGAAACTGTCGAGGAAGCCATCGGCTCTAGCTTCTTCAACTGCGACTGCGGCAAGCGTCGAGGTTTGGTCTTTTATCTCGGGGAGAGGCGACGAAGCTGGGGGGGGGGGGTTGGCATTAGGTCAGTTTTCAACGTCGTCATACGAGAATTCTGGTCCATTCCACCACAGGGAGGCTAAAAGCAGTTCTTCGGGCATCAATCCTCGTGAAGCGATGTCCGCTGGGTTGTGTTGAGTGGGAACGTGACGCCAGAACGAGGGGGAGCTTTTGTCAAGAGTTTCTACTACTCTATGGGCTACGAAAGTCTTCAGAGAGTGAGGTGGTGTTTTCAGCCAATGCAGCACAGTCACCGAATCGGTGTAGAGAAGTAATCTTTCGAGGTTGAGGTTCTCCAAGAATGGTTGTAGAGAATGAAGAAGACGAGCTAACAGCAGAGCCCCACAAAGCTCCAATCTAAGGATTGTAATTGGTTTTAGAGGAGCAACTCGTGTGTTTGGCTGATAGCGATTGAGCGTTAATTCCGCTTCCAGACTAGTACCTTAGGTAGATGCACGCGCCGTAACCTTGAATGCTGGCATCGCAGAATCCAACAAGGGTGGATGGGTGTTTCCGAGTGGGAATATAGCGAGGAATCGCAAGAGTTTTGATTGACGGTAGCTGTTCTACGAAAGTTTTCCAGTTCTGATGAGTAACTGGGGGGAGGGGATCGTCCCACGAAATCTGTAAAAGCCACGTACTCTCTATAAGACTTTTGACCTTGAGCATTAAAGTTCAGCCGCGAATCAGCGTTTTTCTCAATTTTACAAGCGAGTTTAGCCATTCGATCTCATCTTGTCCACTTAAAAATCCCGATTGTTTCATCTTTAAGCTACTCAGGAGACCCATCTGAGCGGGGCCCGGGGCGGTCCTGTCATGGTACACTGGAGGTTCCGCAGACAGAATATTCCATGTACGTAAAATGTTAAATAAAGTTAAATTTAAGGAAAGTTAACGCTCTCCAACTTCAAAATTGAATAACAAGTATTTGTACAGTGATTTTGGAAGGCTAGATCTACTAGTTAACAATTTTTTTAGGCCCAATAGGTCCCGAATGCACTGCTCTTAATAATAATAATAATAATATTAATTGTTAGCGTAACAAGATTACAATACAACGTCAAACATAAAAAAAAAAAAAAAAAAAAAAAAAAGGCCGGGGTGAACTCTTGCGCAGAGTACGGTTCCAAGTGAAGCAGGAGTTCCTTGACCTTCCGGTTGAAGGGAATCGGTGGCAAGGCTTTTAGATGCGCCGGGAGCATCTAAAAGTTAAAAAGTTGTGGCCCATATGCCCTTGGGTTGTACGCATCCGGCTTTTGTAGTCGACTTTTAGCCGGAACAAGCTCATCTTTATTCCTTGTATTGTAAGAATGCTGCAACGCTGGTAGGTCTCCCTGACCCTCAAGAGTCTTTACGTGGCAAAGCATTTCGAGAATATACGTGCCGTAAAATTTAAGTATTTTCAGATCTCTGAATTTGGAGCGGCGTGACACTCGAGGTCCAGACTTCGATAACAGTCGGTTCGCCCACTTTTGCAAGCGAAATACACGCGATGCATGGGGTGAATTTCCCCTCACGAGAATGCCGTAAGACATTTTAGAGAGGAATAAGGCGAAGTACACCGTTCGAAGAATCCATTGCGACACTGATAGCCGCGAGTCGTCCAAGAAGAAATAAGGTTTGCGATAGTTTTTGGCACAATTTGTCAACGTGGGGTTCCCAACTGAGCCTCGAGTCGAACTCAATGCCCAGAAAATTGACACTGGCCATATGACATCTGCGAGATATGTCGAAATCTAGATCTTGAGTCTTTCCAGCGTTCAGAAGAAGCCGGTTGGCGCTACATCACTCCTTCAGCATCGAAGTGATATTTTCCTTTGCCCCATGTACGTCAGATAGTGTGGCAGCAGTGACAACAACGGTTACGTCATCTGCATAAAGGAAAGGCCAGGATACTGCTGAATCTAACGTCGACGCCAAACCGTCTATATACACATCGAAAAGTGATGGCCCAACTTTCGATCCTTGTTTGACACCAAGATCGAGATTCTCAATTTAAGGCGATGTATTCCCGTTGTAGGTAACGCATTGTTGCCATCCAATGAGAGGTGACACCATTATTTCAACAGCATCGTTTTTCAAACCTGCGTGAGTCAGCTTCGACGCCAGAATCTCGAGGTTGACCGTGTCAAAAGCACGGGAAAGGTCGAAAAGTCTAAGGGAGACGATTTCTCTGTTCTCCAATGAGCGAAGGCAAACCTGAAGGAGGTCCAGAGCAGCTAAGCGCGTTGGCTTTCCTGGTAGAAAACCATATTGCGAGTGCGAAATATGTATTGGACTCCTCCAGGTATCCACTGAACTGGTCGATTATGAGGGTGTCACATGATGAAGCTATCGTATGTTTTTATTTATTAGTTTTTTAGTTGTTGTTATCGAGACTCGGAATAAAAGATTGCTCCGTGCTTTCAATCAAATATTTTCATTAAAACATAACATGGTGGCAGCCTAGTTTATCACGAACTTACGCGTACAAAAAATACACGTGCTGATGGATCATTACATACTTCCATCCTTCGACTGGTCGTCGGACGATCTCGGCAACGCTTTAAAATTGTTCAGGCAAAAATGTGAGCTGTATTTTTCTGTTAAGAACATTCCAAAGCGACTGCAGGTCGATCACATCCTACTTCTCGTGGGCGATGAGGGTATCGAGAAATTCAACTCTTGGACCCTGAACGACGAAGAACGTAAAGACCCTGAAACAATCTGGAAAAAGCTCACCCATCACGTTGCTCCACTAGAAAATTTTCGCCTATCACGATTTCGACTGTCAAAACTCGTACAAAAACACGACGAAAGTATAACAGATTTCGCAGCGAGATGCAAAAATCAAGCAAAAAAGTGCGAATTTGACCTCGACGATCGCATTCTCGATCAAACTATCGCCGGGACGATATACTCCAAACTCCGAAAAGACCTGGAGACTTCTTTTAATTCAATGGTCATAATTACTTTTTGTTCGTTGACCGTTTCTCAAAATTTCCCTTCGTCAAGAAAATGCCTAATCATTGCTCGAGCTCAAGCGTTGCGAACATTTTAAAACAGCTTTTTGGAGAACACGGCATTCCAGACACAATACTTACTGACAATGGGCCCCAATTCTCATCAGCTTTTTTCCGAGAGTTCCTTCGATCGTGGGGTGTTATACACCGAACCAGCAGCCCTCACTACCCCCAGTCGAATGGCCTGGCAGAGAGAACGGTTCAATCCGTCAAAAACATTCTCAAGAAGACCTCAGAGACCCAAATGGATTTTGACATGGGTTTGCTATGCTTCAGAACCACTCCTCTGGACAATGACCTTCCTAGCCCCACAGAACTCTTATACTCACGAAAAATTGTCAGTAACCTCCCAATCAAATTCGAAAGTAATACCGACATTTCGAAAGCTTTCAAATGAAGACAGGCACACAATTCTGGATACTACAACAGATATGCAAAGGACCTTCCAGATCTCTCTCCTAACGAAAAGGTTTACGTCTTCGACCCACAACGAAAATGCTGGAATCAAGCGGAGGTGGTAAGAGCTGACGCTAACCCTCGATCGTATTTCGTCCGGATGCCAGATGGGAGCATCTTTCGTCGAAACCGACGACACATTCGGCAGTCAAACCCAAATCGACGTTTTCAGAAGCTCTCCGTGAACAGGGGAGATGTCACGGATGTCTTTGCTTGCAATGCCCTGTTTCGAGCTTTCGACTCCTTGCAAAGGTTTTGAGCCACGCTTCGGTTCTCGAATTTTGAGGACCATGATGAGTTATAGTGAACATATTAATGGTTGCGTTGCAAAACTCGGGGCTTGTGTTTAAATGCTGAAGTGTAGAATTGGAGTTTTGCAACGGTGATTTGTGAGTTTTCAATTCCCCGTTATCATTGTCGGAAGGTTAGTAATTTCCTTTCCTTAATTAATATTTTACTTTTAGGATTTTGGCTTATTATTGCAATAAGCCAAAACCCTAAAAATAAAATATTAATCAAGTTGTATGGCTTAAAAACTAATATTATTCATTTCCTTCATTTTGTTGTCAACAATCGTTGAACTTTTATGGCATTTTTGAAAAAAAGAGGGCAGAAAGGTTTCATCGCGATGAAAAAGGCTGTCGAAACACCTCGGAACATGTTTTGTTGGATTATTAAACACTTACTCAGCGCTGAGCTAGACTGACAGTTTTGCAACGGCAAAAGACTAAGTGCTCATTAAGCGCTGAACAAGTCTGAAGTTTTGCAACGCGGCCATTGTTTTGTTTTCCGCTTCTAGTGATTCAACTTTCTTAAGTAATAGAAGATTGGTTTCACCAAATACCTTCAGCTGCGACGCGACCACATCGTATAACCACAACCACGACCACAAACGTGCAGTCAGGAAACATTTCAAAGGGTTTAAAATTTCACTAAAATTATTCTTTGCATCGAATGGCGGGAACGGGCAAGGGAAGGATAAAAGATAAGATGTGTTCAAAATGGAAATTTTGGGACCGAAGACAGGCACCAAAATTCACGCGGGACGACCGCGCGGGAAGTCCCGTCCCGGCGCGGGAAACTTAGGTTTCGGTCTCGCGTCCCGTCCCGAAAACTATTTTCAAGTCCCACGTCTCGCGCCCTGTCCCGCTTGCAAAACAATGGAACAGACCAAATAATAGTGTTTCGACTCTTTTTTCCCACGATTTAATGGTTTAGCGTACCCGCCCCCCTCCTTCACTATAACCCCTCGTCCAAGTCTTATCCTATTAAACGGAAGCGTGCTCAAAAGATACAAAAATACGAGCATAAAAAATACCTTACAGATTTATGACACTAAGCCCTATAATCCTATATGAAACTGTAGGGTCAATGAGGAATAGTGGTAGTGGGTATTTAGGGATTTTCACGTGCTACGCGAGAGTTTTCCTCGGCTCACATCGAAGAGAATGCATCGTAAAAAAAAATAATAATAATAACGGCGTTATTATTGTTGCGTCTCTGTTACAGCTAATCCCATTTTTATTTTTTGCTCTTTTCTCCGTTTTAACTAATTGATCCAGACACAAGAGGAACGATCCATTTAATCCGGGGAATTCCGACTTATTCCTATGATACGGCTTACACCCGTTATCATCTGGTTTTATGTGATTCACGAAAATCACGAGTTTATTGGCCAAGCCGTCGATTTTAGTAAATTCATATATTAAGGCGAAATAAATACTCTTCGGATTTAAAAAGGATTGGGAGGGAGAATTGGTCCTTAAGATTGGTTCTTGTATACGTCTTCCGTATTTATCGAGAGAGAGAGAAAACACTCGGGGGTAAAGTGTCAGTTTTTCTCTCATCAAACAATCAAGATTCTGGCCCTGAAATGACCACGTAACGGCGGAGGGTTTGTAAGCTGCAGCCCACGCCTGCAGCAAGTTGGTAAATCGAGCTGAAAATACAGAATTCTTCTTTCGCCCATCACTGCCTCGTTCCCTTTTTTGGCCTCTTTTTTTCTTCCCCCCATTTACCCCAGTTCCGATTTGAGCTTTGCCTCACGATGATAAACGATGGAAAAGTAAAAAGGTGAGGCGTGGGATTCAAGAGTCATGTCCAATAAAAGGAAAAAAAGGAAACCACCTCCCCTCATCTACTGTTACAACTTCTATCGGCCTCTTTCACTTTTCCTCCCTCAAAATGATTGCTGTGAATGATACTTTCTTCTTTATCTGATGTGTGTGTGTTTTTTTTAGCTATCGAAGTTACAATTTTGTGAGTGTTCGTGGCATTGACGTTTCAATGTTTTTGTGAAGTTAGTCGTTAATTTTACTTCTTTTAGATCTGGTTTCTTTAACCAATTAATAATAATTGATGGTATTCTCTGACGAGTATCATTATGCTAATATTCTACTAGATGTTCACGGCGTTTTACCTCTGAAGCATTTGAAGTAAGCTAATTTCGAAAGAATTTCCGTTTAGACGTAATCTCTACACAACTATCCCCTTCTTCCACGTTCTAATATTTCGAACAGTTAGGAATTCCACTTCTATCTAGCAACAGTAACCGCGATTAATGGAGAATTCATAACATCCCCATTGCACCGATCGCCCTATAAACTTCATCCCTACCCACCCCCCCCTGTTCCAACAACTCCCCTTCTTCAACATGTACACACGAGAAAGGTAACACCAGGCATTATTATATGCTCATCAAGTTGAAAACACTTCAAGTGGAAAGATATATATTCCGTGTGGTAGTTCCCTGCGACCCAGTTTTTTTTTTTTAAAAAAAAAAAAAAAAGAAAAGAAAGAAAAAGTAAAAAAGCACCCACCCGCCACCGTTTTTCCGCATACACTCAAGAGATTCGCCCAGCCGTACGACCCCTCCGTTTGCCAACCCTTTTTCAAGTTAAGACCTTTTGTTTTCTGTAACTTCCCTTGAAATTGTTACACCGCTTGAGTTAGCCTTCGAGGAGGGTGGTAGAGAGTAAAACTCTGTTATAATACTAAACACCCCTCGTTATGAACGAGATTTGACTTTTAATCTTTCTCACGCGGTATTACGATGCGAGGGAAAAGAGTGAATCGCTCTGGGTGGTGAATTAAAGTATTTGCGGTGTTTGCGGGGGGTAATACCCCGAAATATAGGAATAAAAAGGAGGGGGGCTTATTCTTTCGGAAGAACTTTTTGTTCGCCTGGAAGAGCCGTGAATTTTGTATGAATGAAAAAAAAAAAACTTGTTTATGACTTGCTTCTTGCCGCTGACTTCAGTCAGGTGTTGCTCACATCACAAGCGCCGGTCCGGAGCGGTCTTTTGTGAGGCTATGAAGCGACCTATACATCGTTGTATTCTCGTTAACATGAGCCCGGATTCTGTTTTAGGGGTTCTCACTGGCTTAGAGAGTGAATTATTGACCGTGAAAAGGACCGTTTGCAGCACGGAATTTTGATTGTTGTGTGAGTGGGAGGGAACTTGTGACGAGCCGACTCAGTCTTGCTTATTTCCTTGTTTTAAAAAGCACATCTAGCGTTTTTCTCTTTTTTAAACGACCAAATGGCCTCCAGAAATTGCAAACAACGTGATTTATAAAATGGGAAGTTGGTTATTTAATATTCAGAACAGCCAAATCAACAAAACAAAGATCAACGATTAACGTGATTTATGATTATAAACCAATCTAGCCGATCTAGCCAGTCAATTAACGACTGAAATATGAGGTAGGCCACAACACGCACGACATTGCTAGCTTTGCTGGATCATGCATAACCAAGGCTCTCACAAACCCAATTTAGGCCATCACTTGCCCGGGCAACTAGCGCTAAACGATTTTTTTCCCCGCACCGGTGGACAAAATTTACTGTATTTTTGTGTTCAAACGGTCCATCAATAATCGTAGTTCAACGTTTTAATGGTGACTTTTCCGTCGACATTTTACACCGAATGGATTAATATTGCCCGCGGCTGCCGAACGTTGATTCTGGAGCTCAAAAACTCGTAATACGAAAAAATTAATAATAATAATATATTTTTATTGTTCACAAAAATTTCAAGATTTAAGAACAGTGTCAATAAATATTGTAGATACAGATCACAGCCCGGCTGATAAGAAGTCTTCAAGAGAGTACGGAGCCAGGTCAAACAGCAATTCCTTGCTTCTCGCCTTGAATCGCCTCAAGGGCATTTCTTTCATCGAGGCTGGGAGGCAGTTATATATAGTTGTGCGCCAATTACGCCGGGGTTATAGTGCAGAGAGTGGGTCAGCCGACAGCGTGACTGCCCCGCGGTCAGGCTTACTCTCATACCATGGACCGACTCTCTATAGCCTCCAAAAGAATGAAGAGGAATATATCCGACGCTTGATCACGAGGGGCACCATAGACATGAAACCATAGGCCGGGCAAACCGAGTACTCCTTTGAGTGCGTCGAGGTTTGATTGACCCAGCAGTCGACGCCTTACGGCTGATTCCTTCCCTTCACGCAATCGTGTGGCAGAAACAGGTCAAACTCAAGGGCAAGGTGATCAGAAATGCTTTCAGGGTACACTCCGCTGGAGAACTGGGACGGATGGCAGTTTGTAATTATAAAGTCTACCTATTGTTGACTTGGTGCCGTTGTAGTGCGTTCGCGTACTTTCTGTGATGGTAGAGCAAAGGCCATACTCAGCCAAGACATCGAAGATCGACTGACGTTCAGCATTATCGATCAATTTTTCATATGAAAATAGTCGTTAGTAATCGCTGAGAGAACCAGCAGTGTCCGGGAAATTTGACTTTGGCCCTCGACCAATTTCTTTAGAAGCTGAGTGTTATCGAGACCATCAAAGTCCTCTCTCTCCGTAAGTTGAATCCCTTGAAGAGCGGCTTGAAAATCCTTTGAAATGTCAGTATCGCCCAGGAGGGTGGGATTAATGGTACTACTCGGATCAACATTCTCAGCATCGGGATGTTCGCTGTTATCACAACATGTAACACCACAATCATCCGGAATATCATCACACTTAGCGAATCTTTTGAAACAGCTATTGTGAAAGTTTGATTCACAGTTTATGCATTGAACAAAACGTTCTTTCACAGCCTTACGGCAAAGTTTACTCAGTAAATTTGACTTTCCTTCCAGGAGCTCGTTTTCGCACATGTTATCACTTGTCCACCCAAGTAACTTTGCCTGTCCATCCAAGTAACTTTCCTTGTTGAAAGCTATTTCATATGGGAATCACATTTTCATCCAATAAATAATTTCATTTCACTACTAGTCCAGTCAAAACGTGTGACCTCCAACCCATACTATTTTTATTTGCTTATTTTGAGCCTGGACTTCGAACGTTAATTTTTGAATTTCCAAATGTAGATGAGAAAATCTTGATGATAGAGATATACTTCGAAGAATATCAATGAGGCTTTTACAATCTGAAAAAATAGTGACCTTGTTGCCCGATACCGTTTTAGCATGTTTTAGCGCCTCGATTACTGCCACTAACTCGGTCGATAACTGTAACTAGAGGCCAAACTCGAAAGCTTGAACATCTTTTCTATTCCTAAAACTGGATCAAAATTGCAGCACCGGATGATTCCCCTGATTTTGAACCATCAGTATAAATAATGTGGGTGTTCGGCAATAGATTGGATACATCGTCCTTGAAGGAGATATTAGTAAGCTGAGGGACAGGTTCGGATTTTAAATCTGGCATGAGCAATATAGGTATAACAGTGACTAGATGGTCACTATGGCTAAACAGCGCTTATGCCAAGTTTAAACTGCGAATTTCTCCATTTTAGCCACGGATGAGTGCTTTTTGTGAACTTTAACAGCAAATTAGCGCTTTTCGCCGCAAATTAGCAACTGATTAGCGGGGTAATCCCCCCCTTACATAACTATGCGTTTTTCCCCAACTTTAGCAGCAAAGTAGATTTTGTATCCTGTGAATCTTCGATGTTTCTTTAACGTTCCTCGAGTTGGCGTTTTCCACAATTTTAGCTGCAAATTAGTGATTTTTTCTAGCGGTTTACTCAGTATGAGCTGAAAATTACTCAATACTAGCCGTAAAATGCCGGTTTTCTCAAAATGTTCACCACAAATTAGCATTTTTTGTTCACTGTAACCATACACTGCGGAATAGCGATTTCGTCTCAGTTTTAGCCGCGAATTTGCGAGTTTTTCACTCATAGCCATGAATTAGCGCTTTTTCTCAATGTTAGTCTCAAAGTCTCCCGAGGAAGCCGCGAATTAACTTATTTCCAATTTTTGACGCAAATTTAAATTTGTCTCAATTTTAGCCGTAAATTAGCGCTTTTTCGTAATTTTGCAGTGCAGTAGCTATTTCTAGCCCGTGTATTGGCGAATTTTGTTCATTTCGCACTGCAAACCGGCAATTCTTCCATTTTTGTTAGTGAATTAGCACTTTTTATATCAATTTAGGCTGAAAATTAACTTTTCTCTTTATTCTAGCCAGAATAATTACTGATTTTCTCTAAATTAGCCGCACATTGGCGGGTTCTTTTACATTTTGGCATCACATTAGTAATTTTTTTCAATTTTAATTATACGTAGAATAGGGCTTCATCTCAGTTCTATCCGTGAATCAGTGTTTTTTCTTTTACTTATAACCCTGAATTTGCCGTTTACCTCAATTTTAGCCACAAATACTCGCCTTAAAATACGACGACAAAGTTGTCGTCAGAAGGCGGAATTATAAATTCCAACACACTTTGTCCGCGATTATTTTCCTCAATTCTAGCCATAAATTCACGTTTTTTTCAACTTGAGCTGCTTTGAAGCGTTTCTAATCTGTGAATTTGCGAATTACCTTAATTTTTCAGCCACGAATTCGTGATTTCCTCAAATTTTAGCCGGGAATAACACTTTTTTCCAATTTCAGCTGAAAACGAGAGTTTTCATTTATTAATGACAGGCTAATTATAGTTAATTTTTCAATATTAGCTCGTTTTTTTTTTTACACTTCAGTCCCACATTGGCATATTTCCATCAATTTTTGCTATGGATTAGCGTTTATTGTTTAGTTTTAGCCTCGAACAGAAGCTACGCATTTGCGTTTTGTCAATTTTTGAGGTTTGTTAGCCGTTGGCACGCTACAACTTTAACCAATTTTGGCCACGGGTTAGCGCTCTTAATCAATTTTAGCAGTGCAGTAGGGATTCTTTAGTTTGTATTGGCGATTTTCCTCAAGTTTAGCCACGATTTGGCGTTTTCCTCATTTTCAGCTGCAGTTTAGCCATTTTTTAGCAGCCAATTAGCACTTTTTTCGCAGTTTGAGTTGAAAATTAGTGTTTTTCTTAAAGTTGGTACCGCTAATTAATATTTTTGTCTATTCTAGCCGCGTAGTTTTTTTTTAGGTTTCAGCCCGCGTGAGCAATTTTTTTCTACGGATTAGCGCTGTTTCTCAGTTTGAGCCTCGATTCTTTCAGAAGCTATACAGATTTTCGTTTTCTCAATTTCAGCCGGGAATTATTGATTTTCTGATAATTTTGCAGCGAATTAGCACATTATCTATTCTCTTTTTTTTACTAATAGGCGATTTTTAGCCATTTGAGTTGTGAATTTGCCATTTTGGTCCAGTTTAAACTCGAATTAGCGTTGTTTTTTGCAATGATTGCCACGAGTTTTGTTTACTTGTACAGCTCTGTGTACTTGTAGGCTAGGCCTCTCTCTCTCTCTCTCTCTGCGGAACTCCTTAAGATGTGGCCAGTACCTAGACCTTTTTGCAGGGCTTTACCTGGCCTGTACCCCATCTTTGGCCCGGATACGTCGGGCACGAACCCGAATGTACGCCTACCCGTTGAACTGTAAGTCCAACGCGCCTGCCAAGCCTCAACGACTAGGTCGTCAAGGAGGCGGAGGCCCCATGCGGCCCCCCACTCCTCGGCCAAGAGACCGAGGTGCTCTGCCCAATCTTCACGGCACCGTACCCAGTCCAAGTTTCCCTGAACCAGGCGGCGCCCGTGAACCCATGCGTCGAGCAGGAGGTCCGCAGGAGGTATCCCCGCCAGCACCTGAAGCGCGTCGGAACTGACAGTCCGGTACGCCATGGTCACCCTTACCAAGGCCTGCCGCTGCAAGCTGAGGACCTTCGCCCTCTGAGCTTTCGTGGGCCAGTGCCACCACCACGTTGCACCGTACATCAGGGTAGGTACTAATACCGCCCTGAAGTAACGAGCTCGGCAGTGGAAGTTCGTGCCCCATACGTTTCCCCCCACCGACCTAAAGAGGACAAAGGTCCTCTCTAGCTTCCCCGCAACCGCCTCTAGCTGCGGGGTCGCTGTCCTCTCCGGGTTAATCTCGACCCCTAGGTAGCGGCCCTGCCGTTCCCCCCCACAAGGCGTGATCCCCGATAGCGCACCACCAGGGGGCTACCCTGCGAGAGACGACCCCGCATTAGGACCGTTTGGGTCTTCGGCACAGCGAGAGCCAGTTTGACCGCCCCGCACCATTCGTCCACGACCCGCAACAGCCGATCGATCTCCCGACCGGCCTCGTCCCGGGAGCGCGCCGCGACAACAACAGGCTAGGCCTCTGTATGATCCATTTTTGTGCCAAGTTTCCATGCGCTAGCATCATTTTTGCGGCAGTTGTGCTAACAAGGAATTCGGAACTTCCACCTCCCACCATGACTTCCCTTCCCTCTCCACTTTTTCAAAAAATGAAAACGTCAATCGAAGGCTGTTATTACACCGGGTTTTTGTGCCAAATATGGTGTCACTAAGTTAGGTTATACTGGTGAATGGTGGCGAAGAAGTGGAAACTAAAGAACGTTGAAATTAAAAGTATTTGTATTTGTATTTGTATTTTCGTTGAGTGTGATATACAAAATACTTTTGAAAATGTATTTCAAATACAAAGCCCAAAATACTTTCAAAAAAGTATTTTAAATACAGAAATACAAATACTTTTCCAAAAGTATTTAAATACAATTTATTACAAAATTCGTATTTTGTATTTAAAATAAAAAGTATTTTAAATACTCAAGTATCTTGCCCACCCCTGCTTCCAATACGCATACGTTAACACCTTTTCCGTGAGTCTGGAAATTTTCGTCGTGACTTCGGGAGCAATTACAACTGTACGGGTAATAAAACGATCTGCCAACCAGGGGCGGATCCACAGGGGGGGTAATGGGGGTAACTACCCCCCTCCCCAGGATTTCAGAAAAGTTGATTTTTTAATAATGATAGAGAGAACATCACGATGATTTCCTGAGGACAAGCAGTGGTTGGCAATCTTATCTGTCGATTCTCTCATACAAATGCTACCCTCTCCCCAGCAATGCCAATTTCGTAGCCTCACCTTTTCATAAAGTGAATCTTCATGTATGAGATCGTGCAGAAGTCTTTTCATGTTGAGGAATGTATCATTAACGTAAAGAGCTGCACCTTTTTGGTACCTATTTGACCGATGAATACGTTCGTCCTGTTTTCGAAGAAAATCAAATACACCTTACTTTTTTGCAGGGTAGATTACCTCTCCAAGATGTTTCCACCATGAAATTTAGGTGGAAAACTCATGAGACATCCTTATACACCCTGAATCACACCCCAAAATGTCATTAACTTTGGAATTGTGTCACTAACAAGTTACCTGACTGCTGGTCTATACATGTAAATGGTTGTTTGAATTCTAAAAGGAAATTCAGTGCTCTACAATGTCTTAAAGCTAGATTTTCCTAGCAGCGCAAAACGCTCAGCGCAGCGTCATTTAAATTTTTTCCCAGTCGAAAAGTGAAGATGTAACTAGGAATAAATGTAAAATGCGCTGCGCTCGCTAAGCGTTTTGCGCCGCTATAGGAAAACCCAGTTTTACGGGAAATTTCCATAGAACGCGTACTACTTTTAGAGTTACAGGCAACAAAACTCGGGTTTTCGGCGCTTCTGAAGTGGGGCCCTTCTGGCGGGGAAATTTTGGTGGAAAACTCATGAAAATGACTCATTTTCTTTTATAGCAATTAAAAAAATAATAATTAGCGATTTTTCGGCAGAAATGACCATTTTTGGGGAAAAAGAGTGCTCTTCAAAACCAGTGGGTTAACCAGTAAAATTCAAACGATCCTTGCGGTTTTCGTTCGTTCACAATCTCTATGCTTTCGTTGTGTGGTGTCCATGCAACCTATCAAAATGCTTCATTTTTCGAGGGAATAAATTTGTTTGGTTGCATAGACTCCACACTCCACACAACGCAGACATAGAGCTTGTGAACGGGCCTTAAAGCCTCATGTGAAGCGGTCCTTTGAATGGAATTGGATGTGAAGGCTCACCAAAGCATCGAAAGATATCGTTCCGGCAGCTGGCTGTCGATTAGAGTGGATTTCACTACTAATATACGAATTTCGACGTTATTAGTAAATTAGGCATTATTGTGCGGAAATGGCTAAATAAAAGAAGAGAATCACACTGAGTGGTAATTTTTGTCGAATAATAGCAAATTAACTAAAAACGTGGGAATTCGGTGTAGTAAATTCACTCTATTAGACAGCCAGCTGCTGGGGCGACATTTTTTGATACTTTGGTGGGCGTTCGTTCGGTGGGCAGTCAGTTCCATTCAAAGGCCCACTGACGATGAGGTTTTCAGGACGTTTAGCATGTTGAAATTCGCAAGGATTGTTTGAATTTTGCTGGTCAAAACAAGCGATTTTGAAGAGAAAAATTACATTTTTCTTCTTTAAAAGACATTGTCATTTTTTCTGGAAAATTGCCAATTAATTAAACAAACGCTCATGAGTAATTTTGAATGGGACACGTTGGAGAAGTTTCTCTGATCCATGGAAAGTCGATAGGCGCTGTTGATCAACAGTGGGAGAGGACTTATTTTTCCATTTGATTTGGATTATTGCTTCCGCACCTACGGCCTATTATTCATTATCTAGTCAGATTTAGTATGATCAAGTGGGGGTTGAATTGTATGGAAAATTAAAAATCCCCATATCGTACAATCTTAAGGAGGTGTTGAGGCGACAGAAAATAGTTATTTTATGTCGAAAATTGCTATTCCTGACTTTCTGTCACGGTACTGACAGGGTCTGTCAGGGTGACAGAGTGTTTTTCCCGAATCCATAGCCAAAAATTTACAGAAAGTCGGCTACAAAGCGAGTTACTCGCATTTATTTAGCGAAAGAGATGTTATCCTAAAAAGATGTTAGAAAAATCATATCTCGATGGATTTTGATTTTCGTACCACTACCACAGTGTATTTAGCGTTTTCGACTGCAAATGAGGTCTAATTTCATCAATTTTTTTTTCCACACTTATTCGCATCCAACCTGTATGTATAAGTAGAAAGTTCTCGACATAAAAAATTAATACTTTGAAACACTAGGCACAACTTTTGACTGCCCGAAAACCGCGATTTTTGGGTCATTTTATCAGTTTTTTCTATAAATATCCCCCAAAACGAGAGGCTTTATAGAGGAAACCCTTCTCGTAAAAAACATTTAGGGTCATTAAATTTCCCACACCAATACATTCATGTGAATAAGTACATTGGTTTTCCACGACCAATGCGGAGCGCGCTACAAACTTACGGGCCTTTTTTTCTAAAATGGGTGAAAGGCTTAAAATCATCTGTTTCCGACCAATCTATGCTCTGTGAGCTTGATTTATGCCCATCAACCTTCATTCCATTAGCCTACTCAACTTTTTCAAGCCCCTAGCTCCACATCGGTTGAAAATTTTGAAGCCTTCTATTCTAGATTTTATATACAAAAACTGACCATTTTGCCACCAGAAAACGATAATTTATGCGTTAAACTTGGCGTTTTGGTGTTCTGGGACTCCACTAGGTCCCTAGCGTCGGTAACCGTTAATTTGCAGTGGAAAAGAATAATGTGGCAGGACTAATTCGGCATGGGTACTACACATCCTCATTTGTCTTGAAACATCAACCCAATATTTTATGAATTTTGGAAGCGATGGAATGATGTAACATGAGGGTGTTTGATGTAAAGGGAGAGGGGGGGGGGTAATCGGCATTACCCCCCCCCCCTAGGATTCAGACCTGGATCCGCCCCTGCTGCCAATATCTGTCTTCTATGAACTAAGGGAGGTTCGTTTGCCTCTGCAAGAACTACATTTGTCGGAGTGCTGCGAAGGTAACCGAAACAGGTGCGAATGCTTTTAAGCTGAATTTTATCCAGTTTGGTGAGAGTTGATTTTGGGGCGTTACCAAAAAAGATTGATCCAAAATCCAGAACTGCTCTAATTGTTGCTCTATACATATAAAACTAGGCAAGTGGACTGTTTAGTACCCCAATTGTGCCCAGAAATATATCGGAGGATGTTTAAATATTTTTCCGCTTTACCTTCTAGGTGATTGATGTGATCAGTCCATTTAAGCTTTCTATTCAACAGGAGACCCAGGAAGCGATCGTTATAATTCACCGGAAAGAGGATTCCCACAAGCGTTATTTCGGAAGCCCAAGGAAGAGTTCTCCTACGGCTAAATGGGCAGATCGTTGATTTTGTGCCAGATATATGGAGACCATGTTCTTTGCACCACTCTGTCAGTTTCAATATTGACGAATTTAAATTTGCTTCGCACTCCCTCGGCTCAAGACTACTGGAATGTAAGCAAATGTCGTCGTCGTACTGAATTATAGAAGTACGTACGCATGTTAGCTGTATATCAGCTACGTAAATTGCAAAGAGAATGCCACTGAGAATACCACCTTGAGAAAGCCCTATCCTCGCTACTCTGGGACCAATAATAATATCGCTGAATTTAACATGGATGTTTCGATGATTAATCATAGCTAGAATGTTGTGGGCAAATTTCTGAGGTAGTCCCAAACCAACCAATTTCTCATACAAAATGTCAAGCTGGACATTGTCATACGCATCTGTCAAATCCTAGAATGCCCCCAATACTGTTTTATTAGTAGTAAAAGCAATATATATTTCTGAGAGTTAAGAGGGAATGACAGTCGTTGATTGATCTGCCTTTTCTGAAACCGAATTGATGAGCAAAAGGTTATTATTTTCCGTACGCTCCAAGGTTTTAAGCACGCAGGAGCTAAGAGAGATGGGTCTATATGAATCACTTTCATTATGTGGTTTCTGTGGCTTTAAACAAGGGATTATGAGAAAATTGTTCCATTCTTCTGGGAAAGTCCCCCGAGACCAAATATGATTGTAAATGTCCAGAAGTAAAAGTTTGGACGAATGGGGCATGTTAGCCAGCGTGGGGTAGTGGATGTTATCCACTCCTGGAGCAGTGTTTTTATTTGTCTTTATCGCCCTATGCAACTCGCTCTGTGAGAATGGTTATTTGTAGTGAACTGTATTGATCTGGTAATGGTGGATCCTCTCTAGGAACATATGCGGGGGTTAGTTTGGCTAGAAACTCGCCAAGCCATTCTGTGTCAGCGACGGGGGGGGGGGGGTTGTTTGATACTTTTGTGGTTTTTATTGCCTTAATAGTCCTTCACATGCTTGCAACTCCTGTTTTGTGATCAATGTTTTCACAGAAATGCTGCCACGTTATGTTCTTGCTATTTCTGATTACCAGCTTTGCTTTAGCCGAGGCCTGTTTGAAATAAGTGAAATTGGTACTATTGGGTTCAGAGGAGTAGCGAGCCAAGGCTTCTTTCCTCTTCTCTATAGCCCTTGTGCACTCCTCGTTCCACCAAGGGTTGCGTACCCTTTGAGCTTTACTGAATTTATATTTGGGGATGGACATTACACGTGCTTTGTTCATATTGCATATGAACACTACTCGCTTTTATGTCCAAAACGGAGACAATTAAAACATTGATAAACCTGACATAGTGGATAGATATATAGTCTGGCAAAGATTGACCTCTGAAAGTAACTAATACAGTTTGGGTAGGGATACATATATTTTTTCCTTCTTCAACAACCTTTCGTGAAAAACGCTTGGCCCTAACCACGGCAACATTGTCGGATGCAAGGGTCTTGATATTTTGTGCTATTACTTCGTCCGACAAATCGTAAAGCCACCTCTCTAATAATGCCCTGCTTATGTAGCATAAAAGTCGGTGCGTACGCATTGACATTTTTCGCTTTTAGGACGTCCGAATTGATTAAAGCGTTTGCACTTTCACGAGATGATAATTCTATTTTCATGCGGTTTCTACCTATCTTCTTAATGTTTAAAATGCAATTTTTAATTTTACCGTGATTATCAAATATTAGTTTGCCCAAGGTCATAGGATGAAGCCGCCCTATGCCCTGTGCGTTGTCATCATTACTTTCAACAAAAACAATGAACGGACCTTTGTCAACAAATTCGTAGTACAGTTTGGGCCGGATTGATTGATTTTCCCCAGTTTTCATGGAGTTGGTGCCGTTATTTCGTTGAGATTGTCCTTCAACAGTATCCATTTTTTCACGTTAATGAATTCTGGATTTGCCTGAGTTTGAGGATAATTTGTCTCTTGATAAGAGGATGAAAATGATGAAATTATTGGTTTCTAAAATTTGGTCTATCATTCACTGTTCTCATAGAAACTGTATTTTGTCCGATGGGGGAAAATTTTTCTTTTTCTCGGGCGTTAGAAAAAAGTTCAATAGTTCGTTGGTTTTGTGTAAATTGACGATCGAAAAGATTGTCTTATTTTTGTTCTCGACGAGTCCAAATTTGATAATCTTGACTGACTGATGAAAGTGGGACAATCGGTCACTCTTCACTTCAAATTAGGTTTCCGAAAATGGTGAGACAAATGGTCGTACCTCATAAAACGCGAGAAAATTGGTGGGACAACTGGTCACACTCGTTAAAACACGTTTTTTTTCATTTTTTAGGAAAATGGTGGGATAAATGATCACGCCGTATCACTAATTTGCACTTAGTCAGTCCCTGTTCGGGCGCCAGTTAAATGCGACAAGTCGAGAATTAGGTTTTTTAAAAAAAAAACACTTTATTTTAATTTACACAAAAAACAACAACTTAACACGCCGCGCTTCCACAATCGACTACCTTTTAGAGTATATTTACAGGACAATTTATATTAATAGGAAGACGCCAACTAAGCGATTCCCAGCAATATCCTATTGCAAGAAAATAAGGGAAAATAGCCTTATAACTCGAGGATGCTTCCTTGCGCAACCCCTGCGCTCATTTGTTTTATTTCGGAAAGTGAGTTATGGCATTTGACAGAGAAGGTGCGACGGTGTAGATATGATTGAATCATACGATAAAGGGAGTCGGAGAAAGCAATTTCAATTTTGTCAATAACCCCTCGGTCGAGACGCGGTCAAATGCCTTCTCTGTATCAAGGAATATTCCATGATCAACTAATTTGTTTTCGAATGTTTCTTGAATTTTGTCGACTACTCGAAGGATCTGTTGAACGCAAGAGTGCGAATTTCGGAACCCAAATTGAGTTAAGTGGAATTATTCGTTTCACTGCGGTTAGCAGATGGGGAAGGAGAAGACGCTCGAATATCTGAGCAAGAAGGGGAAGAAGGCTAATAGGGCGATAGCTCTTGGGATCGTCTTTTGGTTTTCCTGGTTTTGGTATCATCGTGATTATAGAGTACTTCCATTTGGTGGGGAAGTAACCCAACCGTAACATTGCGTTGTAGATCTGCGTCAGTAAGACTACGGATTTTCTGCTCAATGCTTTAAAAAGTGGCTGAACGATCAAGTCGTGGAGATTTTTTCTTGGGTGAGCGAGAGATAACATTTCGAACTTGTCCTCGGTTGTAGGTGAATTTATTAACGGTGGATTTATTGCTGGCCGTGCTTGGGTTTGCAGATTAGGTGACGGACTTTTTGGAGCTTTCGTAGTGCAGGACAACGTTTGTATAGTTGACAGTGTACTGTCCCTTACAGTTAATACACGTTGCGGGATTACCAGAAGATTTTGAGCGGTTTTCAGTTTTATGTTATCCGTCACATTTTACACATCTGGCTTGTTTGTGGCAATAATTTTTCGCGTCCCCGAATTCTTGACAGTTAGTACACTGTATAATGGATTTCCTTGGTTTAGGAGGCTAAACTCCAAGATTAGCATATTTTTGGCAACCCCCCTCCCCAGCCGAGTCGAGTCTGGCGACGCCAAGGGCACCAATTGGGCCCCTATGTCATACTCAACGGGTCCCGGACTCGGAGGGGCTAGCACGGCTCCTCAAATCTCCTCACCCTTCCCAGAAAATCCAGTACTCGGACCCCTTGAGCCTAATTTTTTTTAAAAAAATTCTAGGTCGGTCAACCTGTCCCTCCCAAATACCGCCCCCCTGCCCCTTACAGTGCCCTGTAAATATTCCTACTATCTTTCTAGTTTGCTTTCGTCCTAACCCTACCAGCCATACTTTGTCGTGTTGGCATCATACCTTTTAATGCCCTCTTTCGCTTGTCTGCAGTACTCTTCTGCTTCCCATCGTGCCTGGGCTTCCGCTTTCGCCCAACCCCAAATTTCACTGAGTCCTACTTCCCTTGCTATCCCCACCACTGGTTCTGGGCCGAAATATTCTGTCATGGCCCCCCGTCTTAGCCAGCTCGTCTGCTCTCTCATTCCCCTGGACGCCAGCATGACCTGGTACCCACCCTAATGTAACCGTGTTACCCTCCGTCAGCAATGCCGATATACTGGCTCTACAACCCCCCACCGCCCACCCACCCCCCACAAGATTAGCCTAAACTGACGAAACAAGCGTGAAAACTTATAAACTGACGATTCACTCCTTGAAAGTGGCAAAACCGACCATTTTCAAAGCCTCTCCCTCACCCTTAGAGCTTATAAAGCCTCAACTTATTATTTATACTTCTTGCAAGCTGGCAACGAGCCGATTCAATCTTGCTGTTGTGCAGCATTTAAGCGAAGTCATCAACCTCACTATAAAGCTATTAGCCATGCAGGAAGGCAAAGGATGAAGAAAAGCCGGAAACATCGTTTGTTGTTTTTTTTTCTTATTTTTATCAAAGGCGATTGAGTTGAGTACCTCAACCCCTCTCCTCGAAAAACAATGCTTTACACACTCCGTCACTTCTCACTCACTCTCTCTCTCTCTCTCTCTTTTTTTTTTTTTTTTTTTTCATTTTCTTTGTGATATTAGTCTGGTAAGAAGGAAGCTTTCCGGTGTTTAAGAGGTAAAGGGGTGCATGAGTCGAGGGGGGGAAAAAAAAGTTATTAGACGAACCTCTCAAAGCTTGACTATCCCTTTCTAAAGGGATGGTAGTGGAAGGGTAAATTAAGTTCAAGGAACAGAGAAGATTGTTGCTGGTAGCATAAGGCGAGTCAGTGAAGAAACTGGGGCAAAATGACCAATCCCGTAGTGAAGGCGAGAGTGAGAGAGAGTCTAGAGGAGGATGTTTTGTTTTGGAAAGTTGCAAGTTTCCCGCGGTTCGTCCTTTTCCACTTTAAGACGCTTTAAAACCGGGTGTATAAACGCGAAATTCGAGTATAGAAAGAGGGGAAATTCCACCCTCTTCCTTTCATCATCCAGAGAATTGAAATCATTTTGCTGCGCGGTTCTCCTCCTTATAGTATAGGGTTCCTGTCAATCCTATCAAAGCTAAATTCTTGCAGTGTAAATTTGTCTATTCGGCAGGGGGGGGGGGGTCCTCGCGGTAAAGGATGAATGTCATTTGAGTCATGTGGAAAGGAAAGGAACGTTACGTTATTTTGTAGATGCACTAGGAAGTTCATAAATACTCGTATAAAAAAGGAAAATATAAGTATCCACCACTCTCTTCAGAGAAGAAAAAAAAAGAAAAGACCTCATGCATAAGAATGGGAGGCAGGTTTGCAAGTTATTTACTGTCCAAGTTTTGCTGGACCGTAAACGATGGAAAGGTGAGGGGTTAGGTGGTAGCTATCGCATTGTGAAGATGGGCGATGGTTGCAGTGGTGGGGGCGGGCGGAAGGGTTAGCGGAGAAGACACGGGTGAAAAATGAAGGGAGTCTGAAAAGATATTAAAGGGATTTGCTCCATTCGATCGATCACAACACACACACACACACACACACGCCCAAAAAAAGAAAAAGAAAGTGCCTGGGAGTGTAACAAAAGTAAATCAATCGATTATGCTTCTTGGGGATCGAGCGGATGATGAGGGTATCTTTGATTCAATATTACAAATCGTGGAATGATTGTGTGTGGGGGGGGGGGGCTACATGAATTTTTCGTAAATTTGGTGGAAAAGTTGGGAGGGGGGGGGCACTGCTTCTGTTTGAGCTATTACCAGCCGTCCAAACTACAAGGACACTGCAAATGAAGACGACATAATTGTCCACCTTTTAAAATCAGGAATCGAGCCCCAGAATCCTATACGCCGAAAGGCGCGATTCTACTAATTTCACGGTAGAATCAGACCCCGTTAAATCGGCATTTTCACACCACGCTAACCGTTTTTTCTTTGTTTTATGTGTTTCAGGTACGCATTCTTTGCTGGCAGTTTCAAAAAAGACGCATGCACCACAGGTAACGAGACAACAGAAGCGCCCTCGGCGAACTTACTGTAGCTGTGGGCTGTAGCACATGATCTGGCTGTCCTCTATTTGACTTAATCAACCGGAATAATTAAATATTTTGCGTTATATTCTGCTGTGGCTCAAGCCATTGCATGAAAAGCCCGATTTGCCACTGTCAGTATCAGGTTACGATTTTTTTTTTTTTTTTTTGGTACGCTCCCACAGCGCATTTTCTTGCCCGAGTCAACTTCAATTTCACCACTAATATACTCAGATATGAATTTCTGCAGTACAACACTGAGATAACGGCCTTGGGGTATGAAAAGAAGTTTTTCGGGGTTGTTTAGTGTCGGTTGATGGACAGGCGTGGTGGGGGGGGGGATGGTGGAGATGAATGGACCGATTTGTCTTCACCCTTGTGAGCCTTTTTTTCTCACTCTCTCTCCCACGCCTCTTTTTGATGAAGACAAATGGTTTTCAGTTGGCTTCGGCTTTTTCTCTTATTTTTCACTCCCCCCCCCCTCCAACCACATAAGGTATACACTGCATTATAGTGAACCCTAACAGGACAAAAGACACTATGGGGGAATGGGGGAGGGGGGTCTGGGAGTTCTATAACCTGATTTCGAAGAAAATACTGTACTGTCCGGTTATTTTCAACAAAAATTGTGTCTCTCTTCTTCTATCTCACTCTATTATCGTCCGCGGGCGCCCATCAGCTCGGAAAAATACAAGATAGAGCGCTTCGGTATCATCGGACAAAATCCCACTCACGCTTTTTAAAACTCGAGGTTTTAAGCTTGCAAGTCATTCATCAAGGCCTCTTATCTATCCTTTTACTAAGCTCCAGCGTGACTCCTACAGCCCTAAGGGTTATTTCCAGTTATTTACTCGCTAATTTGTTTGTTTTTTTTGTCGCATTTCTTGGTAAGTCAACGAACTCATGTTCCTCTCCACGTAGCCTTGCTTTGTGTCGTTGCCTGACCCATTTTCCTCGTAAACAAGTGATTTTATTACGAAAATACTGTGCCGATTATTCGATTGCGGAGGCTCGAAGCACCTAGTGACCTTCACTTGGCCTATACTTTCCATTTTAGCATGTTGTCCGAGTGACTTATAAGCGTTTCGACAAACAACGGACCTGGGTGGGGTTTGGGCTATGTTTATCCCTCTCTCTCTGCGTCGAGGTGATTCTTGAAACTTGAGGGCTGTTTGGAACGGCGCCAATTCTTGATTTTGCCGTTTGATTGGGGAGTGATATGCCGTAGTTTTTTAAAATAGCGTATTCCTAGGAGTTGGCCAAGTCGTTGAAATATATTTGAATCGAATTGTCGGCCTCAGTCGGTGACGATTCGATTAGGGTAGTCCGTATAGCGTGAGATCCACACTCTGAGAAAGGTGTTGGTGACAGTTTTTAGCCGTAATGTTTCGAATAGGGATTGCTTTGGGGGCACGAAGAGAAGCAATCAATCATTGTGAGAATGAAGCGCTTGTTTTCAGACTGGGGTAGAGAACCGAATCCCTGAAAACGGACATCGACCGAGGGAAACGTTCCGGGAGATCTATTTGCAAGCCGTCCAACTTTGGAGTTTTGGCACTGAAGGCAAGGTTTAGCCCACAATTTGGAATTGCGTTCACTAACTGGCCAGATGAAGCGTTCGCGAACGAGTAGCGGTTCGAAGGATGTGCTGCATTGTGAACGAGACGGGAAACTGTATGACGAAGGGGGGAAGGAATGAAAACACGATTTCTTTCATCGCAATAAGGTCGGACGTCCACACTGAAAGCGTTTTCGAGCGGCGCTACAACGAGCGCACATCCCAAAGCTTCAAATAGAATGTGACATCGTCCACTGCACGCTTGGCAGCAGTGAATTCAATTCAATGTCTTTTTGTATGTACGCTCGATGCCACTCGTTGTAGAGCCGCTCGAAAACACTTCCCAGTGGACGACCGGCCTAAAGGTATGTGGCGAGGCCTGGAATCGATTCTCGGTGGAGTTTCAGAGATTTTGCGGGGGATTTGAGGCAGTGGCGTGCCCAGGACTTTTTCTTGGGAGGGGTTTTCAAATTACAAAAGTGTATGCATAAATAGATAATTTTATAATACATAAGTACAATTCTATAATTTCAAAAAATGAATACCCATAAGGAGGGGAATTTTCTGTCAAGATACGCAATATTCAAGGAATTCATTTGGCTCAGGTAGGGACCCACGCAATTATCATTGGCGTACGCGTATACCGGCCCAGCCATGCCCGGGTGCTTCACTGGGTCCGCAAAAAATTCAACACATTCGGTCTCCATACCATAAAACTGCCTTGCCACGTGTCAAGCCACGTTAAAGAGCGAGCAGCATGGCACGATTTGTCATTCAAGCCGTCTAAAAAGGCACAAATGATCAGTTCGGGTGTATTTTAAAGGCACGAATTGCCCGAAGTTTCGCCGTTTTCAAGGTGCGGAGGATCAGTTTTTTGGGGTGCCGATAGCCACTTTGATGACTCGAATCATCTGTAGCCTCAGTATGGCACAAATTTTCGGACCGTGAATTTCTCGTACGACTATGCCATTATTAGGTCTGAAATATTCAGTTTTGCTATTTTTCGTCAGTTTAGACATTTTCATGGCACAGAAAGCTCAGTTCGGCCAATATTGACGTGTGATAATGGTCTATTTTGCCATTTTCAGGACACGAATCATCCGTTTAGGGCCTTTCAAAGCGCAAATTGTCAGTTCAACCATTAATGAACCGCTATATGTAAAGTTGGTTTTACTAATTTTAGGGCATGAATAGCCAGTTTGGCCATTTTGATGACGTAAACTGTTAGTATGGTCATTTCTAAGGCATCAATAGTCAGTGTGGTATTTTCCGCGCTCGAATCATCAGTTTTACCAGTCGAAATGATCAGTTTTGCTGTTTTTAGAGCGATAAATAAAGTCAGTTAAGCTATTTCTAGGGTGCATAGAGTCAGTTTTGCCAATTGCAATGCTTGGATTGCCAGTCAATTTTAGGGCGCTTGTCATGGGGTATGACATTTATAGGACGTCAAACCAAGGCGATAATGGTTAGTTAGGGCTTTTTTGGCGCGCGACTGGTAGATTGTTCCATTTTCAGGGCGTGATTCGTCAGGGTGCAATTAGTCCCTTCTAGTCAATTAGGCACGAATGGTTATTTTGACCATTGTTGGCGCGCAAATGGTCCCGTTGAGGCATTTCCAGACCGCCTAAGAGTCATTTTGGGCATTATAAGAGCGGGAATCGCCAGTTTGGCTATTTTTAGGGCGCGTGAAGTCATTTCGGCTATTTTATACAGCGTTTTTTTTTTTAGTGCTCAAATAGTCATTTTCAATGCACGAATAGTCAGTTGTGCCTTTTTGGGCGCGATTATAGTCAGTTTAGCTATTTTTAAGAAGTGAAATACTGTCATTCCATTTTTAGTCAATCGAGCGAAGCACGCAATCTCCCAAGCCCATCCATTGAGCAAATCCTGGATCCGCGTCTGAGTAACGAGTATGCCATTTTTAGGGTGTTTATAGCCAGTTTTTTATTTATTTATTTGTTTAGCGCACGAATTAGACATTTTTAAGACGTGAAGGCTCAGTTTGTCTACTTTTGACGCGTGAATATTCGTTTTTGCCATTCTCAGGGCAGGAATAATCTGTTCAGCGTTTTTCAAGGCGCGAATCGTCAGTTTTACTATTTTTAAATATACCACACACATATAAAGTCATTCTTGTCAATTTTAGGGCGTGAATAGCCAGTTAGGGAATATTTAAGGCGCAAATTGTCAGTTCGCCTTTTTAGGGCTTCAATGCCCAGTACGGCCATTTTTAGGGCACGTAGGGTCCGTATTGCCATTTACAGAGCGTGAATAGTACGTAAAGGCGCGAGAAACGTCAGTTTGGCCAATTTTGGCGCGAGTGTGGTTCATTTTGCCATTTTTCGAGGAGGAATCATTTATTAAGGTATTTTCAGTGGGCAAATTGTTATTTTGATCAATTTTTAGAACTCTTGAAGTCAGCTTGGACATTTTCAGAGCGAGAATCGCCAATTTCGCTATTTTTAGCGCACAAATAATCAGTTGAGCTATTTTCATGACGGAATTTGTCAGTGTTGCCATTTTTAAGGCGCGAATGGTCGATTTTGCTATTCATGCAGCAGGCGTATGCCGTGAAAAATAGCGTACCGAGGTAATGACGAGCTGGAGGAAGGGGGAGCGGACCGCCCAGGGCCACCTATCAGAGACAGAGAGGGCCACCGAAAAGCTTCAATGTGGAAAAATGATGATTTTTCGATACGACACAGTGACTTGGCTCCTTTCGACGATTTTCCTCCCATCCGACTTGGCGAATAGAACGTTATTACTGATGGTGATCATCAAGCAGTGTGGCTAAATATTCGATCGAGCCCACGAAAGCGCAATTCTGACGGCTAACATTGAGAAAATGTGTGCCTTCTGGAAGAATTCGCTGCTAAAATCGAGAAAATACGCCGATTCCCAAGTTTCTTTAGGTCCTTAAGCAGATAAAATTGAGAAGGCGCGCTCTAATGTGCCGATGTTGGAGCGAGTAGGCGGCAAAAAAATTGGAAAGAGTGCTAATATTTGTGGCTAAAGCTGCAAAAAAGGGGCTCATTCCTGATTTCTCGATGAAACTTTCAGACCAGAATTTAGAAAAAATTGCTGATTCTCGGTGTATAGAGGCAATTTTACGGCTAAAATGTAGCAAAACCCCGCTAATGCGCTGTTTTTGGGCCAAGCCCCCGACTAAAATTGAAAAAAATCGCCCAATTCCGGTGGAATTGAGTAGAAGCGCTAATTCGCGAATAATCTGTAGGAAAAATGTTAAATTTCGAATAAAAATGAAAAAATCACTTATTCGCGTCTAAAATTGAGAAAACGCCAATCAGTATCTTCTTGGATAATTATTTCTATGCTACAACTAAGAAAAAGTGCTAATCCATAACTAAATTGAAATGAAATGGCCAATGTGGGACTAAAACGTAAAACAAACGCCATACTCACGGCTAAAATTAAGGAAAACTCTAAATTTCAGCTCAAATTGAGAAAAAGGGCTAAATCGCGGCTAAAAATTGAGCAAAACGCCAATTTGTAGCAAAAATTTATAAAAATCGCTAATTCATGGAATAATCGTTGATTAAATACCTGACTACAACCTTCATCTTTTTCATGTTCAATATTTCGTCATGGTTCGCAGAATGATTTGTCTAAATCAGTTCTTTAAATGTCTTAATCGACAATTGATAAAGCGGGCCTAAAAATGATAATTTTACGTTCATATTCAGAAAATTGCTAATTACCTGCTGAAAATTGGATAAAAGCGCTAATTCGCGGATAAAACGGACAAAAATCCCAATAAATGTTCAAAATTGAAAATAACGCAGATTCTCGGCTTCTGAATGCTACTTGTTTCTGGCTAAAAGTGAGAAAAAAGCACTAATACAAAGCCGGAGTGATCCGCCCCGGACCCCGACAGGTGTAGGTCCTCCAGTGGATCTGTGAAATGTACTTTCCCCTCTGAGCCAAAATGCCCATTGAGCACATTAAAATATAATTTTCTAGGGGGTTAGCCACTCAAGGCCAAATTTCGGGGATTCGGTTCCCAAAGAACCAAATTTCTCGGGTTTTAATCACCAAAAAGACCAATCATGAGGACGAAATAGTTGATTCCAGAGCCACATTCCTCTTTTTAATGGTCTTGACAGGAATTTGGTTAGAATCGGCATTTTTCACCCCTTTAAACCCAAATTTCAAAGATTTGGCCCTTTGAAAAATAAATTTTGAATGATTGATTCCCTCAAAATCCAAATTTGCGGGGTTCACTAATTGAAAAGTCATATTACACGGGGTTCAAGGTAGCAATGTCACTCGTTTGTGGCCTTCATAGAAGCAATTTAGCCGCGAATAAGCGATTTATCTCCATTTCAGCGATTTTCCTTGCAAAGAATTTGTGTTTTTTCCTGATTTGAGCCGCTGATGAGCCATGTGATTATTACCCGTGAATTAGCGCTAAATTTTCTAATTTTAGCCACGAAGTTGTCTCAAGAAACCGCTACTTGCCATTTGCTCTATTCAATCCGGGGAATATAGCAAATGTTTTCAATTTAACGCATCCATTTTACAACACGTCCATTTTTTCCTGACTTCAGCCGCAAATTAGCGTTTTTCATCAGTCCATCAGCTAATTAGGGATTTTTCTACGTTTCATCAACGAATTAAAAGTTCCCCCAATTTTCCCCGCGAACTACCCCCAACGCTTTTTCTGAAATTTGGCCGCGGATTAGCGATTTTTTTTCACTTTCTGGCACGAAGTTACGATCAGAAGCCGCGAATTGACGAAAACATCTCCTTTTAAATCATGCCAGTTGACCGTTCCCCAGGCAACTACTGGCGTGATTTAAAATGGATGTTTTCTAACGTAATATTACGGCACCGCTTTCCTATAGGAAACCCAAGCTTTAATCCACGAATTAGTAAATTTTATTGATAAATTAGCAAGTTTTCTCCATTTTAGCCGCTAATTAGCAATTTTGGTCATTTCTGCAAGTTTTCACCCTTAATAGCCGTGAGTTATAGCAATTTATCTGAATTTTGCAGTGAGTTCGTATTTTTCTTTATTTCAGCCGCTAATTAGCGATTTTTCTCAATTGCATCCATGAATTAGCAACTTTTCTTAATTTCAGCTCCGACTTATAGCGATTTGCTTCGCTTGCTTTTAGCTATGAATTAGCGTTTATTCGCAGTTTGAGCCACGAACTTGCCTTCAGAAGCTCAAAATTTTCGTTTCCTTACATTTAGCATCTGGGCCCTTTTATTTATTGATTCGTCACGTTAGCCGTGAATACGTGATTTTGACTGCTAAAGAGCGATTTCCCACAATTGTATCCGTGAACTATAGTCCAGTAAAATTATGAAAAATAGGGGAAAGTTTTGGAGTAGTTTTGAAATTTGGTACTATTAGGTATTTTAGGGTGCTGAATACGAATATGAAGTTTGGTAACAAAATTTTTTAACGGAAATATGTCCCCCCCCCCCAAAACTACAAAATTTCGGGTTTTGCCCTGTCGTTTTGAAAATAACTCCTAAGCTATGCAGTTTGGCTAGAAAACTCCTAATGTTTAATGAAAGAGCATTAAATTTCCTACATTTCACGTCTTTGAAATTTTTTCGTGCGATCAATTGTTTAGCCGTCACGCTTGATTATCGTCCGACGAAATAAAAACAGGAATCACTTCTTTTTTTTTATACTCAAGGAATCAATCTCTCCTTTTACTAAAATGAACTCAATGAGACGTTTTTGTTGGTCAATGTCAGTGTTGGTCTATGGTCTAAATTTAGAATTTACTAGCTAGTAATATTTATGGGATGAAGATAGTTGTTGGTGGGGGGGGGGGGGTACACTGAAGGTGCGAGTAGACTACAGATGGATTTGTGAGGTTCGTCTCGTGGCCTGGAGATGGATGACGTTGCAAACCCATGGGGGCCCTAGTGATGAGTGATGAACTGATGACCATGCAGTAAAGATGGCCTTGGGCAGGAGTGGAGGAGAAGCGGGGCGCTCTCCGGTGGGGTACCTCACTCCGAGTCCTGTCCTCTAGTCAAAGCATCGAAATCGCTGAATGGTTTGTCCATCGTTTAGTTATAACGCGTCTCGTTTTCAGTGTTTGTAAAGTGAATGATTTTACAAGTTTTTTTTTTTCGCACTATGGCACTGTGTTTCATATGTGACTCGTCTTTAGAAGGTGGAACGCATGTGACTACTGTGAAAAGTCGAGGTATTAAATCGCTTATAGCGTCAAGCATGAAAAGAAAAGACGGAAAGCATGTATTTCTTGGGGGGAAAACAAACATTGATGTGCATGAAAAATGTCGAACAGCATACAACAATGAACGGATGATCCTAGCATTTGCCAAAAGGGCTCAGGAACAAGGTGCTTCCACATCTCAAACAGTTTTAAGGTCTTCGGTGTCCCAGTTCACTTTTTAAAATCATTGTTTTCTATGCGGAGAACGAATTTCGAGAGAGTTTCTTGCCGCTGAAGCTAAACGGCCTGTTCACTTACGCAATACTGTTTATGTTGTCCGACATCTTGGCTTAAGAGCGACAGTGCTGGAGGCAGCGCGAGCTCGTGATGACGGCTATGGACGGGCTATTGTTCAACGAATAGAGACAGAAAATAATTTGGTTGCTGCTGACATTCAATACCACATCAAGTGCCATAAAAAGCTCTATCAAAGATCAAAATCCCAGGTACAGAAGAAACGTGGCCCTTTTGCTGAAGAAGTGGACAATGCCATGCAGTCTGTATATGAAGACCTGGAGAACCAAGCTGAAGAGTGCCAGTTCTCATTGGAAGAGTTGATCGCTCAGATTAATGGACCTTTCCAACCTGATCTGAAAACTGTCAAGGCACGGTTGAAAGAGAAGTACGGGGACGACATACTCTTCGCGAGCAACAAGAAGCACAAAACCATTTTATGCTTCAGGAACATTGGAGAAAAAATATTGAATGAAGCTTGGTACCAGCAGACATGCGAATCACCGCAAGATGAGAGACTTCGAGTTGTTCAAGCTGCAGCAAAAATTATTTGCGAAGACATTCGGTAAAAGTATATGAATACCAACGAGTACCCTTCCCCAGATCGTTTCATGGAAGAAAGTGAAAATGCCATTCCTGCGACGCTCAACTGTTTTCTGGAAACTGCAATTACTTACCGTAGAAAAGAGGAAACTTCTGATAAAATGAAAAAAAATGCACTGCTATTGCCCACACTATAATTACCGCTGCAAGGCCCAGGTCATTTGTGTCAAATATATTAGTCGGACTGAGCGCGTTTATCTACAGGAAGAGTGGATCCCGAAAGTTGGTTGATGTTCTGAGTGCCATGGGATTTTGCAGTTCGTACAGTGAAACAACACGTTTTGAGATCTCTGCAGCCACTCAGCTTCCAAAGAAAGTCAATCCAGAAGGATTTGTCTAATTCATTAATGACAATGCTGATTTCAACACACAAACAATTGACGGATACAATACATTCCATGTGATGGGTGGGATCTGTGCTGTGAGCCCAGCTTCTGCTGTTCCCTCAGTTGACCTATACCAAGAATGAAAGCCACTCCACATTCAGCAGTGGTTGGACGTTTTGGGGCAGTTCCTGTAAAACACTTTGAGTTTTCAGAGGGTGGTCGTGGACTCAAGGGTATTACTATTCGAAACCTATCTGATGAATTCGCATGCTCCGAGAACGTTCCCCTCAGCACACCTGAAATTGTTTGGTTGTACAGCAAACAAAAAAATTTTACTAGTGTTCCAGGGTGGAATATGTTTATGGAACAACTGACAGCGGACTTAACTTACCAGAGCACATTCACTGCGTATTTGCCATTCGTACTAGCCCTTCCATCTGACTACGACACCATATACACTGCATTGCTGATGGCTGCAGAGAAGTATAAAGAAAGTGGCCAAAATACGTGCATGGTGACCTTCGATCAGCCCCTATACTTAAAAGCCCGACGGATTATAGCTCATTCCACTGACCCGAGGCTGGAACATGTCGTCCGGCACCCCCAGCGTTGCTCAAGTTGGTCTCGTGCAGATGTACAAAGACCTGCCATCGCAACTGTGGCTGCAAGAAGGCAGGGCTGCCTTGCTCGGCTCTGTGTATTAACTGCGAAGGAACCTGCAGTAATGCTCCGGTGGACGATGAGGACCGCGAGGACGAGGAAGGTCTTCAGGAGGAGGCTTTTTTCCCCTAAGAGCAACAACAGGAGTCTGCACAAGCTTCGGAAGAAGAGAGCGAACTATCTGAATGTACGTAATAATCATATTCATAATCTATATAATAGTGTTTTAATAGGAAACATCACTCTAATTGTATGCATCTATGTTCTGATTTCCAAATGAATGAGGGTGGAATTACTCAAGGACCAACAATTACCGTCGCCTCTCGAATTTGTACTCTTTTTTAATTTCTACTACTCTGCCCTAATTTTTGAGAATAAACTCTGTAAATAGCTCATTGATATGTTTCCAAAAAGTCCATTATACCATTGAAACATCATATTGAGTCAGTTATTATAGTGCAAGAATGCCCCCCCTCCACATCCACATTACTTCAACCCATGGTACTAACTCGTGAATTCCAGATGTATACCAAATACCAATATGCAATGTAAAACACAATATTGAGTCACCTTTAGCGAAAGAAGGTTGAATGCAGCGTAAAAAGATGAAAAAATGAATTTTTATTTTTAGTTTGTCGGACGAGAATCAAGCGTGACGGCTAAACGGTTGATCGTACTAAAAAACTTGAAAGGCATAAAATGTAGGAAATTCAATGCTCTTTTATTAAATATAAGGAGTTTTTCTACCCAAAATGCAAAGGTTAGGAGTTTTTCTCAAAATAACAGGACAACTCCCGAAATTTCGTTGTTTTTTGGTGAAAAAACATATTTCCGTTGCAAATTTTTGTTACCAAACCTCAGATTCGTGTTCAGCACCCCAAAATACGTAATAGTACCAAATTTCAAAACTACTCCAAAACTTTCCGCTATTTCCCTTTAATCCGTCTAATTTTACTGGACTACTAGCACTTTTCTTAATTTTCCTCACGAATTAGCTTTTTTTTTTTCACTTTTAGCAATGAATTAGCGTATTTTTCACGTTTATTTTCAGCTCCTTCCATAAGCACATGTTAGTTGAATTCAGAAGGAAAATTCAATCTCAAGCCAAGAATTTCCAAGTCAGCGTATTACCACCCCCGCAGTCCGAAACACAGGCAACCACGTTGTATTCTATGTCACTGAGCTTTTGAATTATTTCCCCAGGGATCTGTATTGAGTTCTACGCTATTCCTGATTTGTATCAACGGTTTGACAGCTAGTCTACCCACCTAATTACACCGTTCTTTGTATGCTGATGATCTTACAATCTTTCTGGATCATCCCAAAGATTGTCTTACGACACGTAATCTTCTTCAAGGAAGTATCAATAATCTAAAAATGGGAGCAGCTCAGAGAGGTCAGTCCTTCTCAAGCGACAAATCAAGAATTGTACATTTTTGTAGGTTGAGGACACTTGATGACCCTCCTCGACTTTTGTTAGGACACTCCGATATCCCTATTGAGCCAAAACATAAATTTCTCAGCGTGCCTTAACGTGGAAGGAACACATCTATGACTTTGCTGGACGATGCCAAAAGGATTTGAATGTGCTTCACCTAATTTCTGGCCAAACCTGGTGGAGGAGACACGAAGATCTTACTCGAGTATTCGATTCTCTCGTTGTTTCCAAGATCGATTTCAGTCACTAATCAGCGCTTTTTCTCATGTTAACCGAGAATCAGGGTTTATCTCTATCTAGGCTGCTAATTAGCTACCCCCAACCCCTCCATACAACTTATTACTTTGAAGCCTCTCTCGACCCTTCGTCACTGCGCTACGCCCAGGCCCGTCGGGCCCCCGCCTAAAGTCGGCACTGCTTAGTGACGCCATTTAACCGCCGGAAGTCACCGGCATGGACGCAAGCTTCCATCTTTTTGGCATGCCAGGTGAAATGGAGTGGATCAGCTTGATTTTGAGGGTCGACAAAATCTCAAGATCGAGCATCATCTGGAACTTTTTTCTGGCAGCTTGGAATTTCTTTGGCGGAAGACGTCGAAAACGAGAGCGAATGGGAAGGCCCCGTTTGTTTCAATAACGTGTTGGGGTCTTCTAGTGTGGATTTCGGAGAAGTGATGAAAGAGTTTTGCAAAGGAATTCGAGGTGTTGTCGACCGTGAGGAAAGATCGATCCTCGCGACCCGGGCCACTCATCTGAAGAAGCCCATTCCAAGCTTATAATATTTTTATTTATTCTTTGGAGGCACTTCCGGCGCAAGAGCTATAATTATATTCGTCTAGTGTGAGTGCGGTAGTATGTGGAAAGAGGGGGGGGGGGCTCATCCCGTTAAATGTATGTCTCCCCCCCCCCTCAACTCATCCTTCCATTGAGAAATTGAGAGATTAGAGAAATGCAACGTGACGGAGACCGCTGATGGTGTATATGGGAGTGACGTGACTTTGACTTCCCCTCCCCTCACCCTAACATTCACCAAGCAGTTGCGGAGCAAACAGTTTTAAAGGATTTACGGCGCATAACTAAGACTCAAATTGCTGGATTACCAACACTGGGAGCCCGTATATTAGTAAACCCCTTCCACTTCGTCGGTCGAAAGGGAACTATATTTCATTGTTTTTTCACGTCGCGTTCATCGCATTAGCGAGATGCTGACGGGGGTCTACACTGGAGGAATTCGTGCCTTTTCCTACCCCTACCCCTCTCGCTCACTACAAGAATCTGATTAGACGAAAAGCTAACATTACAGAAACCAGTTTTCACTAAAGGGTCAACACGAGAAACAGTTTCGAAGATACAAGATTATGTATAGGTATGAAATTGGTTCCATGCAGGGCTACTTAACCTCAAAAATTGCAAGCAAGTGCCAAGAGTCAAAATTCGTTGGGTAAACAGCCACGAAATTGCAATTTTTAAGGTTGAATATCTTCAAAATTCAAGTTTCGAGCTAAATATAGTTGCGAAGTAAAAATAACCGAAAAATGACTATTTTAAGGGTAAAAACAATGTCAAAACGGTCCAGTCGACCAATAAACAGCAAAATTGCAACAATTATTGAGCCACCTGCTCGAAATTGAAAGTTTTGTGCCTGAAATTGTCATAGTATTGCAAGTTTTGCGTTTTCATTTCAGTGGCATTGCAACTTTAGGGTCTTTATTATTTACAAAATGTCAGTTTCGGATTCTTTTTTTGTTTTTAGCGGCTGGACCCCTTGACAGCCAGCCCGAACAGCACCCAAAAACGCCAAGAAAGTTTCTTGGCTGATTGTAGGTCTTTCAAAAATGTGAACATCAGGTATTAATTCTTAAAATTGCGTGATACGAGTCTTATATTGTTTAAATAATCCAAACAATAGATTATTTTGTGGTTTGACTTAGTAATAAACTGCGAATTACAGCGAAATTTGGCGTTCCAGGTCCTTCATCATTTCGGGGCGTAGCCCAGCGCCGACTGTGCCCAACCCCTGATAAATAGCCGTGTTTATATAATTGCTAAATACGTTTGATAGTTTGCAATGTCGGGTCCTAATTTTTGGGAGAACTACAAGTTTCCTGGCTGAATAACTGTGAAATTTCCTTGTACTTGAAATTTAAGCTAAATTTGCAAGTTTTAGAGCCATTATTGTTGTTGTTGCGACAGAACCAGTCCAAAAGGCACCAGCAGACGTTTTGAGTCGTTAGGTTCGTTCGTTCGTCGTCCGGAGCTGCACTAAACAGCACTGTCAGTACTAACCTTTTATCATATTTCCCCTGTTATTCCACATGATAACCCGCGAGGTTACAAAATCTCGTGCTGCTCGGAGTAGTCCGGGACTGACAAACGAACGAAGCTTTTATTTCAATGTTAAACACAGCATCGTGGCATTTAAAATTCTTGGCTGAAATTAGGAAAAAGCTAATTCACGGATAAAACTAAAGAAAAATCGTTAGATCGCGGCTAAAACGGAGAAAAATCGATTATTCACGGTCATAATGGAGAAAAATCGCTAATTTTGTGGCTAAAATGGAGGTAGAAGCGGTCACGGAAAAGGGGAAAATCGCTCATCAGCGACAAAAGTCGCTCATAGCGACTTTTGGCTGTTCACAGCCAAAACGGAGGAAAATCGGTAATTAACGGGCAAAATGAAGACTAATGGCTAGATCGCTGCTAAAACGGAGACAAATCGCTAATTTAAGGCTAAAATGTGAGATTTACGCTTATTCGTGGCCGTAAAAGAACTAATTTCTATTCTTCGGCTAAATGAAGAAAAATCGGTAATTAGCGGATGAAATTTGCGGCTAAAATGGGGGGAAATTGTTAATTCGCGGTTACAATGGAGGAAAATCGTCATAGTTCACAAAGATGAAATTGAGAAGAAGCGCTGAAGTGTAAAAAAAAAAACTCCAATTTGTGACTATAAAACAATAAACATCGAATCAAAGGATTCTAAAAGAAAACTTTGTGGCTGAAAGTGATCAAAATCACTGATCGGGTGGCAAAATAAGGGAAAAGTGTCAATTCGCGGATGAAATTCAGATAAAGCGTTAATTTCAGTGCTAAAATTGTGGATAACACCACTTCTTGGCTGGAATTCAATTAAAATGGCTGTAATGAGAACAAAATGTTCGGTAATCCACAGAAAACTGCAAGTCTAGAGATATCTATAGACAACTACGAGTGCTAATTCATGGCTAAAAGTGAAAAGAATCACTAGAGATTCGCCCGGCGGTGCGAAATCGATGACTTCTCTTGACCTAACCCTAAAATTGGCCTTATTCATCGATTTCAGCCTGGAACATACTCACGAATTACCGATTTTTCTCATTTTTAACATTGAATTAGCAGTTTTTTTCAAACTTTTAGCCGTGGAATCGCTCTCATAACGGCAGATTTGCGCGATTTCTCACTTTTAGCCTTGCGAAGTTGCCTTCACGCCTTCAGCTAGGTATACCACAAACTAGCGTTATTTTCTCAATCACAGAAGCCAATTAGAAGAAGAACTAAATTTATTAGATTCGTGGGTGATTGAAATAGCAATTTGAAGGGTCTGGCTTATTCAATAAACGAATTCCGTGGGTTATTTGGCTCTTTCAAAGGACAGTGTCGAGAGTTTGACTCACAACGAGTGGGCTTTATTGATTTGGCTCCTTCAAAACCCAATTTCGTGTTTTCAAGGAGTCAAAAGCCAATTTCTCCGTCCTGTTATCACTCCGTAAGAAGCTAATTTCGTGTTTCGATTCTCGGAAAAACCAATTTCGTATTTCTTCTCCTTCAACAGTCAATTCCGTGTATTGGCTCATTCAAAAGTCGATTTCGACGGTGACTGCTTGTGGATGGGTGGCTGTCCCACCAAGTCTATACGCTTTCCAGTTCATTGGGAGCGCAACTACCAACCTCTGACTACGCCCATGGTCAACTAATTATGGTGGTTTTGAACATGACCAAAAAAGAGCAAAATAACAGCTCAAAGTATCTTTGAAGTGTTAGCGTTACGTTCAGCTTTGAAACTTAGCGACTGCAAGAACTGGGTTGGTGGCAGCAAAAGGTATATAATTGCTTTGGCTCCAACATTGCCTTTTCACCCCACCCCTATTCACCATAACAACTCTGTGCGCTAGAAATAATATGAAGGGACTCACCCCCACCACCAACCCCCCGAATGAACGCGGTACGCGTTGTGTGGTGAACGGTGTAGTAAGAGGTGGGGTGGGGGGGGGCTGGCTGGTGACAGCTTGTTCGGTTGAATTAGCCGTAGCTCTCGATAATTAAGTTCTCTCAACCCATCGCCCCTCACCCACCACCACCACCACCACCATCATACATCCCGTGCGCCATCTCAACAGTCCTGAAGCTGTAAAACCACACTTACTGCACACACTGGTTGAGGGGGGGGGGGGTTGTGTGCGTGAAAGACAAGTTGAACGAGAGTATTGTCACCTCAGTCAGTGTGCCTGCCAATTGGTTTAAAACACGTGACTTTAACACTAAAACCTGCTCTTCATATTAATTAATTTAGAGTTTCAATTAAGTGGGGGAGGCGTTGTCGTTTCAGGGCGAATTGCGCTTAATTTATTAAAGGCGATAATTTTCAAGTTGTCAAACACAAATTTGAACGCTCGAGTTGTTCCTTCTTTTATCACCCCGTTTTCAAAGAGCGATAAAACTGTATTGAAGAGGACGCGAAATAACTGAATTTTGTTAAGATTTAATTGTATAAGGGCTAATAAATCTTCAAAAGGGAGGAAAGGATTAACAAAATAGTCCCGAACAAATCGCCCCTCCGCCACCATGCCCCCCCCCCCCTAGCTTCCGCAGACCTTGAATTTGCTTCGCCGACAAGACATAAGAAGCACATCCTCTCATTTCCTCCCGTTCGTGTTTTCCAAGGGTACTGAAGGGGCTAAGAACAGCCCCCTAATTGCTTCTTGAAAGGTAGCCCTCTCTTGCCTCTTTTGAATACTGTACCACCCCAAACCCCCTATCCACCCCTATAACAACACCATACCAACGAGGAAGATTTATTCGGATTTTAATTAGATCACCTACACCTCCTTTCGTCCTTCATCGTTCTCTTTTCGAATGGTGTAGCACTCGCGCGACTCCCAACCCCTTAATTCCTGAAAATTACGGGGGTGTGAGACTTTGGATGATAAGGTGGGTGGGTGGGGGGGTTATAATTAAACCCGAAAAGGAGAAATGTGGGTGAAAGGGTAAAGGAGGCATCAGGGAGCTCTTAACCCTTTCAACAAGGAAGCGAAAAGGCCGCCGGGCATGCACCTTCCCCTCGTCCATCAAGCTTCACAAACTATTCGGTCTATATTGTGAATTTATCGGCGATTATGGAAGCTAGTGAAAATTTGCGAGGGAGCAAATTCTGAATAATTTAGACTTTCAGCGCACAAATAGCTAGAATGGGTGCAATCGGTATAAAAGAGGATCTTTCCAGCTCATTCCTTCAGATGTAATTACGTCTGACAAATCCTTGTAGAAGGGTAAATATCTCGTTTTTCGTCCCTAAAAAAGTACAAATAGTCTGTCGAAAATCAAAGTTTCTCGGGAACAACGATCGATTCACACTGCAGTAAAACAAAATACGTGGTTTCGAGGAACAAAATTGGACTTAAAAGCTCAAGATTCGGTGAAAAAGCTGTAAAAACCTCTATGAGTCAGTATCAGTGAGTTTTTTTGAATAAATCTAGACCAATTTGATGACTTTTTAGAGCCACCAATTCGAACAGTACAGTGAATAATTGAATATTGGCCGAAACAGAATGTTTCACTATAAAAAAAGGCAACGGTATGCGATCCCAGAATTTAATAATTTTAACGTACACCCAGCTTTTTCTCATATTGTCCCACGGTCTGATCTCGCATGCTCAATTCCTGATGCTCAGTGCTAGACAATCTCAGATGTTCACGCTCCAAGGCTCCGACGCTATTTTCCATAACTTTGAAACAACGCGGAGTCCGAAAAGGACTAAAAAAAAAAAAAAAAAGGGACGAGAGAGAAGTGACGATGGTGGGCGGTGAAGGGAGAGGGGTGACTTGAGAATCTTTTAAACACGATCTAGAGAATCTTATTTTCTATTGGAATTCCAATTCATCCCTTCCTCACCCTCAAATGTTTCACACCCTTTTATTTTGCAATATGAAGAAACCGAGTGGATGAGAGAGAGAGAGTGAAAGAGAGTGAGTGAGATGGTCTCAAGTGCCCCCAACTCGACACTTCAAAATTGTCGTCTAAATCCCCCCCTCCCTATCGCCCACCCCACCAACACCAACCCGGTTCACGGGCTGTCCCAAGCATGATCTTAAAAAGGATGGCGATACTTGAAGCATGACGAGGGAGCGAGAGGAAAAACGTCAACTTGAGCGACTTGTGACGGATTCCAATAAAAAGAAGAATGAGACGGAACTTGGAAGAAATGGGCTGAGAGTGGATTATTAAAAATATCAAGGCATTGAGAGCCAAGATCAAACAGAAGAATTTTAAGAAGAGAAGCTGATTTCCTTCTCTTTTCAAGAATTCCTTCCAAGTGAAGCGTACATTTTATAAATATAATGAAATAGTATGAAGAGGGGGCGAGTAGGGTGGATTGCCGCCAATAAAATGGCATAGGCGTGCTTTTTTGAAAATACAAGATCATTTCCACTTCGAAGAGTGGTAACTGGGCCTCCAAAACTGACTATTTGTCCGTTTTGGGACATGAAAAAACTCAATTTCTCAAATAAACTGAAAGAGAGATCGCTTATTCAGTCCTTGAATGAAATCAGTTAACGTCACCAGCAGACCTGTACAGCCCAGTGTACTGGGTCTGGGGACAAGCCAAATGCCCTCTCCAACTTACCACTAACCACCTTCAACTGCGGTCCAGCACCCCGATTCTTATTTATTACCACATGAAGGTACCAGCCCTGCCCGAGCCCCGCCAAGCGCACTCCCTGTTAGGCCACAACCAGCCACCCCTCTCTCCACGGCTTTTCCCACAAAAAGACTATAATTTGGTATTTCGCACGGCCAGAGCCAGATGCGCTTTCCACACGTCCACTACCGCGCCAGGAGCCTCACGATCTCCACGAGCTCCACGAAGGAGCGCCCTGCGACCACCACCAGGTCGTCGACGTGCGCCACCCCCTCGAAACCCTCCTCAAGGCAAGGCCCACATGACCCTTCTGCAAAGAGGAGGTTCCAGAGTACCGCCGAGAGCCCCGACCCTTGCGGACAGCTCCCGAACAGCTCGGCTTCAACCTCACAATTCCCATACTTGAGACATTTCACGTTTTTCCCTCCGACTCGCGGTCGTAGCCACTTGACAGCCACATGGTAGGAGAGTGGCAAGAGTGGGCAGCTGCCTATTCATCTTCTTTGCTAAAATTGACAAAATTGCTTATTCGCGGCTTAAATTGAGAAAAAGCGATTTTACTTTTTAAGGCTAAAAGTAAAAAGTCGTCAAATTTGCATCTAAAATTGTGATAATCGCTCTGTATTAGTGGATTAGATGTAGAGAAAAAACACCAATTAACAGCTAAAATTCGGGAAAACCGCTTATTCGCAGCTAAAATCGAGAGAAATAATCGCAAATTACACCATTAGGAGATAAACATCAGTGAAATTGTAAGGCCTGAGCCCAGGGACTCGCGTCAAAAAGGTCCTCGGATTCTTCAGATTCTTTTTTATTCTAATGTAGGAAGAAAGATACTCATCATCCATCAATAGGCGACCCTAGCCATTAGCGCAAATTATGAAGGGGTGAGGGCGTTTAAAGTGGCCCACCCACGCACAATAAATTGAGAGGAAGCGCAGGTTAGGAACTAAAATTGAGCAATATAACGCAGATATAATTGAGAAAACCCCTAATTTGTTCATAAAATTAAGGAATAGCGCACAATCTTAGTTGAAATTGAAAAATCGGAAATTCACTGTTCCCGAGGGAAACTTTACGGACGGTTAAAAACAAGACAAAGTGCTGATTCACGGCTAAAACGAAGAAAAAGCGCTCATATTCTGCAAAAATTGAGAACATTTACAGTTTCTGACGGCCGCTTTAATAAATAATAAAGTGCTACTTCATGTTCAACGTAAAAGAAATTGCTAATTCGTGGCTACTAATCGAGAAAAACTCATTTGGCGACTAGAACGAATGAATAGCGCTAAATGAGAAAAAAACGCTCATTCACAGCTAAAATTAAGAAAACGCCAATTCGCTAATTGAATTGAGCAAGCCACTTAATTCGCGAATAAATAGCAAATTCGTGACCTGAATATTATCGGCGAATGCGCGCTCGTGCCTTTATAGAAGTCACGAATGAGCGTTTTCTCCATTTTAAAAGCGATTTAGCGTTTTTTCCACACTTTCTTCATTTCATCGGTGAATTAGCGTTTTTCGTCATTTTAGCCACGAATTTGCGACTTCTATAAATTTTTGCCGCGTGATCGTGTTTTTCCTGACTTTAGCCGCTATTGTATTCTCAAAATTTTATCTGCGAATTATTGCATTTTCTTTATTTTAGCCGTGGATTACTGATTTTTCTCACTTTTAGCCATGAATTAACGTTTTTTTATCTTTTTTTTTTTTTTTTTTTCAATTGAGCTCACGAATAAGTGAATTATGGTGTTTTCGTATGTTTGGCGGTAAATTGACGTCTCCGTAATTCTAGGCGCGAATGGTTGCTTTTCCTCAATTTTAGCCGCGAAGTTATCGTTTTCACTTGTCACGTGAATTAGGCATTATTTGTCTAAATTTTAGCCCCGAATCAGCGCTATTTCGATTCTGGAAATTTCATCTACAAACCTCAAATAAGCACTTTTTCACAATTTCGGCCTCGGATATTAGCACTTTCCAACATTTTAGCCACGCACTTGTCCCAAGAACAGCAAATTCGATCAGCGCATTTTATCCATATCTTAGCTGCAAAATTGCTTTCAGAAGGCGCCCAGACAATGCCAATTAGTGATGCACGAGACCGAGACTTACGCATCTCGGTCTCGGTCTCGGTCATTAGGAAAATGATCTCGTCTCGGTCTCGTCTCGAAAGTCTCGGTCTCGTCTCGAAAGTCTCGGTGCTAGCTGGTCGAGGAGGGGGAGGGTAATCGAAACTCTTCTTCCTCCTTCAATACCCCCCAACCCTTCAACCCCACCACTTACCCATCCATATGTTTAGAGCGATTTTACCAGCTCTCTTGTTACTCCTCCCACTATAGACCCGCCTATGCCCAAGTAAAATTTTCATGAAAATGCGTACGTTAATGGAACAAAGCGATTAAATGGAAAATGGCAGGGAGGCGAGGCAATTTTCATATAAATCATTTGAGTATCAATAAAAAAACGGTTGGTCACAAGTCACAATGACTTAACAATTATTTCATTTTGGTGGACATTTGAAATTCACTGTCTTGCTTGATTCGCTCCGCGCATCCATTCCATGAGAGGATTGATCCCAATAATTATCCGAGACAGGGTCGTTCAAACACAATGAGGAAGTTTCACATTTTCCAAAAACATTTTTTTTCGATCAGGCACATCAATCCTTCCACGTAAATAAATAAATACAAATTTTAAACCCTTCAGAAATATTTTTTATTTCTCAACAAAAGTTGGCATATTTGAAATCCCGCCAAAACGAACATTTTCCGCAACGTAATATCCCTTGTATCCTCTGTCCTTTTCACGCATCTAAATAGCTCATCTGTTTATCCTCCAGTATTTTATTATTGGAGAGCACTAGTAGAAAATAAGGCAAAGAAACACAACAAACCGTTCTCCAACAGCTACATTGCAGGTGAAATTTTTTCGGAAGGCGCATATGACACAAACATACTAGCTGGCGTGTTTGAAATGACCTAAAACTTCAAAAATCGCGAATTTATTAACAGTTGGATTATTTTACGAACGGATCACGATTTATGCTCTATTTTAGCATAAATAAACCTTAAAAAATAGATTTATGAATAAGTTCTGACCCATGAAACTTCCTCATTACTTAATTGTCGCACGCGTAAAGGAAAAGAATTAAACGATTTTAAAATGTTTTATTGTATTTTCGTATTTACATCCTTAAAAACTGGTCTCCAGCCCACGAACTTATGCACAGTAACCAACGGGCTGTTTCATCGCTTAGACGGTTTCTGTGCTTTCGTATTGTAAGCGAAGCCTTGGAGAATAATCTCTCGGCTGGGACAGACGTGGCAGGGATCGCCAAAAAATCCCGAGCCATCCTGGCAAGAGTCGGAAATTGAGATTGATGAAGTTTCCACCATTTTATTATATCCTCCTCCGCTTCGGCCCTTGGTAGCTCCAAGTATCGCTGCCACTCTGAGTCGGCTGTACCCGTTGGTAATTTTCCTTTGGAGTAGAGGGATGTTAAGTCAAGATCTTCTTGATCGGCAGGGTCGTCCATGTCCTCAGAGGTTGTAGGAGAAGTATCGCTTCGCTCAAAGTATTTTTCGTACACTCCTTTAAATTTTTTCAGACTTTCTTCTTTCATTTCTTTCCCCCATGCAGTCATATCGAACGTTTCGGCTTTATGTCGAGGATCAAGTATCAGAATAACACAAATTATCCAGTTAGACAAACGATAATGTTTCAGAAATTTGTCTCTAGCAGCTTGGAAACCCAAAAGAAGTATTTCATCTACGGCATTCCTGTCTTCTTTTTCGTCAAGTCCTTTAACGGCGCTTTCGACCCTATCGATGAGAAGATTAATGGCAACTACCACGAGGGGAAGCGTGGCGTACTTTTTCCCACTCAGTTTGCTTGAAACTTGCTTGAAGGGTATCAAAAACTTGTGAATTCTGAGCAACAGGGTCCACTCCTGTTCTGTAACCGTGAAGCTACCCAAAGACGAATCTGTATCGCATAGAAAATTGATTCCATTTTTCAATTTTAAAACAACGCCCAACATATCGTGGGTGGAATTCCACCTGGTTGGACAATCCAGGATAGGGGTAACCGCCTTTTCCCCAGTTGCGTCACAAGCCGAGTTGAATTTCGCAGTAAGCATCTCGCTTCTTCTTATTTTTGTGAAGAGCGAACGTATTTTAGTTACTGCTGTTCGTGAGTCGTTCATGTAATTCGGAAGCTTGTCCACTTCTTCGACTTCATTGTCGCTCCTTTCTTCCTCATCGTCACTCCTTTCATCCTCGTCGTCCTCCTTCCCAGAACTATGGCTTTCAACTCCCTTCATCACGTAATGTAGCAGGTCATTCGCTCCCAGATTCAAAATGTTTGATCCCAGATTCAAAATGTGAACAAAAATAAAATAACAAAGGTAATTATTACCTTACTTTATCTATGCATTAAGTTGAAATGAAAGGGGTAGAGAAATGGAAGGTGACGCCTGGTGGTGGATAGGGAAGGTAGGGGATAACGATTGTTTTTGTTTATTTATATACAGGGTGAGTCAGATAACATGGATCAGCCACTTTTCTCCGTTATTTTAGCTGATTTTAAAATGTTGCTGGGGGGGGGTGGCCCCCCCTCAATTTTTTAAAAATTTGTTTAATGTTAAATTTGAAATTCGCGATAAAAATTGAGGGGGCTACCCCCAGCAACATTTTAAAATCAGCTAAAATAACGGAGAAAAGAGGCTGATCCATGTTATCTGACTCACTCTGTAGAGTTTTTTGGGGGTTGAACAGATTAGAGCCATTAAGACACGTATAACAATGTTTATGATTTGGATCCAGTACAATAAATTTATAGCGTTTTATATTTTTAAAAAATTCTGATCCAGAGCAATTCTTTTACACCCCTCATCTCTATTAACACAACAATCATGTTTTAATTCAAGGAGGACGAATGGGAATGAACTGCTCTAGAACAGAATTTTATGTACTTGGAAAACGCTATTAAATATCGATAGGACCGGATCCATCTCAAGATACTGCCCCCCCCCCCCAAAGTATCTTCCCCAAAACGCAATGGAGAACTTGCCTCAATTTTTTTTTATTCGCTCTGTTGCTCATCGCACTGTGGTAAAAGTTAATGAGAAAAAACTAGGAAAAAGCGAAAAAACGATGTATATATCGGGAAATATCGTAAAATTAATTATTTAAGTAAAGTCTTTCGCGATTAAGAGGGTAGCGATATTTTACGTCCCTACTTTTCCCATGCTTCACTATGTTTTCACCAGTTTAATTACGCTCATCTCGGCCAATCAAAGCAATGAACGAGTTGTTGTATATGGAGTGTGCATGAAGGGGGACGAAGTGGTTAAAAGGAATAGTTTAGGGGCAATAAACTAGAGGCTATTTATAAGTGGTTATGTCAATCAGGTACTGGCACACGAAAATTATCAAATTCAATTAACTAGTACAAATTATTATCAGTGCCTGCGCACGTTACGGTTTTTATCATTTAGTCTTATTTTTGGAACACTCACGGCCAAGCATAAATAATAATAATAATAATAATAATGATAATAATAATGATAATAATAATAATTACCCTGTGGGTGGGGTTGGAGGAGTTAGAATACGCCCACCGTATCCTTTGCGTGTCGTAGAAGGCGACTAAAAGAGGCGGGGAGGTGGACCCGTCAGCCTGGTAAGGCAGCCGTCTAAGGGAGACAACCCCGACAGAAAAACCACAGTACACTAACACACATCCAGTACACACCACACAACACACATGAGGTATTACACTGACACAGCTACACATACCCACACCCACAGTACTCACCCTAGGGTTACGCTTTCCTAGGAGCCTACACCGAAACCCAGGCGCGTCTGTTCCCATATTGGGCGGCGTCCTGGTCAGCGTCTGGTCCTCATGTTAGAGGCGGCTGATTGCAAACCTGGCAGGAGGTATAAAATGCATTTTTAAAATCAAAATGGCTGATACAAACGAAGAAAAAGTCGGACTGATTAACGTTAACCCAGTGGGAGGTCAGGCCCCTCTGGGCGACAACGGCGCGGACAAGGACTCGAAACACGAAAATGAAAGTAGCCAGGAGAATGGTAGGGGGAAGGCCTCTGCCAATTCTCTCTCCGCAGTGGAGGCTCCGGAAGACCCTTTCAGGCGTCGTTCTTTGATTTTGAGAAGCCCACCAACCGAGGTGAGCTTGTCAAATGAGAAGTGCCAACAAGTGACAACGCAAGGAGAAAAATTAGGAAATGGTGGAAGCGGAAGAGAGTTGGTCTCCTCTGACTACCAGAACCAGAGAATGCAGGATGCGCTGCCTCAGCCGGAGAGCACCGCAGAATCCACTGTTAAGCTTTCTTACCTGGAAAAAAGCCAGTATAACTACACAGGAAAAATAGTTACGCCCGAAAAATCAGATGGAAGTTGTAATACGCCACCAGTAGACATGGATGGAGCGAGAAAGAGGAAAACGCTCACACTTGAGCCTTATGAATACAGTTCCCGAATCTCACCGCCTCGAAAATCGAGAAGGGCAGATCGGAGATCACCAAAAAATGTTGTACCTGGAACACAGAAAAATTACATGCAGGTCAGAAATTTAGATCATATAGAACGAGTATGGGAGAAGTTCATTGTACTAAATAGAATTGGAAGCACGTTTGAAAAGGTGTCTCCATTTCTTATAGCTAGGGAGGTTAATAAAGCTGTTGGAATGGTGAGTGATGTGAGGAAGCTCAGAAACGGGTCACTCCTCGTGGAAGCACTCACCGAAGACCAATCTAGAAAGATAAATGTGCCAGAGAGGTTCAATACAATGAAAGGAGTCATAACTGCAAAGGATTTAAAATACGCGACCGAAGAGGAATTATTAGAATTCCTTGAGGCACATAACGTCTGCTCTGTAAAAATACTGACAAAAAAAGATAGTAATGGCGTGGAAGAAAGGTTAAACACAGCCATCCTTACTTTCAAAGGGAACGTTCTCCCAAAAGAAATTACAGCGGCCTATCAAAAGTTTAAGGTTCGGCCCTACATCTACAACCCACTTCGGTGTTTTAACTGCCAAAAATATGGACACACATCAAGCACATGTCGGTCAAGCCGCATATGTGACTGTGGAGGCACGCACGAAAGTGCTTCGCCATGCAATAATCCGCCTAGATGCATTAATTGTGAAGGTATGCACAAGTCCAGTTACAGAGACTGTCCGATTTTTAAATTCGAAAAAGAGGTTCAAAAAATCAAAGCTACTGTTGGGTGTAGCTACTTCCAGGCGAAATCACAAGCGAGAAGCTCATCCCGTGTAAAAGAATCCATATCATACGTGGAGAAGGTAAAAAGGATGCCGGCTAGAAATGAATTGGGCAAACCGAATGAAAGAAAAGAGACAAACCAAACAACACAAATAGCGCGAAATATACCACAGTACTCCTTCGAAATCAGGAAGAGGCAAGTGGCCAGTGTTGGTAGTCCTGGTGAGGATACAGGGTTGAGAAAGGAAAATGACAGTACGAGCACAATTATTGAAAAGGGGAGGCATGATAAGGTGCAGGAAAAGAGCACTGAACCTATTCCTGGAAACGTGGCAACTACCGAGAACACGCCAACTCAGAAGGGAAAGGAACATGACTCGGCATTTTCCACTCTTAAGACCGTGGATCCCCAAAAGGGAACCGTCAATGAACAAATCAACGCGGATAACGTGGAAGAAGAAAATGGAACTGCGTCCAACGAGAAAAAGAAAAAAGGTTGGCCGCAGGGAAGAAGACGGGGAAGCTGGGAAGAGCAGCGACAAAAAGGCAAAAGGAAATAAACGAATAACAACGAAGAATGGAACAAGAAAAGAATTCGGAATATTGCAGTGGAACCTTAGAGGACTACAACATCACTCCGATGAGCTTAAAAACTTAATTGAAAACTGGATGCCTTTCGTTATTGCCCTGCAGGAGACTCACCTGCACGCAAAAGACGAGTATACATTGCAGGGATACGATGTCATTGCGAAATCATTAACACCCGAGATCGGTGGAAGACGACATGGAGGCGTCGCGATTTTCATTCGATCAGACTTTCACTACACCAAAATAAACTGTGTGACTTCGTTACAAGCAGTGGCAGTCAGGCTAAGGGTTCCATACGATGTTACTATATGCTCGCTCTACCTGCCAGATCAAAGATGGGCCAAAGAGGAAGTCGAAAACCTTATCGACCAGCTCCCTCGTCCAGTGCTGCTATTAGGTGACTTCAATGTCCACAATAGCGCGTGGGGCTCAGAAACAACGGGATCTAAAGGAGAGGAAATCGCGGATATTGTAAACACCAGGGGCCTAACAATTTTGAATGACGGGTCGCCAACACATTTCATCTCCGCCAGCGGAAGATTCAGTGCTATTGATCTTAGTATCTGTTCTCTTAGTTTGGCCCTTGGCATAGAATGGAGGGTTCTGGATAGATTACTTCTATCCGACCACTTTCCGATCGTCATAAATTTGCCTTTCTACCAAGTCGAGATCTCGGTGCCACCAAAATGGAAAATAGAACAAGCGGATTGGGACGCCTATCGGCAAAACGTTAAACTCCCAGCCGCTACGGGAGATGTGATAAGAGATGTACAACAATGCACGACAAGTCTGCTAACGGCAGCCAGAAATTCTATTCCAAGAACAAGACCGTCGCGCCACCAACGGCAAATGGTCCCCTGGTGGAACAGGCAATGTAGGGAGGCAATTGAAAATAAGAAAAGAGCTTTTAATATATTCAGGCGACACCCCACCGAGCAAAATTTGGCAGCTTTTAAAATATTGAGAGCGAAAGAAAGGCAGGTCAAACTGGCTGCCAAGAAGGCATCCTGGGAACAATACGTTTCCACAATCAGCTCTAATGCCGCCCCTAAGGAGGTCTGGTGGAAGTTGAAGAGTCTTCAAGGTAGACAGTCAAGTAAAGCTCCTCCAGTGTTACTCGCAGATGGAGGTACCGAAACCGATCCCTTCCAGGTAGCTAACATTCTTGCTAATCACTTTACAAGTCCGGAGGAACAGTCTTCTGATCCTGAAAACCATAACTCTGAGATCGTCTCAGGTAGCAGTGTGATGCAAGAAAGTGGCATCGATCAGATAGAAGTCCCCGTCGTCGAGGAACTGTATAATGCTCCTATCACTCAAGAGGAACTAAATGAGGCCCTGAAAGCCATAAGGAACACTGCCCCCGGCCCAGACGATATACCAAATGCGTTTTTAAAGAACATCCCTACTGAGCAGCATCCTCGTCTGTTGGAGATTCTCAACTCTGTGTGGAGCACAGCCACGTACCCGGCAGAATGGAAGGTTGCTGAGGTAATCCCGCTTCTGAAACCTGGGAAAGACCCTCATAAACCCTCCAGCTATCGCCCAATATCGTTGACAAGTTGCCTAGGAAAGCTTCTAGAAAGAATAATAAATAAAAGACTTCTTTGGGAACTCGAGAGCAAACAAAGACTAACGGGAACCCAGGCAGGGTTCAGAGCGAATAGGTCCACCACAGACCAACGTACTTATCTAGAGGCTTACATCCAGGATGCTTTTTTGGACAGAAGACATGTAACAGCCGTGTTCTTCGACATCAAGAAGGCATTTGACAGCATAGATCCCAGCGCAATACTGGCTCAACTTCGACGATGGGGAATACAGGGACGCCTCTTGCTCTTCATCGAGTCATTCCTCACAAGCAGGAAATTACGTGTCAGAATTGGGCAGATTGTATCTGATACAGTTCCGATTCGAAAAGGTATCCCTCAAGGATCCGTGTTGAGTCCTACCCTCTTCATAGTAGGGATCAACCAGCTGGTATGTCTGGCGACCCCGAGAATTGAAGTCGTGGCATACGCGGATGACATAGTTATGCTTTTGGCGCACGAGAGAGATGAGGTGCCCATAGAACTGCAGCTGGGTATAAATGAATTGGTGGAGAAGGGCAGAAATATCGGATTGGAATTTTCGGTGCAGAAGACAAACGCTGTGCACTTTTGCCGACTCCGTAAGGCCCATCCCCATATTCCGCTAACGTTGTACGGGACCGCAATACCATATCGCCCGTCAGTGAAATACCTCGGAATTATTTTTGATGAGCAGCTTCGATGGAAGGAGCATGTTCAATATTTGTTGAATAAGTCACAAAAGGCTCTTAGAATATTGCGGATAGTATCAAGGCACAGCTGGGGAAGCGATAGAAAAATGCTAGATAGAATCTTTGAGACGCTTCTGTGTAGTAGATTGGACTATGGAGCCACAATATACGGATCAGCCCGCAAGACATGGCTTCGTCCGCTAGATCAGGTATATAACACCGGGCTTAGATTGATAAGCGGGGCTCTAAAGACCAGTAGAATGGAAAGCCTCTATGTAGAATGTGGGAAACTGCCACCCCGAATACGGAGAAACAAGAATACGCTGATATGCTTCGCGTCGCTCAAAGCACGGCCATTGGTTCCTACTTCATCAAGAGTTGAAGAGTCACCCCTATTTGATATGTATGCTAGGCTCCCGTCCAGGACGCGCCATATGGGAGTTAGGGCAAATGCCATAATGAATAGCGTTGGATCTAGTGTGGGGCCTGTCCTTCCACTGAAACTAACGAAGAGCCCGTGGTCAGAACTAAAAATACGCATAGATTGCAGCCTCATGCATAAAATCAAAGAGCGAACCTCAGTCGAAGAATACAATGTCTTCTGCAGGGAAATGTTAAGTAAATATGCAAACTATGAGAAATTTTATACTGGTGGGTCCAAAACTTCGACTGGCGTTGCATGTGCCGTGTTCAAATCACCAGACAATGAATACTCATGGAGGTTACCAGATCATGCGTCTGTCTATACAGCGGAGCAGTACGCCGTACTTTATGCGCTCAGAATGTCCTCCGACCTCAATAAAAACTGTATTATTTGCACCGACTCAAAATCTCTGATTCTCTCACTTATGCAGGGCTCGACCAGAGATCAAATGACGGAAAGGATAAGAGAGGAGTACAGTAGATTGAGAAATAACGTTGTTCTTACCTGGGTACCGGGACACTGCGGTATAAACGGGAAAGAGAGAGCTGATTACATCGCCAAAAGAGGGACGGAACTCCCAGTGACCTGCGAGACCCTGCTTCCGCTCGTGGATGAGCAGCGAAAGTTGGAGGAAGCCATCTGGAGTAACTGGCAAATGCAGTGGAACGCTACAAGCACAAACCTGAGTACGATCAAATTGGATGTAAAAGGGACATACGATCACCCGGAACTAACACGCAAAGAAAAATATTATGCTTACCCGCATTCGAATTGGCCGTACGAGAATAACTCAGGCATGCTATTACACCCGGAGAATGATGCCAAACTGCACAGACTGCGGCCTTCCAGCATCCCTGGAGCATGCCGTCGACATCTGCCCTATCTTCGCGGTCGAGAGGGGTCACTACCTAAAAAATAAAAAATTAAAAGATATACTAAGAAAAAATGAACTACCCGATTTAAAAAACTTACTGAATTTCCTTCGAAGCGTCGAGATTTTCAACCTGCTGTGATAACCTAAGTGTGATTAGAAAACCACTGTGATATTAGATTAGTGAAATGTGATCAATGAGATGTGATGATTGACTTCAATTCAACTATGCAAAGCCATAATGCCATAATGTTTAAATGAATGCAAAGACAAAATGGGATCAAGGCGAATGACCACAGCAGTCGTCGCCAAAAAAAAAAAAAAAAAAAAAAAATAATAATAATAATAATAATAAAAACTTACCGTATCTGACTTTGGCTTATTATTTTTTTTCTCTAGAATTGTCTTTCTTGTCTTTCACGACGAAACTATCGAGTGACGTCTGGGTCTTGGAGCCGCTTTTTGCTTCCGAGCTGTTGCCGAACACTTCTGAGAAAATCCTGGCGTGGCCAGCCTTTAAATGTCTCTTGAGGCCAGTGGTGTTCCCCTTTGTCATTTTAATTGTAACTTGGTCTTTTCCGAGACGCTTACATTCAAGGCACAAGCCAAAGGGCTGCCCGTGCGAATCCTTGTGGAATTGGTAGTATGAAACAAATTTACTTTTAGAGTCTTTGCTACCACCACATCCAACGATTTCGTTCCTCCTTTTTTTTTTTTTTTTTTTTTTGTGGATGCCGACTCGATGGTGACGCAGATGCACCACTTGAATCAGAATCGTTGGTCGAACTCATTTTCTACCGCGTGAAATAATAATAATAAAAAACCCGCCACGCGAACACGAGTGAACTTGTGAAGTTGTAAGAAGTGTGCAGAAACCAGGGATCCAGAGTCAGAGAAGGTTTCAAAACTGGGGGGGGGGGGGTGAGAGGGGGTTCGAAACTTCCAGCAACAGACAGCATTCATCCTGCAAGATCAACACTTTTGCTTCTTCGCTTCAAAGGCCCTGCCGACAAACTCTCCGGGACGTGAAGGCAACAAGGAGAAGAGCTTGGGGGAGGGTGAAAACAGTGCTCCGCTAAAAACATGTCACCATTCTATTCTATAGTCTGTTCTTTTTCTAGTCGTTGAGAAACTCGATTGTTTTGAGAAAAGTATTCTTGTATTTTCCCTGCATCTTCAGATTCCTTCTAATCCGAACAGCATACAGCATATTTCTGTTGTATGTAACGTATTATTATGCCAACAACTCCGCAGAGAGAAAGGGCTAGTTTACTGTTATTTTTTCCATTTCGCCATTAATTGATTGGTCAATTAGGTATGATGATCGAATTTGCGATAAGAAGACAGGCAGGTCAATACAATTCGGGTAATGGGGGACGGGCACCTTTTGTTTGTCACCCAAATTTTCTCGAACATGAACATGATTGGCGGATTCTTGGATGACACGTTTGATTTGACAGACCGGCGGGGGCGGGATTTCCGTAACTACGTTGCTATTTAAAAAACATGTCCGTCCCAGACAAAGATGTTACTCCCCTTCAAACACTTTTTGGGGGGACGGAGAACTATTTCCGTGCATCACATCCGAATTTTTTTAGTCATTATTGACTTTCAAGTTTTAAACCATATACTTCGTTGATGTTTTATTTTTGGGTTTAGGCTTCTTTATTCTAATTTTTCTTCTTCTATTTCCGAGCTTTCTCTGTCAACCTTAGTTCGAACCCGTGTGATATGCCGTAAGATGTAGTTGCTATGGCGGGATAATGTTATGTCATTCGGCGTCCTATGAATCCCGCTTGCGGCATTTTTTCCCTAACGTTCGAATAAGCCCTCTGTGGGCTGGAGGCATCGCCACGGATTTTTTTCTTTTTTCTTATTTTAAATTCGAAGTTATGATTGTGTTAAATGGAGGAGGTAGAGCGAAAATAAAACTGAGCTTCTGTTAGATTATTTTCCCCCGTGGCAAAAAGAAACGCAGGTAGGGTCTTGGTATTGCACTAAACTGATAGCGAAACTACTTCCTGCTCCTTGCTTTCGAGGACAATGGTCACTCGTTTAGGTTAGGACAGTTCGTAATTAGAGTCCAGTGACCGGAGAGGGGAACATTAGGTTTTTTATTCATTGTTGTGTATAAATATACGTACGTACGTCTGCACTACCCACACTTTATCATAAGTGCTCTTCCTGCCTCACCGAGACCGAGACTTAGTCTCGAGAATAGACCTAGTCTCGGTCTCGTCTCGGTCTCGGTACGAGAGTTGACTTCTCGATCTCGGTCTCGGTCCAGAAAATTCAATCTCGATCTCGGTCTCGGTTTCGAGACCGAGACTTTTTCTCGGTCTCGGTGCATCACTAAATTGCCAATGCTCTTTTTAAACTAATTTTTAACGCAAAAATAGTTAAATTTCCGTCTGTGAAATAAATCATTTCAATAAGCCAACCCCACAAATCCCAAGACACCTATTGGGTTTTAAGCAGACCCAAAACCCACGAAAATTGGGTTTTCACTAAGCCCCCAAACCCATGAATTTGGGGCTTCTGTTCTTCAGCGGGAAAATCCAACGAATTTAGCGTTTAAGTGAGCCAAAAGGCGCGCAAAATTGGTTGTGTAGCGATTTGGCGTTTTGATGTGGCATAATCGTGAAAATGCTTTGATTAGCGTGCTAAAACCTCGTAACTGTGGTTTTAAATTAGACAACTCCGCGAAATTGGAGGTTCTTAAAAAATCGGCGAAATTTTAGGGGTTTTAGAGAATGAAATCCGATTATGTTTTTATTTATTGTTTAGTGCGAGCCAGACATGCGAAAATGTTTTTTTCAGTGGGAAGAACCTCAACGAAATTTGTTTTTCAGTGACAAACATGTGCTGAAATTGGGTTTTCAGCATTGAAACAACCACGGAATTGGGGTTTCTGTGAGATGGAACCACGACACTGGGTTTTTAAGCGAGAAAACTGCTCCAAATGCTTTTAATAGGGCAAATTAGTTTCTTTTGCTGTGTCAGGCCTGCAAAAATTGGATTTTAGTGAGCAAAGTATGTGAAATTGGCCTGTTTTTTTTTTTGTTCACGTCACCCCGTGAAATTGGTTTATCTGCTAGAAAAAATGGAAAAGTTTCTATTCATTTATCTACGTGTGCGGGATGGCCTAGTTGTCCTAGGCTAGGGCTTCCTGTTAAAAATTCCTGTCAAAAAAGTGAATCATACCAGAGCCTGGCGGAAAATACAACGCACATTTAAAAATGGATTCGCCCGGCAGACTTGAGAGGCACACGGATGCAAAAAAGTGCGGTCGAGGCTCCGTCTCGACTTCAAATGTTTCAACTACCAGAGCTACTCAGTCCTGATATCCCGGCATTTGAGTTTATCAGTCGAGTACACGGAGCTGTACAGGGAGCGTGAGGTGCTACTGCACTACGACCTCCCCCTCCCCATCACCATTCACCTACTAATGGCCATCAACCAGACACGTCAAAACCGAGTCAAGAATTAAGGATTTGACTCACCAGGGTGTAGAAAAATCGCTAATGTGCTGTTCTTGGGCCAAGCCCGCGGCTAAAAATTGAGAAAAAACGATTATTCAAGGACACTAAAGTGTAAAAAAAAAACGCTCTTAAAATTGAAAAAAAAAAAAAAACTAATTTGGGGATAAAATTGAGAAAACCCCTAATTTGTTCATAAAATTAAGGAATAGCGCACAATCTTAGTTGAAATTGAAAAATCGGAAATTCACTGTTCCCGAGGGAAACTTTACGGACGGTTAAAAACAAGACAAAGTGCTGATTCACGGCTAAAACGAAGAAAAAGCGCTCATATACTGCAAAAATTGAGAACATTTACAGTTTCTGACGGCCGCTTTAATAAATAATAAAGTGCTACTTCATGTTCAACGTAAAAGAAATTGCTAATTCGTGGCTACTAATCGAGAAAAACTCATTTGGCGACTAGAACGAATGAATAGCGCTAAATGAGAAAAAAACGCTCATTCACAGCTAAAATTAAGAAAACGCCAATTCGCTAATTAAATTGAGAAAAAGCGATTTTACTTTTTAAGGCTAAAAGTAAAAAGTCGTCAAATTTGCATCTAAAATTGTGATAATCGCTCTGTATTAGTGGATTAGATGTAGAGAAAAAACACCAATTAACAGCTAAAATTCGGGAAAACCGCTTATTCGCAGCTATAATCGAGAGAAATAATCGCAAATTACACCATTAGGAGATAAACATCAGTGAAATTGTAAGGCCTGAGCCCAGGGACTCGCGTCAAAAAGGTCCTCGGATTCTTCAGATTCTTTTTTATTCTAATGTAGGAAGAAAGATACTCATCATCCATCAATAGGCGACCCTAGCCATTAGCGCAAATTATGAAGGGGTGAGGGCGTTTAAAGTGGCCCACCCACGCACAATAAATTGAGAGGAAGCGCAGGTTAGGAACTAAAATTGAGCAATATAACGCAGATATAATTGAGAAAACCCCTAATTTGTTCATAAAATTAAGGAATAGCGCACAATCTTAGTTGAAATTGAAAAATCGGAAATTCACTGTTCCCGAGGGAAACTTTACGGACGGTTAAAAACAAGACAAAGTGCTGATTCACGGCTAAAACGAAGAAAAAGCGCTCATATACTGCAAAAATTGAGAACATTTACAGTTTCTGACGGCCGCTTTAATAAATAATAAAGTGCTACTTCATGTTCAACGTAAAAGAAATTGCTAATTCGTGGCTACTAATCGAGAAAAACTCATTTGGCGACTAGAACGAATGAATAGCGCTAAATGAGAAAAAAACGCTCATTCACAGCTAAAATTAAGAAAACGCCAATTCGCTAATTAAATTGAGAAAAAGCGATTTTACTTTTTAAGGCTAAAAGTAAAAAGTCGTCAAATTTGCATCTAAAATTGTGATAATCGCTCTGTATTAGTGGATTAGATGTAGAGAAAAAACACCAATTAACAGCTAAAATTCGGGAAAACCGCTTATTCGCAGCTATAATCGAGAGAAATAATCGCAAATTACACCATTAGGAGATAAACATCAGTGAAATTGTAAGGCCTGAGCCCAGGGACTCGCGTCAAAAAGGTCCTCGGATTCTTCAGATTCTTTTTTATTCTAATGTAGGAAGAAAGATACTCATCATCCATCAATAGGCGACCCTAGCCATTAGCGCAAATTATGAAGGGGTGAGGGCGTTTAAAGTGGCCCACCCACGCACAATAAATTGAGAGGAAGCGCAGGTTAGGAACTAAAATTGAGCAATATAACGCAGATATAATTGAGAAAACCCCTAATTTGTTCATAAAATTAAGGAATAGCGCACAATCTTAGTTGAAATTGAAAAATCGGAAATTCACTGTTCCCGAGGGAAACTTTACGGACGGTTAAAAACAAGACAAAGTGCTGATTCACGGCTAAAACGAAGAAAAAGCGCTCATATACTGCAAAAATTGAGAACATTTACAGTTTCTGACGGCCGCTTTAATAAATAATAAAGTGCTACTTCATGTTCAACGTAAAAGAAATTGCTAATTCGTGGCTACTAATCGAGAAAAACTCATTTGGCGACTAGAACGAATGAATAGCGCTAAATGAGAAAAAAACGCTCATTCACAGCTAAAATTAAGAAAACGCCAATTCGCTAATTAAATTGAGAAAGCCACTTAATTCGCAAATAAATAGCGAATTCGTGACCTGAATATTATCGGCGAATGCGCGCTCGTGCCTTTAGAAGTCACGAATGAGCGTTTTCTCCATTTTAAAAGCGATTTAGCGTTTTTTCCTCACTTTAGCGCGCATCATCTCCATTTCATCGGTGAATTAACGATTTTTCTTCATTTTAGCCACGAATTTGCGGCTTCTAACAATTTTTGCCGCGAAATCGTGTTTTTCCTGACTTTAGCCGCTATTGTATTCTCAAAATTTTATCTGTGAATTATTGCATTTTCTTTATTTCAGTCGTGGATTAGTGATTTTTCTCACTTTTAGCCATGAATTAACGTTTTTATTTATTTTATTTTTTTTTATTTATTTATTTTTTTTCAATTGAGCTCACGAATAAGTGAATTATGGTGTTTTCGTATGTTTGGCGGTGAATTGACGTCTCCGTAATTCTAGGCGCGAATGGCTGTTTTTCCTCAATTTTAGCCGCGAAGATATCGTTTTAACTTGTGACGTGAATTAGGTATTTGTCTAAATTTTAGCCCCGAATCAGCGCTATTTTGATTCTGGAAATTTCATCTAGAAACTTCAAATCAGCATTTTTTCACAATTTCGGCCACGGATATTAGCACTTTCCAACATTTCAGCCACGCACTTGTACCAAGAACAGCAAATTCGATCAGCGCATTTTCTCCATATCTTAGCTGCAAAATTGCTTTCAGAAGGCGCCCAGACAATGCCAATGCTCTTTTTAAACTAATTTTTAACGCAAAAAGAGTTAAATTTCCGTCTGTGAAATAAATCATTTCAATAAGCCAACCCCACAAATCCCAAGATACCTATTGGGTTTTCAGCGAGCCCCAAAACCCATGAATTTGGGGCTTCCGTTCTTCAGCGGGAAAATCCAACGAATTTAGCGTTTAAGTGAGCCAAAAGGCGCGCAAAATTGGTTGTGTAGCGATTTGGCGTTTTGATGTGGCATAATCGTGAAAATGCTTTGATTAGCGTGCTAAAACCTCGTAATTGTGGTTTTAAATTAGGCAACTCCGCGAAATTGGAGGTTCTTAAAAAATCGGCGAAATTTTAGGGGTTTTAGAGAATGAAATCCGATTATGTTTTTATTTATTGTTTAGTGCGAGCCAGACATGCGAAAATGTTTTTTTCAGTGGGAAGAACCTCAACGAAATTTGTTTTTCAGTGACAAACATGTGCTGAAATTGGGTTTTCAGCATTGAAACAACCACGGAATTGGGGTTTCTGTGAGATGGAACCACGACACTGGGTTTTAAGCGAGAAAACTGCTCCAAATGCTTTTAATAGGGCAAATTAGTTTCTTTTGCTGTGTCAGGCCTGCAAAAATTGGATTTTAGTGAGCAAAGTATGTGAAATTGGCCTGTTTTTTTTTTGTTCACGTCACCCCGAGAAATTGGTTTATCTGCTAGAAAAAATGGAGAAGTTTCTATTCATTTATCTACGTGTGCGGGATGGCCTAGTTGTCCTAGGCTAGGGCTTCCTGTTAAAAATTCCTGTCAAAAAAGTGAATCATACCAGAGCCCGGCGGAAAATACAACGCACATTTAAAAATGGATTCGCCCGGCAGACTTGAGAGGCACACGGATGCAAAAAAGTGCGGTCGAGGCTCCGTCTCGACTTCAAATTTTTCAGCTACCAGAGCTACTCAGTCCTGATATCCCGGCATTTGAGTTTATCAGTCGAGTACACGGAGCTGTACAGGGAGCGTGAGGTGCTACTGCACTACGACCTCCCCCTCCCCATCCACCATTCTCCTACTAATGGCCATCTACCAGACACGTCAAAACCGAGTCAAGAATTAAGGATTTGACTCACCAGGGTGTAGAAAAATCGCTAATGTGCTGTTCTTGGGCCAAGCCCGCGGCTAAAAATGGAGAAAAAACGATTATTCAAGGACACTAAAGTGATAAAAAAAAAAACACTCTTAAACTTGAAAAAAAAAAAAAAAAAAAAAAAAACTAACTGACACTGCTGTCGCGGCAAAAACTTTTGGAAAAAGCGTGTCTGTTACTGCAAGAAAGCGCTGATTCGTGGTCTTAAGGTGCAGCTTCCAGACCAAAATTAAGAAATAATCTCAGATTTGCGGCGTGCAGAAGCCATTCTACAGATAAAATGTAGAAATCGGCGCAGAAATATTGTATTCGGGCCAAGGCCACGGCTAACATTGAGAAAACACGCTACTAATTCATTGCAGTACAAGTCGCAAATGGTAATATTGACAAAAACAACGCTAATTTCGGTTAAAATTGGGAAAAAATGGAAAATTCACAACGGAAATTGCGAAAAATATAGCATAACACGCTATTACACAGGTTAACTTGAAAAAAATCGCTGATAAAGTCGAGGTAACACATCAGTTCGCGGATATACAAAGATAATCACTAATTCGCAGCTAAAATTGTGGAAACGTGAATCCGTAGCTTCTGAAAGCTTCAAGGCTTAAAGTAACAAACAGCGATAATCCATAGCAGAAATAACCAGAAAAAAGGCTCATGCGGGGCTAAAATCGTAGACAGCAATGCGACTAAAATTGGAGAAAAAAAAAAACACTGATAATTAGCACGCTAAAAGGTCTCAGAGCTTTCAGCTCAAATGGAGAAAAAGTGCTAATTCGCTACTGAAAATGGCTAATCTGCACCTAAAATTGAGAAAAACACAAATTCATTGCTAAAATTGAGAAAAATCGCTAATGGGATGGCTAAAAACGCTACGGCGCATCTGAAATTGAAAAAAAAAAGAGCTAGCTCGTGACTAAAATTAAGGAAAATCACTACATCCCGGCTAAAGTTGAAAAAACACAAAAAATGCGTAGGTACCGTCCGTTTGAGTCTAAAACAGAAAAAAACGCTAATCAATATAGCATAGCGCGAGTTTAGGGGAGGGGGGAATGCCAACGCTAATTAGCACAGCATAAATAAAAAAACACGCTAATTTTCAGCTCAAATTGGAAAAACAGGTGATTCCCTGCTAAAAATGTAAAAAAAAAAATGGATGTTTTGCACCTGAAATTGAGAAAAACCGCTAATTCGGGGCTAAGATTGAGAAAAGACACTAATTCGCGGTTAAAAACGATAAAAATCTCAATTTAGGTCAACAGTTAAAAATACGCCAATTCGTGGCATCTGTGGGCAACGTCGAGGCTAAAATTGAGAAAAAGCGCCAATTTATAGCTATAGGTGGAAACTCCGTTGATGCCAGGCTAAAACCTGGATTAGCGTTTGGTTAACAAAAAAAAAAAAAATGCTAATATGCGCCAAAAATTTAGAAAACCCCGCCACTTTGGGGGGCTAATATTCAAAAAAACGATCAAACGGAGAAAATTGCTTATTCCCGGCTAATTTTACGGCTAGAATTGAGGAAAACTCCAACTCGTGAAAAATTAAGAATGAAACGCTAATTCACAAGATAATAACGCTGTTTTGCTGCTAACGTTAAGAAAAAGAAAAAATTAATGGCTATTTGTGGCGAGGGGGGGGGGGAAACCGCTAATCCGAGGCTGAAATTGGGGAAAACCATTACACGCGGTCAAAATTGAAAAAAATGCTAATGTGCGGGTTAAGTTGTCAAAAAGCACGTTTACTCGTTGGCTAAAATTGAGAAATTCGCGGTCGTAAGCGCTAATTGGCGGATAAGGTGTGGAAATAGAGCATAATTCTTTGCTAAAATAAGGAAAATGTCACAGTTTAACGCTACGACCGGTAATTGATCCGCAAAAATTAAGATAGTTCTCATTTGCAGCTACAGTATAAAAAAAAAAAATCGCTTGAAATAGTCAAAATGGTGAAAAACGCTAATTCTCGGATCAAAATGAAGAAATCCGCTAATTCGCGGCCAAAATAAAGTAAAAAAAGTAATTCGCGACTATACACCTTGGTCTGGCCGGTGCGCCGCCGGCCCCGACTGCACCGAAGCCTCACGAATAGCCATGTAGTATTGTAATACTAGGTGCTAAGCATTGAGTTTGCTAGTTTGGGCTTTAAATCGAGAGAAATTACAAGTTCTCTGGATGAATATCCAAGAAATTGCAAATGTCGGGTCTTCATCGTGTCAGCAAAACTGTGCATTGCGGGTCAAAAGGTTTTTTTTTTTATTATTCATTGAAAAAAACAGGAGGGCAGGGTAGTTCGATAAAATGCGAGAGATTAATTTTATCTGATTGAAAGACGACAAAAAATGTTGACTACGTACTTATTTAATTTAAATATTTTAATATCATACGCTTCTTCAATGTCGCATGAAAAATAATCGCTCAAAAAAAAAAATAGGGCGTCTGGTACCGTCTTCGTCATTGTCAACCCTCTTCTATGAGGTGACGGGTTTGAGTGGAGACGATTTTTCAGAGCTCTTTTGGGTTTGAGGGGGGGGGGATGTGGCGAGAGGCAGGTGAAACGAATCGAAAATGGAAAGAGAGAGAGAGTCTCACACAAAAAGCTCGAATTCATCTTCTTAATAATGTCAATAAGAGGTATTATCGCACTCATTGGCCTAATTTTTGAAATGTCTCCTCCCCCCCCCCCACCAAACCCGCAATTTTTGTTGAATCCTCTTAGAGCGTACGAACTATAAAAAGGCCACACCCCGCAGTCCGCAGCGACAGCGAGGGCACGCGAAATACATTTTCAATTTTCGGACGACGTGCACACGAGGACGTGAATGTCAGAGAGCGACGAGTGGTGGGTGGAGGGGGGTTTGGGGTGAAGGATACCAAAATTTAATCACGAAAAGGACATCAATAGTCGAGAGAGAATTGTTACGCTTTTCATCGGGGTAACATCGTTATTGTGGTATATGCTTCGAGTGCTCGTCCTTTTTTCTTTCTAGAGCCTTTCTAATGGTCAAATATTGACCGGCGATTTGTTGCTAATACGCCTCACGAACTGCGGTTAGAAGCTGGTCGAAAGATGTCCATTCAAAAAAAGTGACGTATATAGGACGTGGAGATGAATTATTGTTTTTAATTAATAAAAAAAAAATGTTTCCCTCGTTGTAATTTACGATGAATATGCATGCCCGTAGTAAAAACTGTGGAGGAGAAGAATGATAAACCCTGCATCGAAATTCCACGGACAAAAATGAGCACGCAAATAAATAAATAAATGAATAAATTATACACAAAAAAATGGCCCATCGTTGGATGGACGCGTATATGGAAAGCAGGGCACATCGTTAATCACAACGTAAAAGCCGCTACTTCGTTATTTTTTACTTTTCCTTACACGTTACTCATTATTTTCCCCCCAAAAAGGATCAGTTTTTGAGCAAAAAACCGAAAAAAAGAAATTTACGGACGAATTTTCGTGTATTCAGTGAAGAATGGAGGATTTCTGGGGTCAATTAATCCGAGAACTCTGAAAAATATTTTTATTTAATGTTTTCCAAAACACTAAGGCGGCGTTCACACTATGGCGATACGATATCGTTTCTACATCACTCTGACTCATTTCCAGTTGTTTCTATCTGTCCTTGACGCTGTTAATAAGCGTCGGCGATATCGAAACGATATCGTGTCGCTCTAGTGTGTTCGCCACCTAATAATTACGTTCGTGGCATTCATGTGACTCCTAGGAGTGGGGATGAAGCCACGAATACACATAACTTATATCCAATAAATCTCTTACCCGATGAAATATAATAACTGTTCACAATAAAACTCTCTATCCTCCACCCTCCTCTCTCCTTGCAAAAAACTAACAGACAAGCAGCACGCGTAAATTGTATTCTTCTTCCACTTCTTCCCTTTTAATTGTAAAGCCTCCGAGAGCTCGACCTTTTCCTTAGTAGTTGTTATCGTGAAGTAACGTTCAGTTGTGTTTCGTTAATAAACTTTCTTCCTTTGTAAAAACGAGATTTTCGGTCTCGCGGATTTATTTGGCGCAGTCGTTTAGGACAGTCTTCGCGGTTCATTGTGAAACGTTCGTTTTAACGACAGTGGAAGACATCCTCACCTATAAAGGAACCAACGCCAGTGAACGATAAAAACACGGTTTCACTACTCGAAGCCACAGCAAAAAGACGGCATCAAAAAGGCCATACCCGAAATCAGCAAAGAGAAATGCTCTACATCCTACTGTGAGTAGTAGTTTATTTTGATTGCTTAGAGAACATTGTGTTCCCCTGCCAATCACCGCCCGATTTCGAAAAATTAAAAATGAATCATCAACAACAAGAAGTTCAACCCCAAGGCGTTAACTTCGACCCTGAAACGCTCAGGGCTTTGCAAAGGCAACTCCGCGCCTTAGAGCCACCTCAAATAAAAAAATGTCATCTCGACATGGTCCCCGAATTCCATGGGGGACCTGAGATTCTTTAAAAAATTTATAGAAAATAGCGAAATCCTTCTCGAAAACTTCACAAACCCACAAGATCCAACCAACTTTCAAAACCTTTGAACTCCCTCTTTGACTGATCTTTGACTTCGCCCCGAAATCGATAAACTATATTATATCTGTTCTGTTTCTTCCCAAATAGATGACCTTCAACAGCAGTCAACATGGGGTACTGATCAACTTTCGGCTGTTATGATCGGCTTGCCTTCAATGTACACAAACCCTTGCGTGCGCGCTTGTGAAGAATTATTAACTTCATCGACGGTCTGTCTGTACTACCCCTGGTCACTGACAGATAATAGACGTTTTGGATTCTTAATCTAAACAACGCTACAACGTTGTATCATGGCTCGAATGATGAAACTTGTGCGTAAGGCCAGACCCAACGATCCGGCGCCGACTGCGAGTGTTGGTGAGGTGGGGTTGCTTCGCCCCATCATACCATTCGAATTTATTAAAATATAGTATATCCTCCAATTGATACAATTTTCTTCAGAATATTTTTGGAGTCCTATAATTATGCCCAACACATCTCTCAGTTTACTTTCGGAGCGACCTCTCTCAGAAGTCAAGTCAAAACTTGGAGCCGCACGTAAGAAAGTGTCAAGGGGCACGTGCCCCGACGAAAAAGCGCTAATTTATGACCAATAGTGAAAAAATCACTAATTCACAGCTATAATGAAGAAAAACGCTTATTCACTGCTTAAACAACTATAGACTGACTATAACTGAGTCTCGAAATAGTAAAAATGACGATTCGTGCCTTGCAAATGACGGAATGACTCAACTCTACGAATTTGCGCCCTAAAAATTCCCGAACTGGGAATTCCTGTTTTATAAAAAAATATATCGGACGCGGCTCTAAAATGACTAAACTAACGGTTCGTGCAGCCCTGGGAAAATCATTATTCCCCCTCTGAAAATGGCCAAATCGATCATTCACTCGCCACAAATGGCCAAACACTCGCGTCATAAAAAACAGCTACAGACATGTGTCTTCTTCTCGGGCCTGGCTGCAACTCCTTCGTGTTTATTGCCTAGCCATTCTATTTGTACGATGGGGACGGGACCCCGTCAGCCGCACCCACCGGCCCAAGTGGGCACGTCCCGGTTGGACCGAGAGGCGGTGGGGAGCCATGCAGATGCAAGTGCCATGATGTACGGGGTGCATCCGCTAGGCGGCGGGGATTTACCAGCACCATCAACCCGGTCGGACATTGAGGGACTAGCCGGGAAGTTGACAGTGGACTGGAGCAATCAGGTGTGTAGGCGATTGGGACGGATGTGCCGGGGAGGTCAGATGGATATCAGTGGGATCAGAGGGATCAGAGATTGTTCGTGGTTTACTAGCAACATCAATCAAATTCGGCATAGAAGGCCGAATCAGGAAGTTGATGCAAGTGGGATATTA